>OY769903.1:26057152-26094652 GCA_963669185.1 Dyspetes luteomarginatus | reverse complement strand
TTGGTTCATCGTCAGTGGCCCTGAAGCTCGTCTGCCGCTTCTATCGTCGTCCCCGCGCTCTAAATATTTCAAGGGACTGCAGGGCTTCGATCCCCACTGGGGCTCGACCGAGAGACACGAGCCAGCAGATTAGTGCCACTTGCGACCAGCAGCAGCAGCAGCCAGCATCCTCTCTGCACCAGTATAGACACGCTATCTCTCTATGTCGAAACAGACCAGCTTCGTATATACATATATCTATGTATCGTAATATTGTATATCTATATCGATTACTATCCCAATTGCTATAACTATAGAGATAATGGCTATAGTATATACGATGGTATATCGTATATACGATGGTATATCGTATATACGATGTCGAACATATCAATGGCTATAACTAAATCTCGCCTGGTTTACATGCTATCGATATAATGCGGTATGTTTTTGATATGCTTATTCATTGGAGGGGAAATAAATACTTTTTGATAATGACGTTTTTCGTACAGATAAAGATTTTTCGAGAAAAAAAAATCTCCATTCCAAATAACTCTTGTGCAAATTGAAACATTTTTTTTTTCACTGAGAAAACAAATTTTTATTTAACTAATGATGAAAACTCTTTTGTTGGATATGACAAATGTTTTGTTATAATTACTCAATTTTTGTTGAGCTAAAAATAAATTAAAATTTTCGTATTATGGAGATTATTGTGAATTGAAAAATAAATTATTATAATGGAATAATTTTAATTAATTACTGTTAAGAAATATTTTATTGGATACGACTAAAAGAAATCGAATATATATGACCCATAAAAACGAGAAGAACTTCCTGAACTCGAAAGAACATTTCGAACGTTGGATAATTATTGAACGAGCCCACGTCGATAATCGTGACGGCTTCTAGTCCATAAATAAAAAATATCCTGCAAAGAAAAATTTCATTTACGTCAAGTAATGAGGACTCAATAATGACCAAATCCCCGAAGTATGATAATTGTAATTATAATAAAAAAAATGTTTCAATGATTTGTCATCAGGATATTATTTTAAATTAGTATATGAGAAATTATTTATATTTATATCTTCTATATACGATTCACAATATTCGAGCGTAATGCTCTTGCAATCGTTGTGCAATGAAAAGCCATGAAATGAAGAGGAATTCCAAAAATACAGTAATGTAATTGTATACATATATATTGTGGCAGTTATATGATATGTATGATAAAAGGGGATGAGAATTGTTGGGACTATATATAGCGGGGTTGAGGGTCAGTAACAGTAGCACAGATACATGAAAGTTAAGAAGTTGTAAGACTGCTTTCAGCTTTCTCTCACTCTCTCTCTCTCTCTCTCTCTCTCTCTCTCTCTCTCTCTTTCTCTCTATCATTCTCTCCCTCCGTCTCGTCGGGCACGTCGAGCGAGAGAGGGCTCGATATTTCCCAAGGGGCTTGCAAACAGAGGGCGTAAACGTGGCCAGTTATATTGGTTGTATGATTCAATCGAGAGATCAAACATCTCGACTGTGGACTCTATATATATATATTAAAAGGAACCCTGAATATATATATTAAATATATATTATATATATATATATATATATATATATATATATATATATATATATATATATATATATATATATTCAGGGTTCCTTTTTATTTTTCTTTCATGGACCTGTTGACGTTTTCCACTTCTATATATCACTATATAATACATAGTTTTCACTCTCATCACGTTCAGTACAAATTTATGTATTTTATAACATCAGGGAAATTAGTGATGAGTAGTTGTCCAGTCAATCTGACTCTGGAATATCACTCAGGCGGTTAGGGGATTTTTTCAGATGGTTTTTATGGGTGAGCTCACTGGTTAGAAATCCACGTAAAATTTTAGCTCCTCCCAAATACACCGGGTCGATGTGAAAAAAGTTGCTAAATCAACAGAAGCTATGAAATCAAAGAGAAAAATAATGTGTATGAAAGATGTCCAAAGCCCAACAGGACCAAGGCAGATGGGACTATGGAATAGACTAGGAACTAGGCAAATAAAAATCTCGATTTTTTTTATTTTTATTTTTATCAAGTCAATGTAATTTTATATTTTCATTGGTGCGAGGAACGATATGTAGTTGTAGTTGTAGAACGATATGAAAGGTAGCGATTGTATATTTGAACGGGGATTAACGACGCATGGAGAGGAAATAGGCCTGTTAATAAAGCTGATCCACTGGACGGTATAAAATGTCGTCTCTCTCTCTCTCTCCCTCTCTCCGGCTCTTTCTGTCGCTTGCACGACCAGAATGGTATAGGTAGTTGTGGGTGTGCTTAACGAGCGTATAAGCATTTACAACCCAATCGTTCGGAGATTAACGGGTCGTATCGTTAAAGTCGAACCCGAGTAAATTATAAAATGGAGAGAGAGAGAGAGAGAGAGAGGGCTGTGCGATCGCTCGTGCAGCACGGAAACGCTTTTTGCCCGCACGAACGATCACAGGTTACAAGGTTGGAGGGATCTCTCTCTCTCTCCATGTGGATATAAAATGACTGCTGCACCACCCCACGAATATACATATAAAAGCGAAAAACGTTTGACATGGTCTCATTCATTGATCACACTTGTTCAATCCCACAGAAAAACAAACTTATCGTGATCTTTTATCCATATTTTTGAGTCTCCGAAAAAATGCCTTGCGAATCAGTGATTCGGGGAAAAAAATAAAACTGCGTAGGGCCCAAAAACGAAGAAAGTAGTTTTTTTTTTTCAAATTATTTTGATAAAAATCAGTTGGATAAAATGACGATAATTTTGAAATTTGATTTATTGTGAATTTCTTTTAATTGTATGCGTAAAGTTTTTGCTCATCAATGTCCATCGGACAACAAATTAGCAGCGACTCTGGGCCAAATTTTAGGAGTTTGTTAAATTTCTATTTTTGTACTTGGCGTCGAGTCGCTGCCACGTCCCTTCATCATTATGTAGCATTCGTGATCGGTTTTTTTCGCGGTTGGAATAATTGCATTTTACAGTAATTATTCACATGTTTATTGCGTGAGAAAATAGTTGAACATCTGGCCACGAGAGGGCTGCAAAACACATTGTATACATCCATTATGTAGTACATATAAAAAATATTTACTATATCAGCACATATGTATATAAAATATGTACTATATCGGTACATATGTATATAAAATATGTACCATATCAGTACATATGTATACAATATGTACTATATCGGTACATATGTATAAAATATGTACTATATCAGTACATATGTATAAAATATGTACTATATCAGTACATATGTATAAAATATGTACTGATATGCACATATATGAGTACAAACCACACGCGGTTAACGGATTCAAAATCATTTTCAAAATTAATATTTCAATAGTGTGAATTCTCCACGTCGTCTATAACCATATCTATACATTTATATATCGATATATCTGTATACATAAAAGCGTACATAATAGTTGCCGCGAGCGAATAACGAATCATCGTCGATTTAACGCTCGACTCGGGACAATGGGTCACCCCTCCCAAGAGGATTCGAATAAATTTTCAACGAGAATATATGTATAACTGTGGGCGATGTTGCATGGCTTGCATCATCGAAATCATTGTTCTCTTGGAACAAGAATCCACGTGTTATCCCCTGTTATATATAACTCATTTCTGTATCAAACCCAGCCGATCCACATATATTTATGCTGCCTTACACTGAGAATTTGTAAAATGCATTTTTTAATTAACAAAAAAAATATGGACTTGTAACTTGTAAGGATTTTCATGAATTAATTATGAGTAATTTTCGTAATTTCGATTAATTATTCATTAGACCATGATTGTCTCGATCGTTTGCTGGTTAATTTAACTCCAAATTCATCGAGGGCTCATTGAAATTGCCATGATTACATTGACAAAAGAATTATTATATGAAAAATAAAGTATTGAATACATATTTCGTTTCGAAATATCAGAAACGCAATTGTTTACGCTAATTTAGAGATTTTATAGAGAGAACGAGTCAAAGTATCAGTGAATAATCGGAATAATGAATTTCAAAGACGTCCATCAGTCCAAGGATTAGTTAAATGAGGTGTAGAGATGTAAGAGAATAAACAAAAGGTGCACATATTTATGTTTCTCACACCGAGAATTTGCAAAATATATTTTTGAATTGGTGAAAAAAAGTTCTACTTGTCATTGGAGGATTTTTATAAAATAATTGCTTCATTTATGTACGAATGGAAATTATTCAATTCGCAGTGATAGTAATTATCAGTAATTTTCGTAGATTCATTAAAGCATTATTATCTCGATCGTTAGCTGGTTAACTTGAAACCAAATTGATCGTGAGCTCATTGAAAATGTAACAAAAGAATTGTTATTTGAAAAATAAAGTATAATGATTGGCTATATCGCTTTGAAATATTAGAAATGGTTGGATTTTTTTTTATCTTATCGTTAATTTAGGAATTTTATAGAGAGTGAGGAAAAGTAGTTATTTCGTGAAGAATCAGAGGAATGAATTTCAAAGAGTCAAAGAATTTCCATTAGTCCAAAGATTAGTTAAATGAGGTGTAGAGATGGAAGAAAGAAAAAATGAATCAGTCTGATCGTTTGGTACAAGGAGAGTAAACGAGGGGTGCATATATTTATATTGCTCACACCGAGAATTTGCAAAATGTATTTTTGAATTGATGAAATTTTGGATTTTTTTTTTTATCTTATCGTTAATTTAGAAATTTTATAGAGAATGAGGAAAAGTAGTTATTTCGTGAAGAATCAGAGGAATGAATTTCAAAGAGTCAAAGAATTTCCATTAGTCCAAAGATTAGTTAAATGAGGTGTAGAGATGGAAGAAAGAAAAAATGAATCAGTCTGATCGTTTGGTACAAGGAGAGTAAACGAGGGGTGCATATATTTATATTGCTCACACCGAGAATTTGCAAAATGTATTTTTGAATTGATGAAATTTTGGATTTTTTTTTTTATCTTATCGTTAATTTAGGAATTTTATAGAGAATTAGGAAAAGTAGTTATTTCGTGAAGAATCAGAGGAATGAATTTCAAAGAGTCAAAGAATTTCCATTAGTCCAAGAATTAGTTAAATGAGGTGTAGAGATGGAAGAAAGAAAAAATGGATCAGTCTGATCGTTTGGTACAAGGAGAGTAACACTGGTTGAGTCTGGTAATCTCGTATTAGCCCAGTTGGGACGCAAACACGTTTTCGCATCCTCTCTCGCAGGGTTCCGCCCAACTTGACCGCAATCTGTACGCAAGGGTTGTTGTTGGATATGCGATAAACTATATATAACTGTATCTATGTGTCCGAAAACCGCAGAAACTTCCACTGCATTGCAATCGCAGCTCCACGCTCTTCGCGTGCTCTCTTACTTCTCGAATCTTCGACAACTCATCAGGCATCACATACATCGTGTGATCTACAGAATATCGAAGAATTTTCGGGCCAACAAAATAATAACGCAATAATCTTTTTTATAATTTTATAATTATCAACTAAAAATAATTTTTCGCCACAACAATTTATTGTCGATATTTATAAATCGAGAAAACGAGATAATTTTAATAATTACCTGGGCCAAAAAAAAACAAAATTTTGGAAAAAAATATAAACATATCTCCTATATATATATATATATATATATATATATATATATATATATATATATATATATATATATATATATATATATGTGTGTATATATACACATATGTATATAAGAATTCACGGGGTTTATGTTGTCTAGACAGCATTGATAGAATACACGTACTCGAAAACACCCTCATAAGCTACAATAATAGCTCTGTGTGGTTTTTGCACACAGCTGATATGGGCAAATTTTTTGTTTCTTCTATTTTATTTTTTCGATTAGTCCCACAGTGTATACAATCTCGTTCAAACGATCCGTGGTGTATCAAAAGAAAAAGTCGATCAACTGTTCGTTTGGGTTTTTGTTTTTTTTTTTCTTGTTTTTTTTTTTTTTAGTACCTCCGGGTAATTGGCCAACGGACAACAATCGAACGCTGAAAATGTTCTCTTATTTTTACGATGAAATAGTGCGCGACGTATATCGTCCAGCATCCGTTTTGCAGCTTGAAATAACCTGCCCGAGCTATAATGAATCTCACCCGACAAAAGTAATCCCACCCTCCGCAGGCGGTCGGGGAGCCACAGAGAGCACCTCGATTATATATCACACATGCACATGAAGCGATAGTGCGTGCATGCAGAAATTCTCATCAAGAATATATCTGCCCTGTCCTGTTGGTCCTATGAATTATTGAGTAAATTATTTTTATTAGAAATTTTTTTTTATTTTTTTGTGATTTACCCAATTTTTTTTTTTTTTATTCCATTCCAATTATAATTTTATAATTATCATGAAAAAGTCAATGTGATTGTAGGATAGAGGGATAAAAAAAAACTGCCCGAAAGATTCGATCTTCTAAAAATGCTGGTACGTTTTACAGCTACGAGGTGAAATGGCGTTACGTAACATTGTTACAGAGACAAGAAAAGTCGGAATAACCGGGAATAAGGTGTGGAGCCCCTTTGATTGCATTAGGAGGTCAAGTCCGTGGGATTAGAGGTGGTCTTCTCTCGGTTCGTAGTTCACATAATCCCTCTCTCTTTCTCCTGCTCGTTCTCTCTCTCTCTCTCTCTCTCTCTCTCTCTCTCTCTCTCTCTCTCTCTCTCTCTCTCTCTCTCGCACACTCTTTCTTTCAGATGTAGCAAAAAATAACCCCGAGGGTTCATCTTCGACCTACCCCAACTAACGTATCGTCTAAGTGTTTGCTCCTTGCTTCGTATGTATGTGTGTGCACGATCTACGGTCTTGAATACTCGATATTCCGCCAACTTTACTCTCTTATCACCTTATCCATCCGCGCTTCATCAAATTCGACAAAAGTTACGTGTCTCAGTTGTTTGGTACATGAGAAACTTTCCTCTTTCACCCAACACTCTCAAAGCAGCTGAGACTTTTCGGAAAATCCGTATGAGAACAAAGAAAGTACGAATTATATGAGCTGAAAGATCAATAAATTGATTAATACTCGATTTTTAATTATTTGGGTCACTTTTCAAGTACCGTAATATTTATTTATCGAGATTAAAAAAAAAATTTGAATCACATTTATTCGAATGTAAAATATATTTTTATTGATGCAAAAGTCATTGGGCCTGAAATAATTTATTTTTTGAATTATGACGAGAAAAAAAATTACAAATTTCGATCGAATAAATGCATTTTGCTAGATAAAATTTTCCTCTCGATGAATGCGCCTTTTTTTTTGTTTTAATTTTCGACCACGATATCCACACTGACAATGAGAAGGCGAACCAAATTCCTCTGTCAATTATTTACCTGTCGCAAATTAAACTGAAATCTGTCTCAATCTCCGTTCTCTCATCGACCAAGGAAACCAGGAGAAAAAATTGTGACAATGCACTGGACATTTCGGGAATTTCGAGAAAAATCGTTTAGCATATTTTTTCTAGGTGGACACTAACTGAAATACTTCCATCACAGAATCTCGTATCTTCACTTCTGTTTTTAATTTATTTTGGGATATTATAATTCTTGCCAGGGACTCGAAAGCTCTTGACAGGAAGTATGGGACAAGTCCAAGATCGGAGACGAACATGTTTATAGTTGAGACCGGAAACTGCCGAGAATACGCTGGGATTTTGCAATGCACACTGCAAGAGAGAAAGAGAGAGAGGGAAAACCGGTTTATATATGTAGACGTCGCGCTGACATTTCCCATCGGATTCGAGCTATATGTACGTGGACGGGCAAAAGTGCTCGCTGGCATCCTACTATTTTGGCATACAGTTTATCGAGAACGTGTGTGTGAGAGAGAGAGAGAGAGAGAGAAAGAGAGAGAGAGAGAGAGGGAGGGGGGGGGGGAGAGCTTTCTGCACACTAGTCGCATTTCCTCCTTCGGTCGCCATATCTACATATATGTATACATATATATACAGTCTAGTACCACAGATGTATTATCTTGCGCGCTCCCTTGTCGACTTGACTGAAGTCAAATCCTTCATTTCTTCATTTCGGGCTGACTTATACGTCTCCACATTGTCCAACAAATGGCATCCATCATTACTAGATTCACGTAACCGGAAATGGGAATTAATTCTATTTTTTTTAATTCATTCTATTATTATTTTTATTTATTTTTAATAAAAAATCGTATGCGATGTTTACGCGTTAATTATCATCGCAAGAGAGCTCAATATACTGCCCTGTTCCCGCATAAATTTTCAATTTCCCCCAAGGGATGTTTTGAGTCGGGGGGGGGGGGGGGGGGTGAAGAGTCGAGGATGGAACCGGAAGGCTTCTCTATTATTTTTTTTGGCTTATTTTATTGTCGCCTTACTCATTTTCGATCGAGACACTTTTTGAGCTTTTTTTTTTTTCGGTGTATCAAATCTTACGAAAAGAAAATTCTTCAATCTTCCGTCTTTGGTGGCGAAACGAAAAATTTTAATTCCCGGGGAAATTGCGGTTGCCAAACTGTGGACATACCCAGTGATTCTCTCTCGTTGCTCGATTCTTCCGCAATCGTATAAAAGAATCAGCAGCAGCAGTTGAATGTATAACGCGAGTAGACTGGTGAATTTATGAGATAGAGGGAGAGTAGAGAGACAGAGCGAGAGAGAGAGCGAGAGAGAGAGAGAGAGAGAGAGAGAGAGAGAGAGAGAGAGAGAGAGAGAGAGAGAGAGAGAGAGAGAGAGAGAGAGAGAGAGAGAGAGAGAGAGAGAGAGAGAGAGAGAGAGAGAGAGAGAGAGAGAGAGAGAGAGAGAGAGAGAGAGAGAGAGAGAGAGAGAGAGAGAGAGAGAGAGAGAGAGAGAGAGGCGACTCGGAATGAGGGAGGCTGGAGCGTGCTGGAGGTGCGAATGTGGACTCTAATCCGAACGCGGCGGTACGCGAGCTATCGACAGGAAGATTTATCTCGGGTTGTGCGCGACCAACGCCCTCGCTCTTTCCCCGAGGATCACTGCTCTTTCTCTCTCTCCTCCTCCCCCTCTCTCTTTTTATATATATTTCCCTTTTTTGTCCTTCTTGCTCACTCTATCTCTTTCTCTCTCATGGCCCAGGAAAATCGGCATTCCCTCTGCACGAACCTTTCGAATCCCTAGAGTTTTCAACCCCTGCACCAGGCAGGACTTTCGACGGCTCGACCGGCAATTTAATTCGCCCGATCTCACACGCTCTCGTTCTCTCTCTCTCTCTCTTACTCGCTCGCTCTTTTTTCCCCATACACACGCTATACATCATCGTCAGTTCCAAAATGGATATCACACACCTCGATTCCACCACCACCTTTTCCCGGCTGGTAACCCTGTGTCGTTGCCAAAAATTCTTTTGTCATCGAGAGGTTAACGAACGAACGAATGAAAACGATTTACGATTTTTTATTTTGAAGTATAAACTTATGGCGATATAATTTATACAAAAATCAAATGAATACATTAATTAATCTATATGTTGAAAAATTTACAAATTATCCATTAAGTACATATATAATAATTGAGTAATTTATCAATTTTTATTTTTCGATTAATTATCCTAAAGTTTTAATCAAAATGCACAAGAGTCAATTTTATTTGATTCAATGTACTAAAATTGATCGATTATTGAAAAAAGTTTTGACATCGAAAAATAATTTAGAAGAGATTTATTTCTTCAAAATGATGCGTGCATTGTATCGTCCGGGAAGAATTAAGTCTGGAATCGTATAGGTGTGTGGGTCGCGTATAGGATCGATTTGCTTTTGTCTCGGTTTTTCTCTACTATATCTGTCGAAGGATTCGCGTGACCCTGGACTGGAGAGGGACTGGATTCGAGAGTAATCGAATGAATAAAACAGTTGACCTCGTGGGGTGAGGTCATCTCCCAGCTTCCAGTAACAAAATTCTCCTTCGAGATCTATATATATATATATATATATATCACTTTGAGTTTTCTGTGCACACCGTGTACATTATTTCCTAATGGAATCCACTGACCTGACTCGCGCACAGGAAATATTAAACATCATTAAAATATTGTGAAAGCTTTGCCGACCCCAATGTTTTTCCATTCGCTGCTTGTTTACCCGAGATGTTGCATAGATCCATATGCGCGCGTTATTCATCGCCGGCAATGCTTCTCTCAGGAGATACGATTCGTATAAAACAGTTTTTTGTTCGCTAATATTCGAATTTTTAAACATAAATATTAGTTGCTGCATCTTCAGGGAGATATCAATATCCCACAGTACGTCGAAAAAAAAATCATCTATACTTTTGCCATATTTGCTGTTCCGCATACGAATTTGTTATTTTTTTAAAAGAATATTCACTCAGTAACAGTGAAAAGAGAAGATTTATCCAAATCAAACGAATTATATCTAAGCCAGTTTTATGCTATTGACAAAAATATTTTTTTTTCAAATACATTTTCGCATATAAACATATGAGTTATATTTATTATTTATCGAGAAAAATAAATCTTTTGTATAGTAATTTGAGTTAAAAAAATCTTGATTTCTGTTCAAATTTTCTTCCTCCTATAAATGTGTCATTTTCCTAAATTTAATTTGGCTTTGAGTACAAATATATAGTCGAAATTCGACCAAGTTGAAAAGGGTCGCTATAACTGGGTTAAGATGGTCAAAACTTGCACATTCATCCTCTATCGTAGTTTCGGGCGAAAAATAAATCGTTTGTATAGTAATTTGAGTTTAAAAAATCTTTATTTCTGTTCAAATTTTCTTCCTTCTATAAATGTGTCATTTTCCTAAATTTAATTTGGCTTTGAGTACAAATATATAGTTAAAATTCGACCAAGTTGAAAAGGGTCGCTATAACTGGGTTAAGATGGTCAAAACTTGCACATTCATCCTCTATCGTAGTTTCGGGCGAAAAAAAAAATCAAATTTGCGTGGCAGGTTTAAATGCGATGGTGCATGAAACTACCATTACTACAGTTCACCGAGTGGATAATCATCTCTGGGTGTGCAAGTGCCATCTCAAAGTTAGTCTAAAGGGATTATTCGTTTGGTCGTGCACAGAGGGAGAGCGTGAGAGTCCATTCGCTTGTACAATGCGCGTAGAATTTGGTGAACTAAAACCATTCTCTCTCTCTCTCTCTGAACGACACAACCGCGCCTCCTAGTGTTGTCCACATCTCCTACAAGGGTGACGGTAATGTGATTCCACACGGTGAGTTGCGGCTGCATGGCTCTCTGAGTCGTCCAGTTTCATCTCATATATATATATATATATATATATATATACGACTATTATACACGCTACTCCACTCTGTGTCTGTCCAGGCGTGTACCGAACACGCTAAACTGTCCGAAGCCCTGAAATTTTCAACCCCTCAACGAGGGCAAAGAACACACTAGTTAATCACGTGAGTTGCGAAACAAAAGTTTGTCGTGATACAAGACACTTTCGGGTGTATTTAATTTTTCGCGCTATGAATTAGCTCACGATTAGCTGTTTTTAATACTGTATCAAGAAAAAATGGCCAAGTTTGCCCTATTTTTAAATTACATCATGTAGTTTATTTCTTAATTTCAGAATTTTTTTTTATTGGTGAAAAAAATTATGGAAAGAGAAAAATACGCGGAAAGTATGTAGATTTTTTTTTTTTTTTCAGACCTAATCAGGAATCGCCGGAACATCGAAAAATAAGAATGTTTGGCTCGCCATTTTACATCCAGCAAGGAGGAAAATAAGCGGTGAGTTAAACTTTTTTTGTAAAATGATTATTGCTCCCGATTATTTATTTGTCATGTTTACTTCAATCTCATGACTATTGGACCAGTTTTTTGTTCATTTAATCTCAATCCCTTAATCAGTTAATTATTTTTGTACTCCCTGATTTATTTGATTAATTAACTTATAATAAAATTAAATAATAGGGTTAATATGATTTTTAATATAATTTTTCATTATCACGAATACGATTTTTCATACTTTTTTGACGGTTAATTAATGCGAGAGAAAGGATGAAAAAAACTGTCGGTCATTGAAATGAATTTATACATTTCTAGATATTTAAGGATTTAATGTTCTTCGGTATAAATATTGTCGTTGATGAGGATAAAAGATAACAGATAAAGCATGAGAGAGACGAATGTACGTAGAAAAACAAAGCGAAAAAATTACTAAAGGAAACGAGACAGGGATGCTGTCTAATGCACCGGTTGCTCAGAGACCGAGCTGGGACCTAGATGCATAAGGGAGTTACATACTCCGCTGGTATAGGTATGAGCTTCGACAACACACGTGTACACACGTGGAAAGCTCGTGCCGGAGTCATAGGGGAAGTTGGGCGGGTGACCCGGGGGAAGAGCAAAGTCAAACCCCGTTAGTCTCTGGTTTCGCCCATCCCTCTCTCTCTCTCTCTCTCTCTCTCTCTCTCTCTCTCTCTCTCTCTCTCTCTCTCCCTCTCTCTTTCTGTGTATATGTGTGTGCGTGAGCGAGTACGCCTCGAGCTTATATTATCCGGATACCCCACCGAGGTTTACAACCCAAACAAACGAATGAATAGTTCATGTTAGGTTCAACTGGCTTGTGATCTTGCTCTCTGTCAGTATATACGTTCCCCCCTTCCCCCTAAATCCCTTTTGCATTTGCTCTCCCAATAATGCCATTGCTCTTCGATCCTCCCCCCTCCTCTCTTTCTTCCCCACGTCCCTTTCGAATAATAGAATTCGGGAATTAGACGCACGCGATGATAAAAATTCCGAATCACATTCAATGTCCATTTTCACGTAGCCCCAAGAGATAAAAATTTAATATATTTTTCATGAGAGCTTGCAGTAAACTTTTTAAACATTATTTTCCTATTGGTCTCGAGATATAATACGATTTGTAAAATAATTTCATCCGGTAGGATTAATATTGGAAAGAATTTTCCGTGTGTAATGAAACGAAAAAAAAAAAAATATGCCTCGAATTTGGTGATCGGCTTAAAAATAATAAACGGGTTCAATGCACATTTGAGATATTTTGTGATTTTATGTAAAGTTTGAAAAACTTTGACCATCAAATTTCCAGTGGATTTTTTGCATAAGCAAAATTACGAATATTCGTCTTGTGAACTTTGCACTTTATAAAATTGTCCTTTTCCCCTGGAATTTAAACGCACATCCTGATTAAAAAAGGATCTGAAAATTTTTGGATTTGAATTTCGATTTGGAGTGTTGATGGGCACGTGCAAATGCTTCGACCCTATGGTAACGAACAAGACAGGCCAAGAGACGTTTACATCTCAGAGTTTCTCTCGTCGCTACGAATACAATTTGTGCGATGCTCGCCATATATAGCGTCAGAAATCTCGAGATTTGGGCGTTATAGTATTGCCTCCCTCCCTCTCTCCCTCTCTCTCTCTCTCTTGTAACACTGTTGGGTTAACTCCGTACAGGTCGAGCTTTAAGGTTTGGGCGGTGGAGAAGCCGCGGAACTTCCGTAATGCGTTAATCCGTAGCGAGAGTCTCGCGACATGGCCGCGCTTCGTGAGCACGTTTCCTCTACTTCGAGATAATGTCGAGTCGCGCGGGATTGTAACCCGCGACACCGGCAAGATCGTCGGGGTATATACATATATAGAGAGAGAGAGAAAGAGAGAGAGAGAGAGAGAGAGAGAGGGAGAGAGAGAGAGAGAGGGAGAGAGAGAGAGAGAGAGAGAGAGAGACGCGAGGTGGTTAGGAAGGTTTCAAGGGATGAGAAGAGGAATCCGTGCTCGCGTTTCCGGCGTTTCTCAATGCTGCCCAGCAACGGTGCATAGTTACTCGAGATCCCTTGTGGATATGATCGGCCCGTTCCGCATCCTTCTTCTCTATATACATGCACACAGATATAATAACTAATTCTATCTTCCCTAACTCCGCCCTGTGTGTATACCCTTCGAAATATAATTGTATTATGCAACAGAGCTCGTGGTATAGTAATAATAATAATAATAATAATAATAATAATAACAAGAACAACAATAATAATATTTCGTATTCTCGCTTGAATTGTAAATTGTATTCGAAGCAACGAGATAGAAGGCTCACAATATACTACTGTAACCACGTGACAGGAGCACTTTATGCACTAAAACATTATTCCATATAGTACGAGTCTTTGATATGCACTATTAAATTATATATGGCGTATATAGTACATTAGGGGGCCTTAATTTAATTCCAGACTGGCCGGACTTGATTATTGCCCATCCATTAAATTGACAAAAATCGAGTGCTTCTCATATTTATACAATCTGTGAATCTGTGTATTTTTTTAAACATTAATAAAAAACGATTTTTATGAGAATTCATTCAATTAATGACATATATTTTCATCACGAATGAAAAACGTTTCCTTTTGTTTTTTTTTTTTGAGCGAGTAGAAATAGAACAATAGAGGAAGGCAAATTGGTCCGGCATTCTCGTAGATGTACGGTGGATGTAACACCATAGATGGTTTAGCGAAATAGGTTCGAGGAACGAAGAGGTTTGGAAGTGAAATCTCCGCAGCATCAGAGAATGGACCATGGGAAAGTCAGACAGAGGGAGGAGGAGAAAGAGGAGCTGTGGGCTCAAACTGAGAGAGAGAGACAGAAGTAGTTTTGGCTTTATGCAGCGAGTTAGGGCAAGTAATAAGTTAGGTTAACGAGACGAGGGGCACGTACTACCAACTAGTTCAGTATAGGGCATGGGTGTGTGTATATATATATGTACACAGAGGTGGAATACAAGAGCACTCTCGGCCTTTGGGTGTTGAGATCTTACCGAGCTCTGTTTCTCTTCTATTTTGGGGTTAAGGGAGCAATTGTATAAAACAAAGTATCAAATTTATAATTGGTTAGTTGAAATATTGCTTGGATTAAGAACTTGTTACCTTGGATTTTAAAAATGAAATATTGAAGGTAACGACGGAGTAATATTTTTTTTGTTGCGTTTGTTTTTTCGCCCTCATGTAGAAATGACGTATTTTGTTGGTTTGAGGGAGGAAGGACGAAGGGTTGGATAGCAGAACAGAGAGAGAGAAGGAAAAAGGGAGAAAATAAAGCCTGGGCGAGAGTGAAAAGAAGTAAAACGGGAGAGAGGTTGGTTTCCGGCAAACCAATTCGTTAGAAACTCTCGGTATACAATGAGAATCTCACGACAATGGCCGCCGGCCCCGGCCCAGAGATCCACACGGGGTCAGAAGTTTCTATCTTCCATTCGATTGTCACATACAGATATATAGATACATTGACGTGGAAATTTTTTGGACCCGCCGGGCGCTCAGGCTCTCTCGTTTCTACACGAACTTCATTTCAGCAATAAATGCGATATAACTTCCGGCCTGGTATCTCACAGACCCGTATTTATATATCTCTACATCCATTCACGATTTTCCGTATTTTTTTTATTTTTTTATTTTTTTATTTTTATATCTAGGAGACCACATGCCCATTCCATTTTACTTTTCTTCTCTTTCGTCTTCTTGTGTAAGTCTGGCAAAATTTATTTATTTATCGTTCATTTATTTATTATGCATTATGAGCAATTTTCTAACTATGCTTTTCTCATTGATTAAGATATTTATTTTAAATTGCTACTAGCACATTCTCAAGTCCAAAAGTTTCACCTTTCAGTTAATCAATGTTATCAATTAGTACAAATATTGGGTTTCACCTTTCAGTTAATCAATGTTATCAATTAATACAAATGTTGGGATTCACCTTTCAGTTAATCAATGTTATCAATTAGTACAAATATTGGGTTTCACCTTTCAGTTAATCAATGTTATTAATTAGTACAAATGTTGGGTTTCACCTTTCAGTTAATCAATGTTATTAATTAGTACAAATGTTGGGTTTCACCTTTCGGTTAATCAATGTTATCGATTAGTACAAATGTTGGGTTTCACCTTTCAGTTAATCAATGTTATTAATTACTACAAATGTTGGGTTTCACCTTTCAGTTAATCAATGTTATCAATTAGTACAAATGTTGGGTTTCACCTTTCAGTTAATCAATGTTATTAATTAGTACAAATGTTGGGTTTCACCTTTCGGTTAATCAATGTTATCGATTAGTACAAATGTTGGGTTTCACCTTTCAGTTAATCAATGTTATCAATTAGTACAAATGTTGGGAAACTAGTGAAAATTTGAATTTATGACAGAACCACTTGCCCTTATCAAGTATATATTGATTTTTTTCTTTTGGTTTTTGTATTTTTGCCCGCTACTTTTCTGATCGGAGTAATAAATGAGGGCTTTTTGAGCAAGGAAAAAGGAGCTTTTGCCATTGCTGGATCACTTCTCTCTGTCCGTGACGTTCACTCGCTACCAAAGGGCTTCTGAATTTTCTGCCCGTGAAATCTCAAAGGACAAAGTAAATTCTCTTCCGTTAATTTGATCCTTCCCTCACGCTCCCGTGCGTATCCTGTGTGCGGCGGAGAGAAAGAGAGAGAGAGAGAGAGAGAGAGAGAGAGAGAGAGAGAGAAGAAAGAGAGAAAACGTGTATTCACGTTTTGCAAAGGGTCAATCGACTCAATTACACGATAAACTAATCGCTTAGACTGCGCGGATATATAAATATATAGCGGTCTCGTGGAATGGTATCATCAAGTGGGATATGCATGTGAATATACACTTATCTATATTCAACGAAGAGAGCGAGAGAGAGAGAGAGAGAGAGAGAGAGAGAGAGAGAGAGAGAGAGAGAGAGAGAGAGAGAGAGAAAGAAAATCGTTAGCAGCAATCGGATAGATTTCTGTAAAACGAGTGAGCGAGAGGGGTAGAACGATTGGGCCGTGTTATAATACCGTTTGGATGATGTCCTTTCTATCGATAAAAAGGACTCGCTCCACTAGAGATATATCTATATAAACTCGTATATCGCGCTGTGAGCTCGATTGACGTGAAAAAGCGTCAACTTCGTAGTTGAAGGGGTGTTTGCGGTGCTTGGGAGCGCTTGTAATACCCGAGTGTAGAGGGAAAAAGAGGGCTAGAGGGAGAAAGAGAGAGAGAGAGAGAGAGAGAGAGAGAGAGAGAGAGAGAGAGAGAGAGAGAGAGAGAGAGAGCGAGTTCGCTATACAGGCAGGGAAAAAAATCGTATAGGCCCTCTCTAGTGGAGTACTTGAAGGGGGAACGATAATCAAAACCACCGTCGGGCAGCCTCCACCATAAAACTGTTTACTCCTCCGTTATGTATGCATATATATGTATACACTTGAGTATATATATGAAAACCCCTGTGGTGTAAATCGCGTTGTTTTTCCCTCCAACCACGTGCGCGAGCACAAAGTAAAAAGCTTGTCCGGCCGGACGACAAGAAGAAAAGTGCACTCGATATAGAAAGTTCAGCTTGGCAATATATATATATATATAGTATTTTGTAGACAGAGAAAAGAGTTTTGCTCGTGTTATTCGTCGCTTTTTCGTCGATAAATTACACACTGGGAGAAATTTAGTATTCTCATCTGTAATTTTTCATCGCCTTTTCTTTTTTTCGTGATCGAAACAATCTTTGATTTTTTTTATCATCGGATTAATTTTTGTACAGACTTTATTATTTTCACACTGACTGGCTTATTTTTATATTTACGATGATTTTTGCTTTGCTTCACTAATTATTATGATTTTTTTTATCGATCTATTGATCGATAGAAATTTTATGAGAATTGAGAATTTATCGTCTGTAAGTCCGAGCAAATATTTATTGAACTAGAAAAACTTTTTTTTTGGAATGTTCAGTGATGCTTTTGTGACGCGTAGAAGATTTGCTGCAACGAGAGCTTGCTCTACTCTGAGAGGTAAAGCGATCCACCGTGATCAAAGAAAATCCCTCTACGCTACTTTCATTCTTCTCTGGTCAAAGATTTCGCTCACCACATCCGAACCTTTTAACGTAAAGATTGCAGAATACTTATTGTTAGATATATATATAGCTGAGCTGAGCTGAGAATAACATATCATATATATATATATACATATATAGATATGATATATATCTATATATGTTATTCTCAGCTCTTTGGAAAAAACATTATTTTCTGGAAAGAATTCTCTGCGAAGCCCTTTGGTCTCAAGCAGTGCATGTATCCATGTACACGTATATGTATATATAGTTAATGTTCGACCATCTCGAAAGGAGATCCTTGCTCTCCAGTGTGCATGAGAAATACCGACGAATATAAATCACATTCTTCGTCGACGTGAGCGTTAAACTTTTCTTTTTTTCGTCGAGTCTCCCGTTACATTGTTTATGCATGTACAAAATAAAGATCTTGCGATGTAAAATTGCGCCCCAGTCGAGACCCAAAATAAATATAGTGGATATGAAAAAAAAAATGTGCCACAAAAAAAAGGTCATCGGAAAAGAAATCGTGAAATTTTATAATGTTATAAAAATAATTTTAATAAATTATACAAGTTCGAATAAACAATTCATCGCGGTAAATTAAATACGAAAATACGAGAGGGTTGCCGGTACTGTTGTTTTCAAACTTTGAGCAAGAATACACGATATTTGTGAGTATATTTGTGGGCGGAACAGCAGAAGTTTTAACGCGAAATGGCACTTGGCCAGAGCACGTAGAGATGCGATGTCTTTCCTGGGACTTTGGCCGGATTATCTTGCTCGAACAATAAAAAGATGGACCACGAACAAAAGTAGAAAAGCAATGGGGGAAAAAGTGTGAAGCAGGCGAATATTATTAACAGAGAACGTTGAGCACGCATATATATATATAAATAACTGAATACGCACACACACACGCACATACACATATATATATATATATATATATATATATATGGTAATAACAGAAACAAGGGAGGGTCGTTCGAGCCGACGAAGGGAACGCGTCAGGGTCTCCTATATATGCATCCAAAGCCAACGGCACCGTTACCCCATTAACGCTCTAAAGAGTTAACGAATTTATACATACTGCGCCACCTAATTACTAGCTCGTGTCAAGCCTGGGAGAACGAAGTCAGTGTCAGGGGAGGAAATGGAAAAAAAAAAATTTTAACCCTCACCGTTGCACTGTTGATACGCATAGAGGGTTAGAAAGAACCACAGAGAGAAGGAGAAAGAGAGAGAGAGAGAGAGAGAGAGAGAGAGAGAGAGAGAGAGAGAGAGAGAGAGAGAGAGAGAGAGAGAGAGAGACAGCAAAAATAAAAAAAACCAAAACTACCCGCCGGGGCTCGGTAATTGAAAGGTCGACGAGATGATGGCGTCGGTAAAATATTCTCATGGCAGGTAACGCCCGAGTTACCCAGCTTATATACCTGTCCCGACGAGACCTCCCAGCTTTTTATCAACTTTTTTTTAACCCCTCATACTCTTCGTTGCTGTTCATGTTTTTTTTTCGTTCGGCCCTGCGATTATCGCGGGCACTGACTGAGGGTGAAAACGCGCTAAACTAGCGTGAATAATCGAAACGACTAAATTTCCACTGCATGGCAAATATCCACTATATTTTTTTCCCATGTGGCGATGCGTATATTTGTGGTATAAGCATATTTTTTTTTTCCCCATTTTTCACAACCCCTAAAATGTGTTCCATCATTTTTTGTTTTATTTTTCATTTTTTTTTGTTGCTCCTACGGAATTTTATTGGCGATAATAACGATGTACGGTACACGCAGCTATGTAAAAATCGATGAATACCTTTGTAATTGATAGCTGCGGCCAATATTGGACGGGCATTAGTGACTAAAATATTTTGAGCTATATATATATATATGCGTACATGTAACAGCTATGATGGATCGAGGCTGTACCGACACCATTTTCAAACTTCGTTATATGGTCATAAGGGGGATCACCGAATGTATTATAAAATTGGAAAGCTCTGGCACAGGATCGATATTAAATTTCTTCGATACAATAATTGTCTTTTGATTAAAAAAAATTGAGAATATTTTAATGTCCCAAGTTAGAGAAAATATGTCGCTTGTGACGCCATTGTCGGACATAAAAAAGTAGCAATTATCAGTACAATTTTAGTGACTACAAAATTCTTAAACGCAATGAAAAATTTATTAGTTAATTTCTGTGACAGCTGTTTTCGTCGTCAGCACAAATAAAATAAAATTGATTCATCTTTCTGGTACATCATTCAAACGCCGGTGGAGTTGTCTCTGCCACTTCATGGGACACGAACTTGTTTCAATTTTTTAAAGATTTTTTCAATTAATACAATCGAAATAAATCATCATGTATTTTGTTAAGATGATCAATCCAATTTTTTGCCGATGTCTCCAATTTTCTCATCCAATCTAATATCCTAATATCACAATGCACAAAATCTTTGTCCGAAGATTCAAAACTGCAGGTTATTTATACTTGGAAAGTTATAGGTGTGAAATTTTTTATACACAAAAGCAAACACATTATTGTTTTCTTGTTAAGTTTTTCATCACGCGACACCTGCGACGTCGCGGTTTTTCGCGTGTGTCTAGCTCCGAGTGAGGAGAGAGACAGTGAGAGAACCTCGACAAAATTTTCTATATCAGCATATATACAGGAAACAGACAACTTTTTCCTCCCACGAGCTGTGCAACTGTATGCATCGTTCGTTGCTTTTTCCTTCCTAACTATATATGTATATATATATGTATATATATATATATATATATGACTGTACATCTTGGGCTTCGGTCCTTCTTCGTGTCATCTTATATCCGCAAGACTCGCCATCCACGAGATTCTCGGGGGAATAAGAAATGCTGCAATATGTAGAAATATATACATATATATATATATATATATATATATATATAGCAAATGTGGTGCACAGAGCGTTTACCCTCAGAAAGATTCTGTAAAAGTTTCACTAGGCCAGCCTGCCTGGACCTCTCTCCGATAGCCTCATCTCCTCTCTCTCTCTCTCTCTCTCTCTCTCTCTCTCTCTCGCACTCACCAAATCTATCCATTTCCATGTACATGCATATTACTGGCTTTGCGTCACATCTCACTCTCTCTTGATATCCTTGCCAAGGATAAGTATATATATACGTGAACTCGGACCCTCTCCCTAAGGATCGGAACTTTGATACGAAACTGAGATATTGCGGTTTGTCATACATATACAGCGGCTCGTTCGTTTTTCGTATTTTCTAATCCAATCCAATTTGGGATTTTTTTTAAGCCCCGATGACGGGTCATTTTTGTATTTAAAAAAAAATTGAGTTTATCATCAATTGCATTTTTGACTTTTCAAAGTGAACCACGTGTGAAATTGTTTAAAAATTGCTCAGGTGAAATTTGACAATTCGCAGAATTTTAGGCCAAGCTTTTGGTTCGACATATCGGGTGATCTTGGCTCTCGATCATGAAACAACTGTCGGCTCGCATCTGGATGATTGTTAAAAAAAAAAAAAGAAAAAACGAAAACAATTATAAACCATCCAGAGTCTGTTATTGTGCACAGAGATCGTTTCAATAGCAGACGGAGTAGATTTTCTTTCTTCTTTCAAAACACGAGTGAATAAACTGCCTCACCGCAGAGGGTAAAGACTTGAGCACGGAGACAAATAATGGTCATAATATCGAGTTAGTTTGTACAAAGATTGGATGCTGTTGAATACACATCAGTGCCTTAAGCAATACCGGAAGAGCTATACTCCTCGTTTAATCCTTTGGCGAACAGTCGACAAATCGCAATGTCCTCCTCGCTTTGTGCATATATATATATATAAATATATATATATATATATATATACACGTATATATAGTCCACACAGATCCCTTTTTTCAAGGTATACCCTTTCCTACTCGTTCTCTCGTACTACGTGATCTCGTAAAAATGTTAATGAGTTTCTCGTATACTGGCTTCGTTGTGGACCATCTCTCTCTCTCTCTCTCTTTCTTTCTCTCCGCCACGTCCCATGTGCCCCTTTCGGTCTATATCTATCTGTGTGCCAGAGAAAAAGAAAAGAAGCTCACGGTTACGTGGGACCACGTGTACCCCTTCCAATTTCATCCCTTATGCCTTTAACGCCATTCCACGTAAAACCAACCCCCGTACACCTCCAAGAGGACCCGAGTTCACGTTACGTGGATTTTTATTTCGCTCTATTTCCCACTCAAGCCACAGACACACAGCCAGATAAAAACATTGGTATAGACGAGCCCGCATACACCGCAAATGTAACAACATTTTCATCTCTCTCTCCTTCTCTCTCTCTCTCTCTATCGCGTGATTTGTTTTTTTTTCCTTTTTCAAACGGTGCACCGCATTTTTTTTTCTCCTGGCTTCTCCACCCTCGAACTTTATGACCATCCAGAGCCATTTGTACTCACGCTCAGAGTCAAAAAAAAAAAGTTGGACAACGGTCTCTCGATTACTTATTAGCCATCGCGAGCTGTTTTTTTTGTGATTTTTTTTTTTTTCCATTAAATTATAAAAATCTTTCGGTAATGACAACAGGCGAGTTTTCGGTATGAAAAAGTTTTGCAATTAGTTAATTAACGTCCCTCTGTTTAATTTTAGCATCGATGGCTATTTTTTTTTATAGAAATTGATATTGAGTAAAGATGCATATTTACTTTTTATCTTTAGCTTTTCTTTGTGTCTTTGTGGATAACGATTGATGCCATTTACTTCTCACCATTCGTAATATAATTTTCTACTTGTTAGTGAAAAAAAAAAAAAAATCGTTGATTAAAAATTCACAGAGTAATTACGAATTTATAAGAATTTATTTGGAACTTTTGCAAATTCTCATAAATTTAATTAAAACAATTATAAAACAAAAAAAAAAAATGTTACTTTGTCGTAGTATTATTGTTGTAAAATTTTATTTGTTTGACCCTTTATTTACAATCCAATGAAGACTTTAGAACCTTCGTATCGTTTTACATATGATATAATAATAAATATACAGCTCGGTTATCGTTTTGGCAAAGAGACACACGCTCGCAGGGAAGGTTATCTCCATTTTGGATTACAATGTCGGTGCACTTTCCATAGAAATCGCGTACGTAATGCAGCTGCTCTCGTATTGTTAGCCTGTTAGAGATCTCAAGCAGTGTGAATGAGAGTGGAAGGGGTTTTGGGTGTAGCCAGATAGTAGTGGAGAATACCGTGGAGGATTGAACAAACTAGGTAATGCTCCGGAGATGATAATGTGCATATATATATATATATATATATATATATATTTATATATATATATATATATATATATATATATATATATATACCCTAGGGAGGCTTTCTGTCTCTATAGCGGCGCGCAGAGATGACTTTTGACCCGGATGAACACTCTGGCGTATATACAATGCGAGCAGACTCGTCCACGAGAAATCAGAGGTCAATGGAAAATATGTGTGTCCTGCAACCAGAGACAACCCTTTCCTCTTACCCTATTCCACTTAATTCTCCAATAGGCTTAGAAATTAACGCAGGGATTGCCCTTTAATTAATTTTCTAATGAACGTTTGAGTGAAAATCAATCGGCAGTAATTCATTTTATGATAAAAAAAGAATCGATGATTTTTTTTTTTGACTATTTGTAATCGATATCAATTTTATTTATTGTATAGATAATTCAAACAACATTCCAAAGGTAGGCGAATATGATGGAAAAATGTTTTGGCGGAAAAGTAGACAAGAGAGAAAAAATTTCACTTTGGTCGATCAAAGGAGTTCAAATAGAGAAGAAAAAGAATGAGAGATTGGGTGTTATTGTGGAAGAGCTCTTGTCTCTCGTTTTCCCTTCGATGCACACATCCCCACTCTACCGTTTGCAACGCAAATTCTGTTCACTTTCTCAGCCTTTGGTGCCTCATCCTCTTTCTTTTGGCTGTTTGATTGAGCCTCGTCGATCAACTATTTTATATATATATATATATATATATATATATATATATATGTATATATATATATAAAATAGTTGATATAGTTGAGTTAATATAATATTATATTATATATAATATAATATTATATTATATTGAGTTATTATAGTATAATAGTTGAGTTATGTACGAATATTTACGTATGGACAGCTTATTATATATATAGTTCGCATATAGTTATTATATATTTGACTATATGCGAACTATATATATAATAAGCTGTCCATACGTAAATATTCGTACATACGTAATAATCATGCTTCACATATACACGCAAAAAAATGAATGTTCAGTTTCAAATTTTAACAAACATAAAAATAATAATACAAAAATTTATTTTTAAAAAATATTCAAGTACGTATAAATTCGTTCTAATTGCAGGATAATTATTCATCGAATGGAGTAAAAAGATATTGAAAAAAATTAACCACGTATAGGGGAATGAGAGGTGAATCATAATCATGCTGATATAGAAATTATTAGTCGAGGGAAATAAATACGATTATATATACGTCTCTGATAGAATTTCAATCGAACCTTATGCCCTGCTTGGTAAATATCGCATTGATCAACGTCGAGTGGTTGGGATATTGCGTTGGATCTCATTGATTGCCTTCAAGCACCGATCGCCTGTGAGCACTCGTGACTTTTATTTCCTTTTTCTCTTTCTCGATAACTCGCCTTTTCCACTTTTATGTTCACTCGTGTTTTTTTTTTTTTTTTTTTTTTCTCGTTATTGTTACGAGAAGTCCCAAAGAGAAAAGTGAAGGGAGCAGCGAAAAAATGAAAGTCTGTATACCAGCTCGTACTCTATACGGTATATAATATAATATATATATGTGTGTATAAAATAATAATCATAATGATAATATTAATAATGATGATAATAATAATAATAATAAATTCAAATATCTTCATAGGAGGGTGAGCGATCATTGCCGCAACGGGAAAAACAGGCGTTCGTGTAGATTTATTCTCCCGTTTCTATTGAGACACGATCGTTTATATTCCGGGAATAGAAATTCTCTTTTCGTATCCCCAATGGTGGAATAGAGTCAGAGAGCGCACCACTTTTCTCAACGAGAATCGACCTCGATTCGTTGTGCGCTCCATCTTCGTGCAAGGGAGTAAGTTATAGCTCGGGTCGTGTGCTGTGTGGATGAAAAATCACGTCAGAAATGAATGAGAAAGAGGGTTGTCAGTACAAGGAATAGAAAATTGGATGTTGACGTTGCGTTCGTAAAAAATAAAAAAATTCATTTGAAATGTCTCGCAGTATTATCTCGTATAATCGCGATTGATGTAATTTTTTTCAAAGTCTAATATTATATTAATATTAAATAAGTATTCTCGAAAAATTGGATTTGTTTGTCGTGAAGGATTTTTGAAAAATTTAAATTAAATTAAATTAGGGTTTCTCGATTTTTTTGCGATTGCGTTTTTGTTTATTTATTCTATTGACAGTAGAATTGTCCAAAAATGATTTGAACGAATCGATCGTTTAGCACTAATTTTATTTTTACGTTTGACTTTTACATTTTGAGCGTATATGGATCGCAATGAAATATTGAATCGATGAAACGATTTCAACGTCATCGGTAATATTATTAGAGATCGCGCACTCTTGGTAACGAAAATATCGATTTCATGTCAATCATTTATAAATGAAACAAACTTGCAAATATATTCAGCATGTATAGGAGTCTCTCGAAGTCTTCATTTCATCCGAACAGATCTCTACATCGCAGCTGACGTTATACACAAATTCTTCTCATACATATATATATATATATATATATATTAGCGTCTCGTTGGTGTTTGCACGAGGAAATTCTTTCACCCCCAAGATTGACAGGCGTCGATAGTGACGAGAATAAGGAAAAAAAAAAAAAAGGAATGAAAAACTGACTTTATTTTCGGTCCAGCAGATCGATGAATTTAGTCTACCCAAGAGGGTGCTCTCTCGACGAAAGAAAGGGCAAAAAGGTGAAATAATAAATGCGGGGTCAATGGAGAAACGAGAGAAAAAACGAGCAAGAGAAAGAGAGGATAGAGAAATGTTGGAAGATGAAAAAAAGAGAGAAATGTATAAGGGTGGAAAAGGTGAGAGGGAGATGGGAAGGTTAGAGGAAGAAAAAAAAACGGCATTGAGAGGCAAAAGATGTCGAAGAGAGGGGACCCTCGCGGGGACTTGTGATTGGTTCATTCGATTTGCATGGGAATTGTAATGACGCGACACATGGTCCCGGCAGTTTTCTCCTATCAAGCCACTCTCACGGACAACTTTTTTTTCTCGCTCTTCCTCTCCTTCTGGCTCGTAAGGTGCTCATTCTTTTTTCCCCTCTATATATCTATATACTTAATTTTTCCTGCAAGAAAATGAAATTCAACGACATTCAGAGCGTTATATAGCGGCTACATGGGGAAAACGATGTCGATGAGCGTGTACGGAAAATAACGAAATCAAGAAAGCGTTGAGCATTTTTTCGTGTCTTTTAAAGGATGTTTTTTTCCAAAATAAAAATCACCTTTTTTTATTCTATTATTCGTTTGATTATTTATTAAAAGTTTTGATTATTTGGGGCCTGATGTGAACCCATCAGGCCCCATTATTCAACAAAACTTACCAATGTCAAAAATAAATCAATTCAACGGAGTTTAATTCGAAAGCCCATTTGACACATATTCACCATTACAGAATACATGCGACCCCGATAAGACCCTCATTGAACCTAAAAACGGTCGTTGGTTTTTTACAGCTAAAAATTTTCCATCACGAAATTCATATCAACGTTGCTTTCCAAGTGCTGAATAAATTAATCAAACCGCGCTAAATTGAATTTAATCCCGAAATCTTTTTAAATAGAAATACGTAATTAGAGGATGCTGTAACGCGAAGAGAATGACGAAATTTTTGCTGAACGCATAAACTTTTCATGCAGACAAAATACGCAGCACCTTGTCCCCCCCTTCATATTGAGTGTTTATTTATGCGCTTTAGCATCAGACATTAACCTAGTAGTGCATTGTCCACGAGTGCTTTAAATTTTAATTAACCGAAGCTCTCTCTCTCTCTCTCTCTCTCTCTCTCTCTCTCTCTCTCTCTCTCTCTCCATCTCTCTCTCTCTTGTTGTTTATTCGTGTTGCCTAAAATTTACATCTTTTATATTTGCTTCGCGGTTAATTTTTCTCTTTCTTTTCTTTGTTTTAATGTTTGTTATTATTTATTTTTACCATTGTGTTTATTGTTTATTTACGAGCCTTCGCTTTTTACGAGCCGCATCCCTGTCTATTTATATTCGTGAAAAGAAAAATTCGGAAAAAGATTTAGTCAAAGTTAACTAAATGGCTGTATTTGATTTTTTTAAATTGATTCCAAATGAATTATCTCTTTGATTTGACTAAACGAATATACTTGACGTGTCTTAATTACGTTCATTACGCACTCAACTCAATCAATCGAATAAAATATTTGGTTAAGTCAAAAAAATAATTTATTTAGAATCAACTAAAAGTTTAGCAGGCTGAGATTCAAATACAATTTAGTTGGTTTAACTAAACTTTTTCTCTCCGTTTAATTTATCGCATTTGTTACAAGGGCACATGCAAATTGTAAAAAATCTGGGCTGATATATTTTACCCTTTTAACCGAGTTTGGCATTTCTAAAGGGAAACCAGACTCAGCCTAAGTGGTAACAGCGCCAGGGTTGGACCCCCATCGCGTATACCTATCGGTGTCAATCGTATTTTCTGCTCATTTTTTTTTCTACCTTTCTTTCTCCAACAGGTTATTCGGCTGATGTGACCTTATTTTTTATCAAGTTTATTTAATTTTACTTGTAAATTTTTCCAAAATTTATAATATTTATTTATCTCTTTGCCTCTCTCTCTCATTGTCTGGATGGCTGCTGGATAAAAAAGAATAATTTTCCATTAATTGAGATTCGAAACTTGTTAGTTTGTCTGTCGAAGCGTAAAAGCCGACCGTTACAGGATACTTCTATATATATATATATGTGTGTATATATATATATATATATATATATATATATATATATATATGTATGTATATATATATGTATACGCTACTTGTCTCTGTGAGAGAGTTCCACTCTCGTTGATGCTAAAGGTAAGAGTAACACCCGGAGCTCTCACAGTTTCTCTCTCTCACCGTGCTTCAAACTTGTCGGCTTATTTTCCAAATGCAAATTACTGCTGCTGGAATAATCCATATTTTACGTAGCACGACGACGACGACGACGAGACTGGTGCACATCTCGTGGTACGTCCGTGTCGTATCCAACTCCACGAGGCTGTCGCTTCTTATATACATACATATATATATATATACATACATATATATATATATATATATATATATATATATATATATATATATATACACACGTAGAAAGAGAGAGGACAAAGTTTATTCGAAAAGTTTTCGACTACGAGTACGCGCGTGCTGGTTCTGCACGTTCGAAAAGACTTGGTTGAGGAAGGAAAAAAAAATCACTCGTCGTCCCTTCGAAAGTTACTCTAGAACAGTAGATATTGAGAGATAAGAAAAAGCAAAGTATACAATCATTCGATTTTTACCGATTGGAAAATGCTATAGAGAAGGCAACGAGATTTTTCCTTGCATAATGAATGGATGAAATATGAAGAATGATTTTATCAAATGAAAATGGAATAGGAAATTTGAGTCTATTATCAATTTTTTGTTTCTGATAACACAAACGATCTTTTAGGTATACAAGTTTTTGTAGACTGATATTTTCTTTTATTTTTAGCGATGACTCAGTTTACTTATTTCTTCCAATTATCGGATTTCTAAATGTAGTCGATTAACAAATCTCGAATTTGCAAAATTATCAAATATACATCGCATAAATATATTTATATCTCATGCTCATATGGCTGCTCCTTAATTATTCAAATAGGGGTGATCCAGAGATTGGAGATTTGAATATATTTTAATTGTGAAATGTAATCAGTGAATTGTGACGTTAATCATTTTCGATTAATCACTTTGCACAAAAATTATAAAATTCAAGTCGAAAAGATAAGATTGTCATTGAAGAGAATTTCTATTGTAAATCGAGTTGGCACCGAGAGTGCGACTGTGCGGTGTAACTGAACAGCCTTTTTTTCCTCGTACAAAAGTGAAAATAGGATGAGTTTGTCCTTTGCACGCGAAAGCATCGCTCACGAGGCGAGGGCTCAGTCAGTCAATCTCTGGCTCGAGGCCCCTTTTGATCCTTGCTCGGTATGGTATTATCTACTGTCTTTCTCTCTCACTTTTTTTTTTTTTTTTTTTTTTACGAAGAATGATTTTATCAAATGAAAATGGAATAGGAAATTTGAGTCTATTATCAATTTTTTGTTTCTGATAACACAAACGATCTTTTAGGTATACAAGTTTTTGTAGACTGATATTTTCTTTTATTTTTAGCGATGACTCGACTTACTTATTTCTTCCAATTATCGGATTTCTAAATGCAGTCGAGTAACAAATCTCGATGCAAAATTATTAAATATACATCGCATAAATATATTTATATCTCATGCTCATATGGCTGCTCCTTAATTATTCAAATAGGGGTGATCCAGAGATTGGAGATTTGAATATATTTTAATTGTCAAATGTAATCAGTAAATTGTGACGTTAATCATTTTCGATTAATCACTTTGCACAAAAATTATAAAATTCAAGTCGAAAAGATAAGATTGTCATTGAAGAGAATTTCTATTGTAAATCGAGTTGGCACCGAGAGTGCGACTGTGCGGTGTAACTGAACAGCCTTTTTTTCCTCGTACAAAAGTGAAAATAGGATGAGTTTGTCCTTTGCACGCGAAAGCATCGCTCACGAGGCGAGGGCTCAGTCAGTCAATCTCTGGCTCGAGGCCCCTTTTGATCCTTGCTCGGTATGGTATTATCTACTGTCTTTCTCTCTCTCATTTTTTTTTTTTTTTTTTTTTTTTTTTTACGAACAGTCGACTTTAATACGAGAGAAAATGCCTCGCGTGCAGCACCGAGAAGCGCGCTCGAGCTTATCTTGGACTCGTGCCACGAGACGACACGCGAATTAAATTCGGCTTCGTAAACGTCTCGCGGATACTTGTTGGAACATTATATATATATATATATATATAAGTTTGTTTGCGTGTATGTGTATATATATATAAAGACTGCCTCCCGCACTGCGAAAGAAAGTAGTGGATGATCACTCTCGTGTATGGGTTGTGCGAGCTTTTCTACTATGTACGTGTATGTTTATACGCTCTTTCGCGATGCCATTTTACGAGGATCGTTTGGCCTATTCTCGTGCATCTTCACACTCGATTTCACGCGTGATTCAAATATCTAAAGTGACCAGATCTTTTGGCAAATAACACACAAGTTTAACCTGGCATGTATTCAATACAGTGCTTGAATACTTCGATTTATCATCATTCTCGTTGAGAGTAAATATTTCACGGAAATAATTTCACACTGAATGTGAAATAATGAAGTTTTAATTGATCATTACATAGAATTGTCCTGATCTATTAAACTATTTAAATAATATCAGAGCTCATGTGCTCATGAGCTTATTTTCGTACATCTTCAGGCTTGTTTGTATGCGTGATTCAAATACGAAAATTTATTCCATCACTCGGCAAATAACTACTTCAACCTTTATTCAATAAACTATTTCGATATTTCGATTTATTATTATTCTCGTTGAGAGTAAATATTTCACGGATATAATTTTAAACTGAATGTGAAATAATGAAGTATTAATTGATCATTACATAGAATTGTCCTGATCTACTAAACTATTTAAATAATATAAGAGCTACTGTGTATGTTATCTCGGTGAGATAATTTTAAGCGGGTCGTTTGGCTTATTTTCGTACACCTTCAGGCTTGTTTCAATGCGTGATTCAAATACGAATATTGATTCCATCACTCGGAAAATAACAACTTTAATCTATAAAGATTAAAGTTGATTGAATAAGCAATAAACTAGAATTGTCCTTTTCTATTAAACTATTGAAATAATATAAGAGCTCATGTGTATGTTATCTCGGTGAGATCATTTTAAGCCGGTCGTTTGGCTTATTTTCGTACATCTTCAGGCTTGTTTCAATGCGTGATTCAAATACGAAAATTTATTCCATCACTCGGCAAATAACAACTTTAACCTTTATTCAATAAACTCTTTCGATATTTCGATTTATTTTGCGTTTCGTTGAAAGTAATTTTTTTCGTGGATATAATTTCGCATCGAATAAAAAGTAATGAAAAATTAAATGATAATTGCCATATAGCAGAAAAAGAAATAGCAGAAATAGAAATATAGGTATAAAAACTCATTATCATTGTCGCTAGTCCCGAAATTTTAAGCAATATTGACGTTTGTTAAAAATTGGCAAATATTCTGAATTTCTATTTGGCTAATATAAATAACGATATAGGAAAATCGAGGGAAAGGAAAGGGTAATTAAAAGTAAAAAAAAGAAGGAAAGGCGGTGGGCCGATAAAGAAGCCCGAGAGCCGTCGTTTGCTTTGACACCAGCAAAAGAGGTAAAAATCGTGCTTACCTTTCGTAGCTCTCGGGTGGAAAATTCATGGGGGTGCTAACACCAAATGCTGGATGCCTGAAATAACGCGCTCGTATTTTCTTTCAATCTGGCACATCCGTGAAACGGATTTCGGTAACTCGCGGATTTTCACGCGGAGGTCGAACGTGAAAAGCGAAGTCTCCGCTCGGATGGATATGGCAAGTATGATTCAATGGTGGGAGAAAAAAAAACACGATAAACGCGATATAGATGGAAAAGAAAAGAAGTTGGAAAAATGAAAGGAAAGTATTTTTTAATCATGACGGGAACGCGCTCCGTCGATTTCTAGTCTCGAAAGGAAAATTTGTTTATTAACGTCCGTCACCTTAATGGTGACGGAATTGTCAAAAAAAAAATAAGATATAAAAAAAGAGTTAAAATAGAGGCGAACATAATGAGGAGATTTTCTTTTCGTATTACGAAAGCAAAGATTGCAGAGAGAATAGCGTATAGGCGAGAGGATATAAAAACTCCGATGCATGGCTTCTAACGATATAAGCTCTGTGGTTTCTCTGTATAATGGTCCGTACTTAATTCAATAGGTAAACAGGGTGGTGTGAGTTTGTGCACAGTATAGCGATATGAGATGCGCCCATAGTCGCTAATTGAGCTATTAGTAGAAAATAGTATGGACTAATTAACCAGACGGGCCAAGACCATACGATAATGATAGGACGACGATGGACTAAAGAAAAAAAAAAGGGCACTGCCAACCAACATAAAATCACCACGAGATTGCGATTTATATTGATCCATGTAACGCCCTCTGTGTATCGCTTAATACGCGGAAAAAAGAACTTAATTAGTACGTCTGAGTGGTCGAAAAATAGACAAGAGTGAGATTATTCGCTGGCTGTGATAGGATGCTTACAAATTATTCAGGAACGTTCCGCATCATATCCAAATATTATCGTAGCAAACTCTTCTCTATCCGTCAATATTCGACCTATTTATCAGTTTTTATTATGTCATTTGTACAGATTGAAGAAAATCTGGCGTGTACAAAAACTCGTTTTGTCTAGACTTTCGGCTACTGTTGACCCAGCACTATTCACCATATTAAATATACATTACCGACTGTGGTAAAATTATTCTGCTCCCACCTCAAAATCTTCGAGCTATTTTTCGTCAAAAATAAGTGAATAAAAATCAACCAACTCTTTGCAATCAATGCGAATATATGGCACGCATGCCCCCAAGAAGTTTAGTTCAATTTAATTCAGTCAGTTTCGAGAAAAACGACTTTGAAAATTTTGAGGTTATGATGCAGATAGACAACTGCTGTTGATCGACGGCCATTAACCACTCCAATGGCCAATATGTCGTCATACAAACATCCATTTTGTATTCATTTCAGCAGCGAATTTTTGTAGGGGTTTTTCAAATGTTATATGTGATATTAAGCTACATCGAATATTCATAATTTTTAAAGATGACTCTTATCGATAAATAACACAACGTTTTGTGTAATTTACAGTGGGAAAGCAATGACGGGAAATCGATCGTCGAAAGGGGTTACGCCAACCTGGGAATGACAGCTGCTAGCAAGAGATACGAGGTAATAGTTTCACCCTAAAATATCTGATTCAACGATATATATGTATATAGACAGTAAATATATATCAAGCCAATTTGATGCTGTTGCGTGAGAAAAAGTCAAATTATAACTCGAAGCATGTGATGAAATTCGACCGATTTTTAGGCGCTGTAGAAATCGTGAAATTACTTTCTTATTTTATTTGAAATATAGATAAACCATCGGGAAATCTTTCTACGCAAAAACAAGCATCTCAAAAATATATTTTTTTTTTGATTAAGAAAATTGGAATTGTTCATTGAAAATTCGTCTCGTGATAAGAATTATTATTGTATGCAATCGGAACAAAAAAACAGACGCGTTGTAATTTATACAGGTGGAGTAATACTTTTAATGGTTTATTAAATAATTCAACTAGGGATATAAAATTGTCTTACCTCAGCTTGTAATCGGAGTGTGGCGAATCCTCGGGAGATTTGTAATTGTTCCCCGCCTGCAACAATAATCGAGGTCACGAATTATATTTTTAACTGGATATGCATTATTAAATATTATAGAACGTTTCTCCATTATTTGCCTACAAAATGTTTCGCAATCATAAAGGCTGAATCTGTATTGAGAAGGCGTGAATTATATATCGAACATTTACGAGATGTTTCTTCTGTCAAATTTGAACTTCCCGATTATTAATAATTCACGACTCAGTATCTCTCGGTGATAAATTAATCACTCAATCATAATTATCCTTTCCTACTGTCTTGGAATAATTCCCCAAGAATTTCATGATTTTATGAATTTTCAATCCAGCAAAAAGGAAAAGAAAAAAAATTGGCAAAAAAGGAATAATCTATTCGAGAAAAGATCGAATAGTTCAAAAACATCTGCTATAGTTCTTGTGATAAATCGTACCTCTTAAATCTTCTATCGTCGAGTCAAACGCACCGGCATATTAATAATTAATCGACCGTATATGCCTCGAGGAACTTTCTACGCTATATATACGATTGAGAGTTTTCTCCTCTTTTTTTTTTATCATGCATCGTTTCTCGTATTCGAAACGGGGCACGTCTTCTTACTTTTTCCAACTCTCATACTCCGAAAGACCCAAAAACTTTATATTCATTGGCTGGCAAAATGGACATAATCGGGTATCTGTAAGAAATTCAGACCACGATAAAAAAATTAAAAAAAATAGCATAGAATATTTATTTTTATTCAATATTTTGTTTTTCAATGCTGGTTCGAGTCTGTTTGAAACCGTGAAAAAACATGCGCTTTAAAGCTCAAAAATGCCAATAAAATAAATATGAAACCGCCATCGATGCCTTGGGAATCAAATTGACACTTCGCTTCGTGAGCTTCGTTCGGTCGTGGTGTCAGCCAACATTTCCCATATATCTATATCTATATAATCAAACTGATACATGGAAAAGAGAATGGTAGGGGACGAGGAGAGTGAGAGACCTCTCTCTTTCGTTGTTTGGCGCGTATTTTGTTCAACTTACACACACTTTTGATCAACACACAAACACACAAAACTCATCAAAGCTCTATCACAGTGAGTTGAAAAGGTCAATTTTCATAACGCAAATATTAAAGCACCAATCGCGAAAATATTATCTCGGGAATTCTATCGCGAATCATGCTCATCTATCTTCGATATATTATATTTTCGATGGGCAAATCTATACCCTCACTTCGATGCTTTTTATTGATTCATAATACGATATATCACTAAAACCAGTAAAATTTTAACGACGATGACGAACGGATAATAAAAATTCCTACATAATTTACAATCGGATCATATCATGAATAAATTTTATTATAGTATTATATGTTTATTTATGCTGACATATATTTACGTATTAAAATCGTAATGTGATTCGTTGACGCTGTTTTCGTCAACTTGCTGGATTTATCTCTTGAAATTCGTCATGAGTATACGCCAGTGTCGAAGCTTCGTCCATAATTTTCACCATTTCATTTACAATTCTCACTCACCGCGTCGTTGATTATTAATTTCCATTCGTATTTGTCAATACACCATTATATCATTTATTATCATTATTATGTCATACAACTGTCGGTACATTATTTATTACATTAAATCATTTATTTATTCTTCCCATTACCATTTTCGATCGTTCGAAAATTATCAAATGACCCCCAACTGATACAATCTCAATTTTCGTCACTAAAATAATTTCACCAGTTATTATTATTTATTATGTCATATCACTATTGATATAATATTTATTATATTAAATCATTTATTTATTCTTCCCATTACCATTTTCGATCGTTCGAAAATTATCAAATGACCCCCAACTGATACAATCTCAATTTTCGTCACTAAAATAATTCCACCAGTTATTATTATTTATTATGTCATATCACTATTGATATATTATTTATTATATTAAATCATTTATTTATTCTTCCCATTACCATTTTCGATCGTTCGAGAATTATCAAATGACCCCCAACTGATACAATCTCAATTTTCGTCACTAAAATAATTTCACCAGTTATTATTATTTATTATGTCATATCACTATTGATATAATATTTATTATATTAAATCATTTATTTATTCTTCCCATTACCATTTTCGATCGTTCGAAAATTATCAAATGACCCCCAACTGATACAATCTCAATTTTCGTCACTAAATAATTCCATCAGTTATTATTATTTATTATGTCATATCACTATTGATATAATATTTATTATATCAAATCATTTATTTATTCTCCCCATTACCATTTTCGATCGTTCGAAAATTATCAAATGACCCCCAACTGATACAATCTCAATTTTCGTCACTAAAATAATTTCACCAGTTATTATTATTTATTATGTCATATCACTATTGATATAATATTTATTATATTAAATCATTTATTTATTCTTTCCATTACTATTTTTGATCGTTCGAAAATTATCAAATGACCCCCAACTGACACAATCTCAATTTTTGTCACTAAAATAATTCCACCAGTTATTATTATTTATTATGCCATATCACTATTGATATAATATTTATTATATCAAATCATTTATTTATTCTTTCCATTACCATTTTCGATCGTTCGAAAATTATCAAATGACCCCCAACTGACACAATCTCAATTTTCGTCACTAAAATAATTCCACCAGTTATTATTATTTATTATGCCATATCACTATTGATATAATATTTATTATATCAAATCATTTATTTATTCTCCCCATTACCATTTTCGATCGTTCGAAAATTATCAAATGACCCCAAACTGATACAATCTCAATTTTCGTCACTAAATTATTCCATCAGTTATTATTATTTATTATGTCATATCACTATTGATATATTATTTATTGTATTAAATCATTTATTTTTCGTATTAACATTTTTGGGCATTTGAAAAAATTGAAGTAATCGCAGCCAATATAGTTCTCGATATCTGTGGAACTTTCGATAGATTTTGCTTCTCGTCACACAGTCAGAAACAAAAGACATACACACACACCCCCGCGACATCCGCGCGAAAGATAGGCGGGAAAGTGGCTCTCTTGCTTGCTTGGCAAGAGTACCGAAGACTCGAGTGTAGCACTGCTTCTAGTTGGAAAGCGATGAGTAAACGACGACGAGGCAGAAGAAAAGGAGCTTGGAGAGAAGTTGGAGGTGGAGTAGAAAGACCGATGGAGAAGGGCAAGGGGCGGGGAGGGGTTGACTCGCCTCTGAATAGACCGAAATAGTATACATCGGTGTACGCACCGGGTCATAACTCACCCATGCGACAGATACAACCCCCGTGTGTTTCGTTTGCATCGGATTGCGTGTGTGTTTATATATATATATATATATATATATATATATACGAGTTTCTGTACGCCATTCTCGCCTTTTTTCGATTTGGCCTCGCTCAATTTTTCTTGCAACCTAACGTCAATTTATTCACCTGTCTCTTATCATTCGTACAGTGTATTGATAACACGAATTTCTATCATACTTACATCGTTATATGTAAACTGCAATTCACTCATGGAGTGGATTGATCGAGAACGTATCGATCGAAAAGCTTTGAAAATTAATATATTGGCAAAATATAAATTCTGTTATATTTTCACCTAAGTATAGATTGCATGATGAATGAATGATGAGAAATATCAATTTTTGAATATAACCAAGTTTTACCAGGATAAAATATATTATTAAAATTTCAATTAAACTCGAGCATTGATAATTGATAAAAGATCGTTACAGAATTATCGTGATTTTTTTTTTTTTGTCAACTGATCATTATTGTTTTATTTATAAATGAGTGTAACAAATAAAACATTGAAATATTCCACTGGATTTAAGCTGATATTTGGGGATATGTTCGTGTAAAACATTTCAATAGCGAAATTTCGATTTTCCACGTTTTAGTCGTGACTGTCTTGACGAAAATATACATCGAGTTTGGTTGCTTGGAAGAG
>OY769903.1:26051723-26056952 GCA_963669185.1 Dyspetes luteomarginatus | reverse complement strand
CCTCATTCTCCTTCCCGCCACATGCCACCGCGAAAGTTGACCTAGCTGCTATTTTCGTCGAATTTTCTCGTTGGATTTTGTCGTTTCTTTCTTTTTTTTTAATCTTCTTTTTTTCTTCTCTCCTAGCTGTCCTCCTCGATTCTCGATGTCCGGATATTCTTTCTTCGCCCACATCCCCTCCAGGAAAAAAGTAAAATAAACCGTTCGAGTGTGTGTTGCAGAAAGATTGTTAATAATATCTTGATGAAGATTTTATAGACATTTCTCTATTCTTTCATGATATTTCTCATTTAAATGTAGTCCACGAGTTTTTGCTAAAAGCTGTTGAGAATTGGAAATGTAGAATTTTTTAAAAGAATTTTGCACAAACCCAAATATAGAGATGGAGGAATTTTCTCAGCTTCGAAATGACCCATCAATATCTTTGATATCCTTATTTTTGGCTCAGAAAGGAATTTTCGTTCGTCTTTCAACTCGAAGGTCTGAACGTCCCGAATTTGTAATTTTGCTTCGTTCACAAATTTTCATTCATCATTTAATTGAACATTAAATTAAACTCACAAAATCTATAGCTAAGGTTAAAGGTGAAAGAATTTTGATTTTTTAGCAATTAGTCCCATTCCTCAAAATAAATTGTCAAATTGTCAAATATTCATGTTCCATCGATGATTTTTTCAAGTTACTCATTGTGGATTCTTTGGGGATTTATTTAGCAACAGCGTTATTGACCCTCCGCGTAGTCATACAGGGTAGAATCGACCCCTCCATTTTTTTAGTGAAAAAGTGTGTCCCTTCTTGCGCATTGACCTCTTTATAATTTTTTTAAAACATGTTGCCATTTGATTTCTTATAAATTGAATTTTTATACCAAATCTAGAATGTCCAAAGCATGTTCTGTAATTTTTTAATCCACATTGGACTGATAGTTTTGTCACGATAATTTTTTCAAAACTGATTGGTCATAGAATCGACCTACCGTGAAATTCTCCGGTGTGCGTGACTACGGAAGAAGAAAGAAAATAAGAAAAAAAGAAAGAAAGAGGTTAAGAATGAAAATAATTTTGAAAAATTGCTCAGGGGTTTGGAATTTTTGCTTTCTAATTTTGGTCTAAATCTAAAGCATTCATGAGAGATGCGAGAGTATAGGAAGTTAGCAGCACGCGAACATGAGGCGAAACTTCTCTCTCTTTCTCTCTCTGCCTCACGCGTTCTGAACGTCGAAATCGAGTGAACGAGCGAACGGGGACTGTCGCTCTACCCTGGTGGCTAACCACCAGCGGTTTTCACTACATCAGCCTAATCACCGAACAAAACTCTCGGGCTACATGTTCGTCGATTATCCGATCGCGGATTATCGTCTCCCGATGTTCTCTGTCCGAAAATCCGCTGCTCGAGGAAAATCCACGATCAACACGCCGTTGCAAAGCAATAATTATACACACGAGTTGCTCTCGTCGGTGCTCTCTAAAAAAATGGAAGAAAAAATCGGCAAGATTTATGCCCTCGTACAGAAATAAATCCCGTAGACGTTTATTTAAAAAAATACAAAAAAACGTCGAGTATTTTTTCATTTTCAGGGTAAAATAAAAATTAAAAAAAAAACATAAAATGACGAGGTGCCTGGGACGTACGTCAGACACTCGAAGAAATTCGCTTGGAGAGAAAATATTTATTTTCAAGCTGCGAGAGAGGACCCGAGAGAGCTAGACAGCTCCACTCTCTAATTAGCTCCGTATACGCAAGCTTTTTTGTTTAATTAACACGAGCACCGTAAACTACCCCGTTGTATGGACTCAAAGTACAGCCTGCCAGAGCCAACCGCCAGAGCACGCGATCCTCCTCTTTTTCCTGATTTTTTCACATTTTTTTTTTTCACTGCTTTCAAAAATAATAAAAATGAAAAAAAAACTTTATTATTTATTATTTATTTCTCTTCGCGCTTTTCGTTTTCCGCCCATTCCGTGTAATGCGAATTTTGTTTTTCTCATTATCTTTATCATTCTTTATAGCTGGGCAACGCATAGACCGCAGCCTGTTTCCCTTTTGACGTTACGATACACCCAATGAAAAAAGCTCGAAATAAAATTCGTTACAGAAAAGTACGCAGATGATACAATGTGTCTATCATGCATGGAAATTCTTTTTTTATTTTTTTTTATTGTCAATCCCTTTTCATTTGTTCGCGCAACATTTTTTTTTTTCATCCCTAAAGTATATAGAGAATGAGTAAATTCTGTTGTAAATAAACCAGAGTCTACGATGATAATGTAATATCGCTCATTTTAATATCCCGATTACTATTTACATTTTCCTATAGTTCATTGTAAGCCTCTTTCTCCCCTTTCTCTTTCGTTCCCTTCAGAATAATGAGAAAGTGCGCTTTTGGAACGTTTACGAGAGAGAAGCTTTACACGATCGGGAACGCAGCGCGTGCGCCTTTCCAAAGGCACATGGGCAACATGGGCGAACGATAACGCACTTCCCGGCTTGACTGCGTGACTCTCGCTCACACTTGCGACCATTTCTCGCCACTAGGAGCCACGGTGGAATAGCTTCGGGGGTGAGAGAGCAGGTCGTCTAGTTAAATGTGATCGTAGCTATCCATATATATATATATATATATACGTGAATGTAATACCCTCGTGTATGTCTGATCTATATATATGCATGTAAACCGATGTTGAATGCGCGCGCGCACGCACACACACACACAGACGCATACACCAACAAACAGAGGCTGTATCTAACACAATGGGGGAAAAGCAGGATAGCTCAGTTTGTGGATGTAATACACGCGAAATGCCCACGTAGGCAGCTAAGCGAGGAAGGGGTTGAAAGTAGATAGACACACCAGAGTCATGGGATGCTATTCAGAATTTTCCATACAGTATAATCTCGCACATGAGTACCCTTTTCATCTGAGTCCCCTTTACATTTCCAATCACAGAATCATGGCATGCTATCTAGGATTTTTCATACAGTAAAATCTCGCATATGAGTCCCCTTTTGATTTCCAATCACAGAATCATGGCATGCTATCCAGGATTTTCCATACAGTAAAATCTCGCATATGAGTCCCCTTTTGATTTCCAATCACAGAATCATGGCATGCTATCCAGGATTTTCCATACAGTATAATCTCGCATATGAGTAACCTTTTCATCTGAGTCCCTTTTACATTTCCAATCACAGAATCATGACATGCTATCCAGGATTTTTCATACAGTAAAATCTCGCATATGAGTCCCCTTTTGATTTCCAATCACAGAATCATGGGATGCTATCCAGGATTTTCCATACAGTATAATCTCGCATCTGAGTACCCTTTTCATCTGAGTCCCCTTTTGATTTCCAATCACAGAATCATGACATGCTATCCAGGATTTTCCATACAGTATAATCTCGCATATGAGTCCCCTTTTGATTTCCAATCACAGAATCATGGGATGCTATTCAGAATTTTCCATACAGTATAATCTCGCACATGAGTACCCTTTTCATCTGAGTCCCCTTTACATTTCCAATCACAGAATCATGGCATGCTATCCAGGATTTTTCATACAGTAAAATCTCGCATCTGAGTACCCTTTTCATCTGAGTCCCCTTTTCATCTCCAATCAAAAAATCGTGGCATGCTATCCAGGATTTTTCATACAGTAAAATCTCGCATCTGAGTACCCTTTTCATCTGAGTCCCCTTTTGATTTCCAATCACAGAATCATGGCATGCTATCCAGGATTTTCCATACAGTAAAATCTCGCATATGAGTCCCCTTTTCATTTCCAATCACAGAATCATGGGATGCTATTCAGAATTTTCCATACAGTATAATCTCGCACATGAGTACCCTTTTCATCTGAGTCCCCTTTACATTTCCAATCACAGAATCATGGCATGCTATCCAGGATTTTCCATACAGTATAATCTCGCACATGAGTACCCTTTTCATTTGAGTCCCCTTTTCATCTCCGATCAAAGAATCATGGCATGCTATCCAGGATTTTTCATACAGTATCCTCGCATATGATGATACTAAAATCTCCCATATGAGTCCCCTTTTCATTTCCAATCACAGAATCATGGGATGCTATGCAGGATTTTCCATACAGTAAGATCCCACATATGAGTCCTCTTTTCATCTCCAATCACCAATCTTGATTAATCTTCTATCATCAAATTTATGAATCTAGCAAATTGATTATTAAGTTTAAATAATCTTATGAATTACGAGAGATATGTGAAAAAATTGGTTATTAAATATTTGTAATTGAGTCTCTGATTTAAATACAGGTCTCGTTATTCGCAAAGTCAGCGATTAATTTACTATAATCGAACAACTATTTTAATCAGATGAATGATGCTCACTAATAAAAAATGTAATCTGGTGAGATTAGATTTTCCTTTTCATTATTAAAAGCTTTCACACAAAATTTCAACCTGAAATTATCTCAACTTGATCTCAACTGTAAATCATCTATAAAAGGTCACGTTTAGGCGCATCTTAGTTCAGCATCGCTGACGGTATTATATTTATTAACGTATTAGAATCTTATGCAAATGTAATCCCTATATAGTCGTGTAAACGCCATCCTAGTCGTGTAAACGCCATCTTTAGTCGCGTAAACGTCATCTTTAGTCGCGTAAACACGCCATCTTTACTCGTGTAAACGCCATCTTTAGTCGCGTAAACACGCCATCTTTACTCGTGTAAACGCCATTTCTAGTCGTGTAAACGCCATCTGTTCATTGTTCATGTTACCATACGTGAGCATTTGACAGTTTACGCAAACCTGAATGTCTCAACTTAATGTGAGCAAAAGTCCACGTAAACAAGATCTGTCTGCTCGAGTATGAATAATGCGATGTTAGACTGTACATACGATGTATATAATTTCGGTAAGGGGGATGTTGTGATAGGAACACGTGAAAGCTGGCGATGCAACGTTTGGAATTAAGGGGTGTCCTATAGAAGGATGGAAACGCCTAACACTACTGGTCTCTCGCCTGTCTGTTGGCTGGCTGGGCAACGTTCGCATGTCTCAGTACCTCTCGGTAGATCGCGGGTCTCTCTCTCTCTTTCTCTTCTCTCTCTCTCTCTCTTTCTCTCTCTCTCTCTCTCTCTCTCTCTCTCTCTCTCTCTCTCTCTCTCTCTCTCTCTCTCTCTCTCTCTCTCTCTCTCTCTCTCTCTCTCTCTCTCTCTCTTTCTCTCTCTCTCTCGCTGTGTGTGTG
>OY769903.1:26044223-26049223 GCA_963669185.1 Dyspetes luteomarginatus | reverse complement strand
TTGAATTCCAATGAAATATAATTGAATTAATAAATTAATTTTTCTCAGTTAAACTCTTATGCATAATTCACCTAAAAATTTGAGTGAGTTTGGATACTTGACGGGCCACATTCTTAGCCTCTATGGAAGAGTCTCTCGACGAGATTGTGTCTTTTTGGCTCTTACGGTGAGAAAATTGGTATGTGCTGTACAAGAGGGTTTGGATGAGGACACAGGGGAGAGAAAAGATGATAAGGATAAAAGAAGAAACACTATAAGAGAGCAGAGTGTGGAAAAGAAAGAGAATTTCTCACGAATATATATATATATATATATACATATATATATATATATACATATATATATATATATATATATATATATAGGGTTTTGCGGGGGTGATGCCGAGTGTACGGGTGACGAGAGAGGAGGGGGGAGAGAGAAAACGGCTGGAAAAGCAACAGGTGTCGACGCCGGGCTAGCTAGAGCAGAGCCCCCTCGCGACCGCTGTCTCTCGGCTTTATCCACCAGCTTGCCGCCGTTATACCACCAAACCCCTCGCCCCTTTTGCCGCTGTGTTCCCGCTGACTCTGGGCGCGGGTCTCTTGAAGTCTCTCTCTCTCTCTCTCTCTCTCTCTCTTTTCTCCTACCCTCTCATAGATCCCGACGAGATAGCAAAAATGTTTAATGGGGTGAACTCGCCGGAAAATACCACAAGCTCTTCTGAGCTTCTCCGGGGGTGGTTTTCTCTTTCTTGTAGCGGAGCTGACCTGAGAATATCGTTTCTTTCGATCAGTTTCACATTAACGAACATTAGAGAAGAGAGAAGGAAACGATGAAATTGCGCCCTTATCGATTTACCACCAGCATCTTTTATCCTTGGCCTTATCCTTTCACTCGAGTCTATATCGTGTATGATTGATGCACGTAACAGGATTAATCGATTCTCATCGAGTTCCATTGAGCACAAGTACATAATTCTTACCTACAAATTTTGACAGAGATCAAAGGTCAAGTATATTAATAGTATTTTTTTTTTTTAATGGGAATATATCGCAAAATATTATAAATTACATATGAAATAAATTATAGAGATTATTGGTTAATTCCGATATGTCAATATTTATAGGTCATAAAGTTGATGTATCGCATCCTCAGAATCACACTGTCACTCTTATGGGCTAACCATAAAAAATATTACAAATGTTCAAGGGGTTCGGGTATAATTTCTAAAAATCAATGGGTCAACTTTTAACCTCAGCAAAAAGTAATTTATGATGCATTTTAATGCCTGAACGTTTAGCAAGAAAATGGGGACAAATTGAACTCTACATTAAAATCGATAGCAAAGTTACAGCCACTTTGGTACACCAACTTATTTTTAGTCAAAAATGCATACAGAATTTTAATTCATAAAATTTCTTATATCGATGCACTTTTTTCTCAACGATTACGATTCGACCCCGTGAAATCCGCGAAAAGTCCAAAATTTCTATTAAAAATCCTCAAAAACTAGCTTAATTTTTTTTTTTTATCTTTATTAAAATGTCTTTATGTACTTAAATCTAGTGAATGACGAAAAAAAAAAGATTACAAGTTGTACAATTTTAATTTTGTAACAATGGCGAAGCTTACTTAGGGACGAAGATGGGGGATGGTTAGACACAGAGCAGGCACAGTAGCGAACAAACCGAGAGCTCTTACGGTATTTCCAGATGAAGTTGGATCGCGAGAGAACGAGAAACGTAGCTACGATTGCCCCGTGCTCGGCGTGTCTTACTTACGAAACTGAAATCCCTCTCGTAGAAACGGAGGAATGGGCGAAAGGAGAAAGAGAGAGAGAGAGGGAGGTTGACGTTCTCATGGAGAATGCAACCGTCTGTGGAATCCAGAACCGATGAGGCTTCTCTCTCTCTCTCTCTCTCTCTCTCTCTCTCTCTTTCTCTCTCTATCTCTCTCTCTCGCAAAGACTACGAGGTGCTACGATGGGGCATGGGGCTCGTGCGATTGGAATTTCACACTCGAATACGAGGGCGACCGACATTTTCGAACTAAAGCAGGACATTCCGAAGGAGCGAAGCCTCTCTGCTCTTCTCATCCTCTATTCTCCGTTGTTAGTTCGTTCTCCTTGCCCTTGCATAAGGCGTCTTCAAGAACTTGGTTATATATATATATATATACAGTGATATAACCTGTACGGAGGTAAATTCTCAGGAGATGGGGAGGGTTAAAGAGCCCCCGTTGTGAATTTCACCAATGGCGTCGTTTCCCATATACGTGTATCATACATCGCTAGGATGCATTTCGTGTTGGTGTTTCCCTTAAAAACAGGCAACTCGGACATGGAGTCTGGCGACAGGCAAAAGAGTCTGCATGCATTGGAAAAGTGCACAGTGAGGAATAAGAAGGGAAAAAAAGTGTTTGCGAGAGAGATGGAGGAGAATTTGAGGAGGGGTAGAAACAGCTCCTTGAGTTTTCTCTTGGTAGACGCGAGCGCGGTGAGAGCCTTTCGATGTTGGCCGCGTTTTAAAAGAAAGGAAGGGAAGCTGGTAACTTTTTTTTTTTTCCTCTCTTCTCTTTTATCTCTTCTTTTGTTTTTGGAAGAACGAAGGAGAAGGACGCATGAAGAGGGTAAAAAAAAAAATAAATGTCCGAGAGCGAGGACGAATTACTCTCGTGGGAGAAGATTTTGCCTCATCCCGGATAAGAGAGGGAGAAGGACGATCGAGTATAATATTTTGCTTCTGGCTTTTCATCCTTTCTCTTCTTTTGCCACGGCGATGCTGCCCGTCTGTCATCATCTCTCTCTCCCTATTCTTTCCTCCGACCCTTCGTTTTCTCTCTCTCTCTCTCTCTCTCTCTCTGACTCTCTCTGACTCGTGAATTTTTCGTCAGCACGTCACCGAACGAATGAAGCGCATTAATAACCGAGCTCAGGCCTGAGCAAAGTTCCATCAGATCCCTAATTAAATTTTGACGAAATTAAAAAACGTTATCGTTAGGTTTATGGAGAAAGTTTCACCCCGTTTTGCTTCACTCCACTTTTCTCTCTCTCTCTTTCTCACTATATACATATATATGTATATATATAAGTACTTCGTACCTCCCCAATTCTGTTATAACTGTTTATTAAACGAGCGATCTTACGAGATTGCCTCTTGACCTGCACAATCATTTGAGGCGGATGGTGAATAATTTCTTTTTTCCACCTTTTATTCTCATGAATTTGAGAGACTCATCGTATTATATATGAACTTGTTACAAATTATTAAGAACGCTTTGGAATTTACATGCATATAGATGATATGAAACGAGTATATATATATATACATATATCTCAGGTTATATACAGTTCATGAAAGTTTAACACCTGCCACTTTTATATACGCGTATATATTTATCAACTTCCTCGCGAATTATATTCCCCATAGTCTGCGTGTTCGTGATCTATAACCGTGAGATATATCCAATTCCGTTTAAACGATGAAATAATCACCGTGAACTCTTGCCGCGCGTGTTCTATCTGATGCTCTCTCTCGCCAATTTCCAAAGCTTTTGTATTTAAATTGCCGACAATTTGTGAAACGCTCTATCGCAATTTCGTTAGTTACAACGTTGCGGTATGTCAGAGTGGAACTGATGACGGCTACTGTCGATAGCGTGAATATGCGATATATCTCACATGCGTGACTATATTATACATGTATATATTTGTACACCAATTATATTCAATATAATTAGCCCAATAGATAATTCTCGAATTATTTGAATGAAGAAAACAACTTAAAATCATTCCATCACTAAATTTTCATGATTAATGATTATTCTTGGATCAAATTCTAATCTTTTTTTATCTATAATTATTCAGAATTATTTTGATTAGAAATTACTTTATCCACCCATATCTCTGTTACAATTTTTCTTGCCGTGATTATTGCTAAAATGTGTTTTTTTTTTATGCTTTTTTTTTTATGAAGAAAACAACTTAAAATCATTCCATCACTAAATTTTCATGATTAATGATTATTCTTGGATCAAATTCTAATCTTTTTTTATCTATAATTATTCAGAATTTTTTTGATTAAAAATTACTTCATCGACCCATATGTCTGTTACAATTTTTCTTGCCGTGATTATTGCTAAAATGTGATTTTTTTTTAATGCTTTCTTTTTTATGAAGAAAACAACTTAAAATCATTCCATCACTAAATTTTCATGATTAATGATTATTCTTGGATCAAATTATAATCTTTTTTTATCTATAATTATTCAGAATTATTTTGATTAGAAATTATTTTATCCACCCATCTCTGTTACAATTTTTCTTGCCGTGATTATTGCTAAAGTATTTTTTTTTTTTTATGCTTTCTAATGTTAAAAAATATATGTATATTTTTTTTCAACGATATACGATCTCGAAGATACTGCATATATATATATAGGACTAAGACACTTTACTAGCCTCTGAGCTTTTCATATAAAGGGAACGTTTCGTTCCGAGGAATAAGATAGAGACTGGAGCAGAGAAAAGGGAGGAGGCGCAGAGCGAGGGGAAGAAAGCTCGAGGGGTTGTTATGCTCGTGGCATCTGCAGCCTTCTCACCCTCGCCATCTCCGATTCCGATACTTTGTTTTTGCCAGTGGCGAGCCAGGCTGAACTCTCTCTCTCTCTCTCTCTCTCTCTCTCTCTCTCTCTCTCTCTCTCTCTCTCTCTCTCTCTCTCTCTCTCTCTCTCTCTTCGGCGTCGTTGGCGAGCACCACTTGTGTCTCCGGGAATCCGATTCGAAGATGCCTACACAGCCTGAACCGGTCCATATATACATATATATATACCATATTCTATAACTCTGTTGTTTCGGTCCAAAGCGAATAAATCTGAATATCCGGCCATACCTTCGGCCATATCTTGATATCGAACGACGGAGCATTGCATAGAAAGCGTCACCGAGATGCTATATATATATACGACGAAAGAGCATTCAGTTCGATTCAATATTTATTCATTATATTCATACAGCTAAA
>OY769903.1:25924223-26039223 GCA_963669185.1 Dyspetes luteomarginatus | reverse complement strand
TTTAAGCCGACCCGGAAATGACCCTGTGACTTTTCGTTATCTCATTCCTCAACTCCAACGCTCAAGAAATAATCAAAGACTTTCCCTATTAGGACGCATCGTTTTGGAGAAGTTCTCTAGGTTTTGTGAAAGCATTTTACACCATTTGGATATTTGCACTGTATATAACGAGAGCAGACTGTCCACTCAACGTTAAGCCCACTGAATTTTCTTTTCTCTTGTTCACTAGAAAAACAATGCAGGAAAGAAACGACCATATTATATATATATGTATACTTTCGTTTACGATCCTATCGCTACAAGCTTAAGATTTTTATTGCTTTCTCGTGTAACAATAATTGTTATTTTGCGCGTTTATTCCGCGAGCCCGCAATCTTCCTAATTGCTGCTGCTCTGAGCTCTCTCTCTCTCTCTCTCTCTCTCTCTCTCTCTCTCTCCCCCTCCCCCTCTCTCTCTCTCTCCCTCTCTCTTTCTCTTTCTCTCGTGGCATATGTTCACGGGAGAATATTTGGAGTCTGGCAGTGTGAGAATCACGAGTGCAGAGGATGGCTCTACGGTCTAGATTTGGCTTCACTTTGGAAAAGCCGAAAGTAAGCGAATTTCGCGTGACGACCGCGCGGCTCACTCGGGAATTAACTATTCCCCGAGCGGCAAAGCCCGCGCCCGAGCACGGCGGCCCATCTCGAAACCGCTTTCTCGTCAATTTCTCGGGCAACTAATCAAAACTTGTGTTTCTACCGCCATCAACCCACACCCACAAAAGCCACCGATGAATCCACTGCGCGGGGATGTTTGCGATTCGTGAGACACGAGTAATCTGTCGCTTTTCGAATCTTGCAGATTGTAATCCGAGGAGACATATATACCGCACGATTTCAAATAATAATTTTACTATTAGCCCCCCCCCCCTCTCCTCGCCCATAAATCTATCTGACATTACACAAAGAAAGAAAATAAATTTATCTCTCAATGAAATAAAATTTATTTCAATCCAACTAATCATTGACTTTTCGATATATGTCTAAGTTGGAAATAAGTTTACGAAAGTTTACTAAATTATGCGAGATAAAGAAAACGAGAGGAACAATTGGTGAGAAATGAAGGAGTGTGTTTGTGTGTGATTTCAAGAAAAATCTCAAAAGTACGATTTTTTTTTTTTCGTTTGCTGGCATAGTTTGCATACAGCGTGGATATGCCGCGTGTGCAAGCTCGCCCGAAGCATATCCAGCCACATGGCTGGAGTATTCAAACTAGGCAGGAACAAAGTTGATATTAAAATCAATTCGATAGTTTGACGAAGAGTTAGACTGAGTTTGTAAGCTTAAAGGGGGGTTTCCCTTCTTCTTTCTCTCCCCCCCCCCCTCCCCCCCACCTCTTCCTCCCCCACTTTTCTCTGCCTTTGCACACTTCTTTCGCAGTATATTGAAGTTTAGTCTAGTTCACCCTGGTCTATTTGCATTTGAGCGTGGTATGCGGGGCTCTCGGTATACCCCAGTACGACGTTTTGCGACGACGAGCCCAAAGACGAGCAAAGAGAAGAAAAAAAATGGTCCAAGAGGAAAAGGTCTGTTAGTAAGAAAGAAAGAAAAAAAAATGAGAATGAAAGATGAGGAGAGAGAGAGAGGAAAGTATAATATATGGTGGAGGATTGGAGTTTGACTCAAGCAACGAGATTTTAAAGCTTGAAATGGCGAAAGGAAAACTAACAAAGTTCCCACAGTCAGGCCCTTTTGAATAAAATATATAATTTTTTTATATGATTTTGATTAAATTACAATCATGCAAATAATCGAGGGAAAAAGTATAATATTATTTATAGAATATTTGAGGACTGGTGAAAAGATGCTCTTATCCATCAAAGCCATTTTGTGTCCTCCATTATTAAAAGGGATCTAATGCTCTCGAATTGAAAAATTATTGAAATGGGCGTACGATAAAAATTCACAAAATGAGAAATGTTTGAGAAAAGGATGATTTCTATCATCGTGAATATCGCGACAGTTTCGAAGAATTTATAATTAAACGATTTGTATACTCAGGTATGTCACAACGAATGACTATTCTCGCAGAACGTCCCTTTCCGTTGTTTGTGGCTTTCGAGGCATAAAGATTTTATGTTGCCCGAGATATAACGGTGTGTGCCAGGTCTCGGTTTTCTCATTGCCTCGCTCAAGGCTCCAGGCATGGACCCTTTATAACCCTGGAATGAAATCCATGGTATGCAACATTAAATGTGCGTTTACTACGAATACATGCATGGATGTTCATAACGCGTAAACATTGTTTGGCTGTGTTTATCCTTTTCCATTCAAAAGTTGTTCAGAGTTCGACACTGACATTATTTTCTCGGTCTCTCCAAAAATGAAGGGCATGCGAAATACATAAATTACAAGTACACCTCGCACAGACCCGGGGTGTGTAGGAACAAACATTTGTGGCTCGAGAGATTCGGTATGAAAATCTCTCGTGAGAGTTGAAGCTGCGGGGGAGGGATCGAGGCAACTGGCTTTTTGCAGGCTTGATGGAGGATAAGGAGATGCGTGTGTGTGTCTGTGTGTGTGTTTTTGTATATTTGAAGCAGGTTGTAAAGGAGAGAAAGAGAGAGGAACGACAGCCTCTCTGCGACGTGACTGCACGTTGGTTCGCATTAAAGTTATGAATATAAATCACGCTGGTACACAGTCTCGTTTCCAACGCTTCCAAAACCTATCTCTCGCTACTTTCGTTTATGCGCCTTGACACCGAGACCAATGCAAAACACACAGATACACATCCGCAAACCAACAAACAGCCTCCCTATCAGCTTTTCCACCTCTCTCTCTCTCTCTCTCTCTCTCTATATATATATATATATATATATACACCTGCCGGAGACCACCTTTGCTCCAAAAGAGCTCTACGCGAGAGGCGATACCACCCCTGCTCTATATACGGAGACAGCTCGAGAGTCATACCTTTCAGAGGCCAGAAAAAGATACTCAACCACCACACACCGAGAGACTTTTGCGTTTTATACCTCTTGTCGAAGTGTACTTGTACTATATCGCCAGATTTATTAGTTCCCACAGAAGATTCACCAGGCATTCAGATTTGAAAAGAGAATAAAAAATTGTATACTCAGTGAGTGCCGAGAGTGTGTATTTTCACGCCGATGTGTCTCGACGGACATGACGCAGTGTGTGAGGGAAAAAAAAAAAAAACGGGTGAATAAAAAGAAACTATGGTGTGTTGGAGCGTATAAGGTCGAAGTTGGGGAGGTGATAGAGAAGCGCTCCCTACAAAGCCCGAAGCCCTCGATGGATCGCGAGTATATCCATGCTCTCTCTCTGTCTCTCTCCTCTCTCCCTCTCTCTCCTCTCTCTCCTCTCTCTCCTCTCTCTCTTTCTCTCTCCTCTCTCTCTCTCTCACTCTCTCTTCCTACCTCTCTCTCTCTTCCTCTCTCTCTCTCTCTCTCTCTCTCTCTCTCTCCTCTCTCTCTCTCTCCTCTCTCTCCCTCTCTCTCTCTGTCCCTGTCTCTCTCTCTCTCTCTCTCTCTCTCTCTCTCTCTCCTCTCTCTCTCTCTCTCCCGCTCACTGGTGCTCTTTGGCAAGCCGGCAGTTCGACGGTGTCAAAGTACCGGGCCATAACTCACCCAGTGAGAGTTCATGTCCCCCTGGCACGCATACTCTGCCTGCTATATCTACACCTTCACTGCTACCACACAACTGTTGGTAATCTACTACGATGTGCACATAGAGCAAAGATCTTGAGAATGTGTGAAGGTTTTCTCAGACCAACGGCTGCGGCCGTTCGTCCTCTATTTGACGGGACATATATATATAGTACGCGCAAAGCTCACACCATCCCTCGATTCACGTCAACCCTACTTCTCAGATAGAATGCGGTCTCCCTCTGTTTATCGGATATATATATATATATATATATATATATATATATAACCACGCTAGTACCAAGACGACCTCGCTGGTGAACGTATTTCTTGGCTCTTCCAGAAACAACCACCCTGTGTAGTGTCATAGCTAACTTTATATATATATATATATATATATATATATATATATATATATATATACATATATAAAACATGTATATAAATATATAATATGTGTGTGTGTGAGCAGAAGGGCTCGAATCCTCTACCGTCCCGACCTATCCAAATTGACCACCGAGTTTTATGGCGTGTCACCGTACTATATACCGTATATAGCAACGCAAAGTCGTTTGCGACAGGACTTGTTCCAGCGACATTGCTCTTCTCAACCATTTCTCACTTCTGACCAATTTGAACTCGTTTTGTTGGATAAACGTAATTTTTTTTCTCATTTTTTCAATGACAAAATATTTACAAAATCGACAAATTCGAAGAAAATATTGGAAAAAAAAAACCCAAACGATAATCAGTGAAATATTTTAATTCACTCATGGGAGCTTTTTTTTCGGATAAAATGTATTTTATACGATAAAATTGAAAATCGTTTGCAACCCAGCTGAAAAAAATGTAAATTTTCACCTTTGACAGGAATCCGACTCCATCACAGAGAACTCGTATTTCTTTTTCTTTTTCGATTTTCGAGCACGCAGTGACGATTTTTTCCGGTCCAGTTTTGCATATCGGTTGACTCTGTATGCAGTTGTAGGGCTTAGAGGCGATACATCGGCAATGCAGAGGGGGAGAGAGAGAGAGAGAGAGAGAGAGTTCGCATACAAGTATAAAGTGGGGATTGGATGTATATGTACCCAAAGACTCGAGGGATTTCAGCGATCAGGCACGATCGGGCGATTCGATAAATCTCCGGCTCGAATCCGAAATCTATCGATAGCTCGATGTCATACATATCCGATGTCGCTGGAGCCCTCAGGCTCGCTCTCTCTTTCTCTGTCTCGTTCAATCGAAGCTAGAGAGATTTTCTCGCCAATTCCTCTCGCCTTCTCGTCTCTATACATCCTCGTACCAGGTTCGATGAGCATAGTGTCGTGATCCGCGATACCGATAACCCGAAACACGACAATCTGCCATCCCATATGCGCGAGAATCGTCAAAGACGTTTATCTGCTCGCTTTCCCTCTCTCTCTGCTCTCTCTCTCTATTTTTCTGCTCTCTCTCTCTCTCTCTCTCTCTCTCTCCACAAAATTCGCAATTTTTATACTAGTTCCTGTTCAGATCGACACCCACCTATGCGCTCGAAAATAAAATGAAAAAAAACTTCGAAGAACGGTAAAAACAAAGACAGGGGCTTTTACCGGTGCGTAAAAAAGTCACGCAACTCCCTACCATTGTAAACTTTCCAACTGCTAGAAAAAGGAGGATTTAATCCGAGGCGAGATGCATAAAAAATATATTTTAATGGATTCTCCTGTTCTCAAACAAAGGAAAGAAGACTTGGGCTGACGTACAGAGTGAAGCTCGTTTTCAAGGACTATGAGGACAATAGTCATTGGTGTATATGTGTGTACGAATGGCGGTTACAGAGTGGCAAAAAAGCATTGAAAACTAGGTAGAGTGAAGAGTGGGAGAAAAGTAAAAAAGAAAAAAGAGGGAACCAGCATGAGTAATCTACAAATCGTTCGGTCTTCGGGGGTTTCAGGTTTTTCTGATTTTTTTCCACACTGGGAAGCACGAGCTTCCGGGTCGGGCTCATGAAATTCCGATCGATATTTTTATCGGCCAGCTTTTACCGTTACGACCCACTGCTCTATTTTCTTCTCGATGGAAAAAACTTCTTTTTTCCCCTGTCAGTCTTGTCGATATGGACGACTGTGGAAAGACGACGACATTATTTTTAACATATTTACAAAAAAAAAAAATTATTATCAAGCTTTCATCATAATCTGGAAAAGTTTTGATAAATTTTAACGATAGGAATATGGACGATGGCAAAAATACCATCAGCGGACAATTTTTCGAAAAATTTCTACCATTTATGAAAGTGTTAATACCCTTGATGATCGCCCAATTATCCATAAAGCTTGCTTTAAATCCAGATTATCGCGCATAATGACTCATTCCACGTTCTTCCGAGGTGTCTAGAGTAAATTCAGATGCGCGTACAAGAGGCTTAACTTTGTTCATACAAAGCACACGAACAGATCATGCAACGTGTGAAGGAACGTATGTGCATTGGTTGACGTTGCGAGGTATATATATATATATATATACAATCTCTATGTGACTATTATGTGTATATATATATATATATATATATACATATATATATATATAATAGTCACATAGAGATTAGCCAAGAGGAGCCAGGACGACCATGACTACTGCAATTATTGCTGCTGTAGCAAAGCGCCCATTTATTAAACATGCCTTCATTATGCGGACCTCTGAATATTTTAACGGATTTTCGAATGGCTCTAAGTCCAGCATGGTTTCAATCCATCAACCCCTGATCCCCCTCATGATGATCATTCTTCTCGACGGTCGAAAAGCCACATTGACAAATTGCACGACAAGACACATCTCGATGTCAGTAATTATTTTATCAATGTTCATACCTGACAAATGTTAAAGGGAGAAGGGAGAAATGATGGGCGAAAGAGGTCAGAAGTCAGGAAGAATGAAAAGTACAAGAAGGTCAGGATAAAGATCAAAGATGAGATAGTCGATTGAAGACAGTCCGATAATTTATTCGAGGAGCATTTTCACAGATCCTAAAATACCTTCATCCATGTAAAATTTTGTCCATGTCCATATTGTTCCATGTATCCTTCTCTGATTTTTCTCCAGCATCACTCTGACATTTGTATGAGGAAAGGTTACACAAATGTGTCTGTATCGATTCCTCGACATTAAAAACTTAAATTTTACTTCAACGTTGAAGAAACATTTGATTATCAATTATACGATACAGCATGTGTCGTTATACATTTTAGCACATATCCGTCGTCGTTCCAAGTACGTTTTGATGAGCATACAATATCCTGGCGAGTCTCTCTGCCTTCTAATTAAGCTGGAGATTTACTTGAGTAATTATTTTATCAATGTTCATACATGACAAATGTTAAAGAGAGAAGGGAGAAATGATGAACGAAAGAGGTCAGAAGTCAGTAAGAATGAAAAGTACAAGAAGGTCAGGATAAAGATCAAAGATGAGATAGTCGATTGAAGACAGTCTGATACTTTATTCGAGGAGCATTTTCACAGATCCTAAAATACCTTCATCCATGTAAAATTTTGTCCATGTCCATATTGTTCCATGTATCCTTCTCTGATTTTTCTCCAGCATCACTCTGACATTTGTATGAGGAAAGGTTACACAAATGTGTCTGTATCGATTCCTCGACATTAAAAACTTAAATTTTACTTCAACGCTGAAGAAACATTTGATTATCAATTATACGATACAGCATGTGTCGTTATACATTTTAGCACATATCCGTCGTCGTCCCAAGTACGTTTTGATGAACATACAATATCCTGACGAGTCTCTGTGCCTTCTAATAAAGCTGGAGATTTACGTGAGTAATTATTTTATCAATGTTCATACCTGACAAATGTTAAAGGGAGAAGGGAGAAATGATGAACGAAAGAGGTCAGAAGTCAGTAAGAATGAAAAGTACAAGAAGGTCAGGATAAAGATCAAAGATGAGATAGTCGATTGAAGACAGTCCGATACTTTATTCGAGGAGCATTTTCACAGATCCTAAAATACCTTCATCCATGTAAAATTTTGTCCACGTCCATATTGTTCGATGTATCCTTCTCTGATTTTTCTCCAGCATCACTCTGACATTTGTATGAGGAAAGGTTACACAAATGTGTCTTTATCGAAATACAAATAATTTGTACCCAAATTCATTAAAGATACTTTCTCGATGAGTTTTTTAATGTGCAAATGCGCAGCTTTCCTATCAATTCATATATGCCTGAGATCATTTGATAGCAAATAGAACTTTTAGATTTCCTCGCGTCATTTAATCGCACGATTGATTTTAGAAGCCACGTGTAGCTGATACGAATTGATTACATGTCTCTGGTAGACTGTGTGATAACATAAAATTTGTATTGCAGAAATGGTTGTTGGGGGAGGGCGTGAGAAGCCAAACATTGCATTCGGACAAACGCCACGTAAGATATGGTATCACAAAATGGCGGTGCGAGGGCGTTTATGGTTACAGAGCTATATGAGCGCATCCTTTTCCTCGCCTCTTCTTGCTCACGTGTGGGAGGCTCGACTGGTGCAGGATCGTATATATATATTTATATATATATAGACACAATCCTGCACCAGTCGAGCCTCCCACACCTGTGTATATATATATATATAGGCAACTGCCGTGTATCCATTACCAGCTGGCTTCACGCGTCAACTAGCTTCCGTTTCTGAAAATTTAGTGCACCATTCACAGTATTCGTACATATTCCTTTACGGCCCAAAGCGCAGGCAAATTTTTGCTTTCATGCTCGGTATGAAATAATGTATAATTGATTATGCTCTGATTTATTTTTTGAATGTGCTCCTCGTTGTGTTGTTTAACCATCAGGGAACGCTGAACCCTGTTTGGGGTACAATAGAAATTCTCTAGTTTTGCGAGGGATGGAGGGAGGAGGTGGTAGTTTTCCTATCAAAGCAGTTCCATAGCGACTGATGATAGCCTCGGATGAAACGTGAATCTGGCATTTTTTACATGCTTATACGCTCTACGATACAGGAATCGAGCCCTGAGGGTATGCTCACAGCTTAATTTATTCATGAAGCGAGGCCACCAACAAGCCCCATGATGAAGTAAAGGAAAAGGCAAAAGAGAGAACGTGAGAGAGAGAGAGAGAGAGAGAGAGAGAAGCCTAGAAGAGTTCAGCCAAGTGAAAAGCGGAATGCCCGTACAAAAGCGGAACACCAATTGCAAGAGAGACAAGAGCTGAACGGATACGAGAGGAAACGAACAAAAAGACAACAAAAGGAAGACTAACAAAAAGTCGGAAGCAAACAGCGCGTCGTAGCCTGAAGCTAGAGCTGTGGCTCGTACACTCACCGAGGCCGCCACAAAGTCGTCATTGAAGCTTTTGAAGAAAAAACAAAAAAAAAAAAAAGGAATTCTCTCTCTTATTCAACTTTTGCGAGGGAGAATTTGATCGCGTTGATAAATATCCGGAGGTAAGCTAACAGGTGGGGTTTGAGCAAATTGGCAAGAAGAAACGAGAAGGAAATGAGAAGGAGAGAATGGAAAGGCGAGTTAAACCCCCGTTCTGGCTCTATGCGCATATATAGAGCGACGAACGATGCAAGTTGGTTGACAAAGGAGTGGCGCATGGATGACTAGTCGGGTTGGGCTGGTAGTTACAGTGAGTCAGCTGAGAAGGTTCTCCGATCAATTACATGCAAATAAGTGCTCCCCTCCCCCACCACTTCTCCTCCTATTCCTTCGCCGTTTCTCCGTGTATGCTTGGAGAGTGCACATATATCTTGGGTCTTTGCAGACCAGGCCAAAATCCAAGAAAGGCCCCCCAAAACCAAGTGAATTCGTCGTCTTAATTACAGTAGTTTACAGTCAATCTCAATGCTAATCAATCGAGTCTCAGGTGCGAATGACTTTGGCTGATCTTCTAAGACGATCTAAGATCGATCCTCTCTCGAGCCTTCACACCAACCAAATCCTTTTGATAGACATATATAAATCGTTCAATACGTATAATACGTATATTGCACCAATGAATGAAGCATTGACGTCGACTGTTTGAAAGCTCCAAACGCTTATATTTATAGCCGAAGACCTTTTGCACTCGATTGCGATAGAGTAGAGAGGGTTGTATATTGTCGGTTATATGCATGGCGGGCACGCAGAGGGTGAAGAAGAGCGAGAGAGGGTAGCCCCACATATCGAAGTGAAGAGGCGGCAAAGCACGAATCGAGAATAAAGCTCTCCTTTCAATCTTATCAATAGAAACTCGCTCGGTTTGTCGAGAGAGGGCGAGAGAGAGAGAGAGCATGAGGGAGAAAAAGTGAGAGCCCGCCGAGTGCATAGATCACGTGCCCCGCAGGGTCGTACACACATACGTGCCAGGTTAAACAAGTGGGCTTTTTCTATGAATGTTTGAGGCTAACTGGAAATAGAACGAAAAAAAAATAAAAATAAAAACAGAGAGAAGTGCTCCAGACGAGAAAGTGGTTCTCGCGAAGCGCCACATCAGGCTCGATTCTCCAGAGCTCACATGTTGTACTCTCTGTATCTTGGAACATTGCAAGTTCCAGCTCACGTTCCATGCCACCAACGCCATTTTTTTTTAGCTCATTCTTTTCGTACAACCTCGCCGATCCTGGAATGGCGAAAAATCTTCCCGTGACTATTTCGCCAGTTATGTGAAAATTTATAGAGCGACTCTCTAGTGTTGACGACGTCGACCCTATACTCTCCTAGTTATGCAACAGACCTGTGCTAATCGATGCAGCGTTGAACATTCACAGCTCGAATTATCAGACAGTTAGCGAAGAGGTACTGCATGAATTGTAGAAGGGAACAGGCCATATCGGACACACACACACACACACACAAACACGGACACAGACACACACTACGATCAGGACGAATAATCGAATAGTGTTCCGGAGCGTCGAGTATAGAGATCGCTCGACGCATCGCTCTCGCGAAATTTGCCCATCAATCATGCCGAATTATGAGAAATGTCGACAACTGCGAAGAGAGAGAGAGAGAGAGAGAGAGAACATCACATGGGAAATTGGCAAACTCGCTGAGGTTTGGCGTCCGATTGAGAGCTGAAAAAAATAACAAAAGTTCTTCCGTTGCTTGGAACTTGCGAGAAAAAAAAAATCTGCCGCCATCTTTGGCAGTTTTGTCCAAATTGCATCGTTTCTTTCATGCACCTGAAGAAAGATCTACTAGGCCGGAATCATCTGAGTCTTCACCAGACTTTATGACCTCTTGCTATTCATCGGTTATCGCATTTTTTATGTAAACTTATACATACGTAAGTTTACCTTTCGAGGTTTAACTGGCTTGTGAATAATTTAACCATAGACCAAGCTCTGTTGGTACGCGATATGAGCTTTCCACATGCTGCTTCGTTGCACTTTGGCTCGCCGCGTTCTCTATTACTCTACTGTAGGGCCACTATATATTGTCCCTATAAAAGAGCCAGGTTCTTCTATCATGGCGGAAGACTGACGAAATAATGTGTTACGCGTCACGACGTACTTGTAATTTAAGAGAGATATTCCCACAGAGGATATAAAGTATTTAACGAGGAAGATCATCTTAGAGTATCATGAACTGCCGCGCACTTTCGGACACACCAGAACGAGGTGGATTCACGTACCGTCGAGCGATTACGCGAGGCATTCTGGGTGAAATAATGTAACGAGACAAAGCTCGATTGTTATGCGATGAATATGAACTTTCCATCTTCTTCGTTTGTTGCACTTTAGCTCGCTTCGACCCATTACTTTACCAAGCCCACTATATTACCCCTATGAAAGAGCCAGGATTTTTTTTATGACAGCGGATATATGACGAAATAATGTATTACGAGTCACGACCGACTGGTAGTGGGGTAGTTTAAGGGGCCCCAGAAACCATATGAAAGAATTAACGGGCAGGATCATCTTCGAGGGTCGTGAACTCCCATGTTGGGTCATCAGGAGCCATGTGGATTCACGTATGGTCGAGTTATCACACGAGGTATCTTGATGGACTTATGATATGGGCCGAAGAAGGCCACCTGCAAGAGCCAACACGAGAGATCAGAATGCCGCGTCACTGATCGCGTGCCAAAGTGCATAACCTCTTCCACCACAGACAAGAGTGTTGGCGTGAGTGCAGGGCGTGGAGTCGCGAGCAACCAGACCCCCCCAAGCGTATACATAATGCATATAATATCAAGACTTCCCAACTCGTTTCACTGCGAGCTTTCAATCGCGCGTAAGCTTCCCACGACACACATTGCAACTCTCACACACGTTAGCATACTTTGCTATCCTCAACCTTCTTCCAACGGCATCAACATTCAGCTCGATAAAAATCATTCGTGCTCTGGCGCCTCGGGACTTTTTTGACCTTTGTCAACATTCCAGGACTTTGTTATTGTCCATATATATAATCGTTTCATGAATCTTTGGCGAATTTGCGCGCTTCAATAGCGCAATAAATATAGATAAAAAGCACCCACGTTGAAAAAAAAACAAAAAGAGCAGAGGCATGGAAAACACTTTGACACAGGGATGAAAATGAGCTGCGAATTCACACTTTGAACTTGATGATAAACAGCAAGCAGTACAAAACCTTCGGACTAAAATCGTGTAAATCAATTCGTTGACCACCAATATTGCTAAATTTAGAGTATAATAAATATAAATGACGTTTCAGAAAGACCTGCCAGTTTGAATCACCAAAAATGGCTTTGTGTTAACTCATTTATATAGTAACAATTGAAAAAGTCACAAGGTAAAATTTGTTGTTAACCTTCAAGTAGATTCTGACAGTATGCAATAAAGTTCAGAAGCCTCAATTGAACTCATGAAAGTGGAAGTTTTTACTCGTTCAATTGAAACCAAAGGAGGTGGGTCTAAATTTTAGTTTGACCAACCCCGGTAAAAGCAGGAAAGAAGAGGCGTGAGAAGAGATTGTGTTTTCTTGAGAGCCCGTGCATGTGGGAGAGAGGGAGTTACAGAATCCCAGAACTACATCTGTCTGGGTCTGTATCACATGTTCGCAAATCCAATGCGCTTTAGGTCAACATCCCAGGGTTATGTGATGGTTTATATGGTGACAATCGAAAAAGTCACAAGGTGAAATTTGTTGTTAACCTTCAAGTACATTCTGACAGTATGCAATAAAGTTCAGAAGCCTCAATTGAACTCATGAAAGTGGAAGTTTTTACTCGTTCAATTGAAGCCAAAGGAGGTGGGTCTAAATTTTAGTTTGACCACCCCCGGTAATAGCATGAATGACGAGGCGTGAGAAGAGATTGTGTTTTCTTGAGAGCCCGTGCATGTGGGAGAGAGGGAGTTACAAACTCCCAGAACTAAATCTGTCTGGGTCTGTATCACATGTTCGCAAATCCAATGCGCTTTAGGTGAACATCCCAGGGTTATGTGATGGTTTATATGGTGACAACCGAAAAAGTCACAAGGTGAAATTTGTTGTTAACCTTGAAGTAGATTCTGACAGTATGCAATGAAGTTCAGAAGCCTCAATTGAACTCATGAAAGTGGAAGTTTTTATTCGTTCAATTGAAACCAAAGGCGGTGGGTCTAAATTTTAATTTGACCAACCCCGGTAAAAGCACGAATGAAGAGGCGCGAGAAGAGATTGTGTTTTCTTGAGAGCCCGTGCATGTGGGAGAGAGGGGGTTACAGAATCGAAGAACTAAATCTGTCTGGGTCTGTATCACATGTTCGCAAATCCAATGCGCTTTAGGTCAACATCCCAGGGTTATGTGATGGTTTATATGGTGACAATCGAAAAAGTCACAAGGTGAAATTTGTTGTTAACCTTCAAGTACATTCTGACAGTATGCAATAAAGTTCAGAAGCCTCAATTGAACTCATGAAAGTGGAAGTTTTTACTCGTTCAATTGAAACCAAAGGAGGTGGGTCTAAATTTTAGTTTGACCAACCCCGGTAAAAGCAGGAAAGAAGAGGCGTGAGAAGAGATTGTGTTTTCTTGAGAGCCCGTGCATGTGGGAGAGAGGGGGTTACAGAATCGAAGAACTAAATCTGTCTGGGTCTGTATCACATGTTCGCAAATCCAATGCGCTTTAGGTCAACATCCCAGGGTTATGTGATGGTTTATATGGTGACAATCGAAAAAGTCACAAGGTGAAATTTGTTGTTAACCTTCAAGTACATTCTGACAGTATGCAATAAAGTTCAGAAGCCTCAATTGAACTCATGAAAGTGGAAGTTTTTACTCGTTCAATTGAAGCCAAAGGAGGTGGGTCTAAATTTTAGTTTGACCACCCCCGGTAATAGCATGAATGACGAGGCGTGAGAAGAGATTGTGTTTTCTTGAGAGCCCGTGCATGTGGGAGAGAGGGAGTTACAAACTCCCAGAACTAAATCTGTCTGGGTCTGTATCACATGTTCGCAAATCCAATGCGATTTAGGTGAACATCCCAGGGTTATGTGATGGTTGGCTGGGGTATTTATATACAGGCCTGGAAGTTTACATCGGGTCGTTGGATCAAGGAGGAAGAAACATCAGTCGCATCTTCCGGTTAGATATATCTCGGGTTGGAACTCGAGTCACGATCGGCTCATATATTATACTTTATGACTGAATGAAGAACGGTTGGGCTTCACGAACGTGGGCCGCTCTGTGCTTCTCTCTGCTGGGTTGGCTTTTACCGAAGATCTATATACGCAGGTCTATGCTGCAGGCAGCGTAGAAGGAAGAGTCTCACGGGTGAGCTTCTGTATACGTTTGCCCCGCTTAATTAACGTCTGAGCTTCGGTCCGTAATGAAGACCCCAATGACCCTTGTCTTTTGAATCGCGAGTCATACGAAATAGGAAAATAGATGAAATCCTCTGGTCGAAAACCAAGATTTTGATTACTTTCATCCTGGCTGACCAACACATCCGTGTATGAATCACGAACGATATTTTAAGCTTAATTGAAAACTTTTCTCATATTATTTACACAGCTGATCAAAGAGACCCTCTTATTAAAAGAAACTTTTCGTTTGAAGCAAAATTAACAATCTCAATGCAGTTGTGCACGTTTTTTTTTTTTTTTTTATAAAGCTTTATTATCTAATTAATCGCTAACGTCAATGCGATGCTGCGCCGTGATATCGTTTGAGCAAACGAAATTTCTTTTTCATCTTTATTCGTTGATATTAAAATAAAATACGATGGTGTATATTATGTATAATTGATGCAGCTGAGCTCTTTGATGCTTGGATGAAATGTGGATAAAAGAGATGAGTTTGGCCATTGAAACTGTCAATCTTTAATCAGGCACGAAAATCCATTCAACTGGATTCTTTCGAGAGTTCGAGCTTGTAGATTTTTTGAGCGTTAATCAAAAATTTATCTCGGCATAATTCATAATACGTTATTTCGTTGTATCATATAACTTACCTTCTCTCATTGCGAGATAAAACTTACCAGGGCAATAATAGCCAAAGAGATTTGCAAACCCAATTACGCATGAAAATTTTTCATCTCGATTTTTAAATTGTTTACCGCGACGTCAACTCGCCTCTGCCTCGAACAAATCTTGACGGTCGAATAATAATGTTTTTTTTTTCTCTCTCTGGCAAGAGTATCCTCTGATCGTTCGTTTAATCAAATTCACAGAACTTCAGATGTGCCATATGCACGTCTCGTTTTAACGCACATCTTCGCTTTATTTTATTTTTCATCCGTTAAATTGTTTCAACCATCCACCGGAGTAAGATTAATTAATTATTCATTTATAGCCGCTGTCGGCCAAAATGGTGTGGAAAGTACACAGAAGTGAATACTTTATTGCTCATAACTCGTACAATAGGGGCTACAAATCTTCGTCTTGCGGTAGGAGAAATTACGAGCTAGCTTGAAGCGAAATAGGCGAACGTGCGTTTTTCAAACGTACAGGGCAATGAAAAGGAGAGGTCGTTGAAATGGTCGAGTGTGCTGATGGGCTTGGTTCAGTAGAAGTATAAGTAGAAGGAGAAGAAAAAAAAATTACATGGCCGTGAAATGCACTTGTTATATGCCCGAGGTATAAGTTCTCTCGTACATTTCATAACCTCTCTCTCTCTCTCTCTCTCTCTCTCTCTCTCTCTCGCCCTTCTTTCTTTTTTCTCGACACTCAAGGATCCTTAAGCCAATCGCTGGCCATTTTTTTCTTTTTATAGTAATTACGAGAATTCTCGCCCCTCAAGACCGCACGGGGTGGACATTATTCTCCCATTTCGCAAGATCTCGAGAGATTAGGTGGCCCTCTCGACGGTTAAGTACGCCGTGAAAGAGAAAGAGGGGCATTGAGAACATACATATAACTAGACCGACCCCAATAAAGCTACATTATTAGAGGACGAATGAAGAGGCGCGAGAAGAGATAGTGTTTTCTTGAGAACTCATGCACGTGGGTGAGGGGGTGTTACGTGTACTCCTAGAACTAAATCTGTTCGCGACCCTTCGCCTGGTGAGAGAAAAAAGAAGAAGAAAACGACGAAACTCGAGAGCTTCTTTGCTCGGACTTTGCTGTGGGAAGATGTTTTTTTTTCTTTCTTTCTTCTTGTTTTTCCATTCTTTTTCCTGTGGCCTGGCATCTCTTATCGCGAGTTGGCACACGCCGTCGAATTTTGTTGATCCTGGCCACGAGAGAGGTCGCTGTCTATACACGATAACGTTCTAGCGATTGGGACCTCGATGCGAATTAACGTTCCCACCTATCCTCTTCCTCTCTCATTCTCTCGTTTTCTAATTCTCCCTCTGGTTGTTTCTTCACTGTGGATTCTTCTGTGCCGAGCTTTATTTTGACGAAAGAAAAATCTCTCTTGCTTTTTTTTCATCTTGGAAAAGCTTACGGGAAGTAATAGTATAGTGCCCCAGCTCGACTTTGAGCAGAGCAAAATGGCGAATCGGATAGTGGGTTCTTTTTCTTATGCTTTTATCAATGATATATATATATATAGACTCGTGGACGCTTCACGGCATTTTAACGCCTGGGACGAACTTTGACACAGCGTCCGACCACAGAAACCAGCTATGGGTGGAGTTTTAGCGTATTAGCTTCGCGGCTCTCTGAGATTCTCGTAGCTCATGCCAACTCTTGCTCGTCTTCGGGCAAAACTGTGGTGGGACTCGCTCGGAAAAGGGATCCGGTTAATTGGGTTACTCTTGCGAGAGTCGTCTCTTCAACTCGATTAAAGCGTCCTCACGGCGTAAACATCTTTTGAAGTGGCGCTCGCGTATTATGGACCAAAAGTGCACACAGACTAACGTTAATTACCGTCATGTCTGTCATTTTGCCAAATTACGGTATATCAGTCAGTGAGCACGAAAGTGGCGAGATCGGAGACATGGAGACATGGAGATAGAGAGAGAGAGAGAGAGAGAGAGAGAGAGAGAGAGAGAGAGAGAGAGAGAGAGAGAGAGACAGAGAGAGAGAGAGAGAGAGATAGAGAGAGAGGGAGAGAGACTGAACGACATACGTGACACGATTAAGACATCGACATACGATTAAGTAGACAAATTATTTTGGCAGGATTATAATTACTAGACAATCCCTGGCGAAATCTCGATTTGAATTTGAAAATCGATCTTATATTTATTGACCAATATATAGCCGAAATGCCATTTTTAAGATCCTTAAAGTTTTATCAGTAACTTTATTATCACAATAAAACGATGGCCTAAAAATATAACTTTTATCGTATGCGATGAATAACGTTCCTAACTCCTGTAAACGATTGATGCAGCATTAAAAAAAAAAATCGAATAGAAGTCCAACCAATTTGGTATTTATTGCCACAAATTTATGATTTTTCAATTGATTTTGTCTACGCCTCGATAATTGGAAGAGTATCGGTTTATTCGGATAAATTATTTTCACGAAACGAGAGAAAGAATAATGAAAGCTTCATCAGATGAAAATAGTCTACGTAAATAATTAAAAAAATGTAATATCTTTGATGTCCTGATATCGGCAAAATGCGATAACACTGATAAGCCGTCATGTGCCAACTTCTTTTATCCCCTCGTTTCAAATAGGGCGACAGCAGAGAGCGAAAGAGAGAGAGAGAGAGAGAGAGAGAGCCCATCCAAAAGCTTTCCTTCATAAATTCATAATGACGTGCTCGTGGGTACAGATTCATGATTTTTTTTGAATTATTATTTGTATAATCCTTTGGATCTAGTCTCTCGTTTGCATTTCCTCTATGATAACCGACGAATGCGCGGCATGAGCTTTTTCGTCTGGTACCGCAAGAGTCGCGTTTTGCCGTTTTTTTTTTGTTTTTTTTTTTTTTTTGTATTTATGGTTGGACCTTCCTTTTTCAATATTCGTCCGCAAGCCGATCGTGGACGATGGTTAAAGAGAATCACGGTTGGGTTACAAGTAAAGGAGTGATGGCAAAGAGAGAGAAAGGGAGAGAGGGAGAGAAAAACCGTAAAAAGCCTTGCCCACGTGTGTTTGTTCGAAGCTTTCGTCATATATATATGGCCGACTGCCGAATACGGCTACATTTCCATCCTCTCTTCTCTCTCTCTCTCTCTCTTTGTGCTTCTAATCCTTCAATGCCTGGACTGTATAGAGGAACACGCACTTTTCATACGAATAAAGCCGCGCTCATACTCTCACGATGACATACAAATGCAACACATTCTCTACATCTCTCTTCCTCTCTCTTTCTCCCTCTCTCTCTTTCTCCCTCTCTCTCTTTCTCTCTCTCTCCCTCTTTCTCCCGTTCTCTCTCTGTCTCCCGTTCTCTCTCTGTCTCTCTCTCTCTCTCTCTCTCTCTCTCTCTCTCTCTCTCTCTCTCTCTCTCTCTCTCTCTCTCTCTCTCTCTCTCTCTCTCTCTCTCTCTCTCTCTCTCCCTCTCTCTCTTTCTCTCTCTCTCCCTCTTTCTCCCGTTCTCTCTCTCTCTCTCTCTCTCTCTCTCTCTCTCTCTCTCTCTCCTCTCTCTCTTTCTCTCTCTCTCCCTCTTTCTCCCGTTCTCTCTCTCTCTCTCTTTCTCCCACTCTCATCTCTTAATTTATCTATCTCTATCTCTATCTATTAATGATTCTCTTTCCCCGTTCTTCCTCGCTCTCTCTCTCTCTCTATGACCATCGTATTTGCGATTCTTTCTCCGCTTTTTCACTTTCATATCTCGTCTCATTTTCCAGCTCGACTATAACCACAGCTCTTTGCTTCCAATTTATTCGACGTAATATAACAACTTTTTTGTTTTTTAAATCCTGCATAAAATCTAACATTAATAATAATATTCTGTTGAAACAGTGAACGAAATTATTATAAAAAATGGCATTTCCTCTGCCACTATGGATAAACACGAACTTATGGGCAGAAACATTAATGTTTTTTAAATTTTTGCATCCTAGAATTTATGATGATCCGAAAATGAATCAAAAAAGTTTCCTATCAGAGCCACTATCGGCTAATTAATTTTTTCACTGCCGTATATTATTCTTACTTTTCGCACAGTAATTGGTTATCCTGCGACTGTTACATTTGTATTTACATCCATTTTAAATCCCAATGTTAAACATTTTATTATTAAAGTATTCTCGTATTTTCACAAAACTCCGGCGAAATTTTGTGAAACCGAAAGAGAGAAGGAGAGAGAGAGAGAGAGAGGGAGAGTGCGTGATGGGACTGCACTGTGTTAAATATACGCGCGAAGCTCGTATACTCGTTGTGATTCCGGAGACAGAGGCTTCCACGAGTAATTACTCGGAATAATGAAATAATTATCCGGTCGAGCCGTAGGCGAGAGACGAGACGACCGTGGAACGGAGCGTCGCGTCGGAAACGTTAAGTCTGCGTTCACTCGACAATTTTCCTCTTTGGTGGCACGGTGAGCGTATATATATATATATATATATATATATATATATATATATATATATATATATATATATATATATATATAAACCAACCAAGTGCCCCTCTCTGTCTCTCTCTTTCTCTCTCGTCTCGCGGATAAACCAGGTAGAGTGATAGAGACGAAAAAAAAGAAGATAAATAAAGGGATACGCGCTGGAACGAACGCGACAGGTAAGCGAGGCAACGGAAATAGGGAGGGGGGCATGTCTGACGAAGAGTTGGAGACAAAGAGATTAAGAAAATGAAGAAAAAGGGAGAAACAGAGAGAGAGAGAGAGAGAGAGAGAGAGAGAGAGAGAGAGAGAGAGAGAGAATGGATTCAGGCCATGTTATTAGATTTAAACTGTTTGGCCTCTCGCGGCCAACTTCCCTAATTGTTCGAGGATTCAAAGAGCCTTGCACACTTTTATAATATCCATACCCCTGTGTCCCCTTCTCAATGCTGGCCCAGTCGACTATATAGAGGGGTGGAGGCGGTAACCTGAGAGGGGGCTGCTTCCCTCGGTGCTGTTGGCAGATATAATATATAAACAGGCTGTGGTTGTGCAAAGCTCCGAGAGCGACTCCCGCAAACAACTTCCTCCCTCCCAGTTTTCCCGGAGCTATTCGAGGAACGGAGAAACTGCGGAGCTTTTCTCTCTTTGGACGTTAAATTTCATGCCACTGCTGTCGCTCCGGGGACATTCTACATTCCCGGAAATAATGTTGTATACACATACAAACACATCTATATATCACCACTCAAAAAATCATAAGGGCGTATAAGCTCAGTATGAGAATTGGCTATAAACGCCCTTATGGTTTTTTGGAGATGTGATACGTATAAGTATAAGCTTGCTCCTACTGCTACTGCAAAATTTGCCGTTCCATTTCGCATATTTTTATAGCGAGGATTTTGTGCAAAAAAAAAAAAAAACACAACACATGCACATCCGGTGAGGTCACGAAGCTTCAAGCCGAGCTGCGTTTGGCAAGGATATCCGCGTTTGCAATTTTGCCCGATTGAGCATGAGCCTTGCCCCTCATCATTCGTTTCATTTCCAATGCGAATCTCGTCCATTGGTGTGAAAAAGTGTTGGGTCATACATGCATTCTGGACGATATACACGTGCCGTGAAAACAAGTCGGAGAAAAATGCCAGTGGAATAAGATCGGACGGAGATCGAGAGCAAGATAAAGGAGAGAATAAAATGGGGTAAGAGAGGTAGAGAGTCGAGAAGGGGAAAAAAGAGATGTTATATGGAAGATGTCCGAAGTAATAGAGATGAAGGCGAGGTGAAAAAGAAGGATAGGCTAAAATGAAATAGAACAAGAGTGGTAAGATTGTTGAGAGAGGAATAAATAAATTTCAAAAAAAAAGAAAAACGTACAAAAGAGAGGCAAAAGCCCCGGGAATAAGTCTTGCATCAGCTCTACCACCTTCGAATATAAAACAGAGGTCACTCCCACTGTGATTTTTCTCTTTCACCTCTTCGCTCTCTTTAACCTTCTCGTTTTACGTCCCTTTTTCCCGCATTGCCCACTCAAATCTTCAAGAACCATCGAGCGGTATAACCCATGTAGACCTCTCTCCTATCTCATCCACATTTCACCGTCCCACGTTGAGTACACACCTTTATTCTTTGACTGGCTCTCACACCAAATGCCTCCACATATTCTGATCATACGCGTATATATGTGCCTACTGGCACAGTTCATCTCACACATTGGACCATATACACTGTAGGAGAGTTCACCGGATGTGCTTGGAGTTGATTAAGCAGCTCAGAAAATAAAAAACCTCTATAGACTTCCAGAATGACGGAGAAAAAAGAAAACGAAGAAGAAGAAGAAGATTGTGAGAGCATAGACGAAGGGGGTAGAGTAAAGAAGGTCGACATGTTGATGAGGGAGAGAAAGAGAAAGAGAGAGAAAGTCTGTCACAGGCGAGGTGAAAGTCACGCATCAATGGCACTGCACGGTTCTCAGTGTCCCATCGACCTCTCGACCGTCCTTTCCATCCTCTTTCGTCTTCTTGGACCTCTCTTGCACGCCTCTTTCTCGGTGTCCGACATCATGGTAGTCTTGTCTCCGTACTAGACTCCATTCACGCCCCAACAGATGGGTTAACCGTCGGCCTGCTCCCTTTAACCCCATCGTACAGACACACACATACACATGTCAGCCTTACACCATCCCTTCAGTCTCTTGCAGCAATTCCCTCTCTCCCTCTCTTACTCTTCGTCTCTCTCTCTCTCTCTCTCTCTCTCTGTTCGTTGAAGTAAGCGTCTGGGACGGGCAACATCAACCTGAGAACTCCTGCTTTCTCTTACACATACAGACATAGATATCTGGTCCTGTCCAACGTTCGCTCTCACCCATGTCCTAGAGTAGTAATACGTACTCTCTATTGCTCTATATGTTCTATATATGTATCACCAGTCCGTATATATAGCCAGTATCCCTTCGCCATTTTGTCCGCTCCTGTGCCTCGCTGTACAGATTCTAAGGAACAGCTGGCTCGTACAACACAAATGCACACGTGGCCAAATGGTTTATACAGTACAAATGTTAGTGTGTATATATGTATATACACGAAGGATGCTAAATCGCTGCATGGGCTTCGATCCAGCATTTCCTACGATACGTATCACAACATGTTGCATATATATATACAGCTTGTATCGTATAAGGATAAGTACCAAAGATAGAGAGAGAGGGGGGTAGAGAGAGAGAGAGAGAGAAACAGAGACAGAGAGGGTGGAGGGGGAGATAACACTGCTGGAAATCCTCCGATGCATCTGCCCAATTCAGAAATACGGATACGTGTATATGTAGTATAATATGGCGACTGTACGAGACAAGCCAAAAGCACAAACACACTCCCCTTCTGTATACACTTTAGGGAAAACATATTGGTGGTTGTGATTCTATGGGTGCGCCAAAATTTCAACCAGGCTGGCCAAATAGCCGAACCTCGACCCACGTTTACCTTTGAGGATTGATGGCTCGTTGAAAGAAAAGGGATGAAAGCTGCGATGATTTATTATTAACTGGTAATGATCGAAAACAATAATAATAATGTAGGATCGATTCGTTCGAGGTGGATTGTCGAGTAATCGAAAATTTATTTTTGCAAACATATTAAGGAGGAATGGGAAATGCTTCGGTGCCCAGAAATTTGTGCAGTGTATCGCCTTCTCCTCCAATGAGACTCCTGGAATGCTAATGGGACTGGACCATTTCGTGTTATTCCTTTGGGACCATTTTTTTTTTTGCCCCTGCCGCGAAAGGGAATTTTAGCTAGATGGTGGTGGACGTTACAGATAGCAGTGATTTGAAAATCTGGTAGCACAGACTGTATGGCGCGACGAGCCTGGGGCTCGTTGAATTCCACGTTTGCGGGCTGGTTACGTATCGGGTCGAAAAACGGTTCGTTTCATTTTGCTTTTATTGCGTTTTCTTTTTGTTTTGTTTTTTTTCGACGTGGGAAGATTTTTTTTTCTCATTAAACGAGATTTTTTTTTATTCAAAGCGGCGTTAGCGTAACGAGTATATATAGGGGTGGGCGCGGTTCGTTGCTCACGTAGTGTACACACACACACACAAATACCTGAATACTCCACTCGAGTACATATAGTACTCGAGTACATATAGTTGGATAGAACACGAACAGTCGAGATGTAGGAAATGCGCGAGACTGCCGAAGTACAGCACGTGACCCGTGGAGGTCAGTAAACATATATATATAGGGATAAACGAGAGGGTCACAAACGCAACGGGGTGGCACACGTTGGTTATGCTTTTCTCTGTCCCTCACTGGTCGCAACTGCCGTTAGTGAAGAGGAATTCGCGAGACTGGAATACCTCTCTATTGGACACTCGTGGAAACGGTTTAAAGAAAAAATACGAATGTACAAGTACATCCATCGGTCCATCGATTTTTAACCGACAAAGCTTTCATTATAAAATGAGCGAAATATTATCCTCATCAGCATTATAATATCTTTATCAAATAATTAAAAAAATATTAAACTAATTATATTTAATTAAACTAATTAAATTTAATTAAATTAAAAACATATTAAACTAATTAAATTGCTCGCAAATATTACAGAGTTAAAAATTCTACGCAGAAAAAAAGATAAGAGAAAATGAACGAGTTGTTTTGGACGATGTACGGATCGAATGACAATCTTTCCTTCTCCTGGATGATAAACCATGCTTGGAAATATGCAAATATTAGCCTATACCAAAATGAGTAAAAAACAAACATAATTGTTCGTACGTGAGGTGATTACGCGGTCACGTAGAGCAATCGCGAATGGTGAGTCTCAGTTTTTAGTATTTTTACGCACGTGGCATTTGCCGTAGTGTGAGATATATATATATATATACACATATATAGTAAACGAAAAGGCGCTTTTGCGGGACAAACCGACTGGAGCTCGTTGGGAAAATGGAAATGTCAGACGTGGCGGTGAAAATAATAACGTGAGCTCCGTGCGTCAAGCGTTACACATTCCGAATCCAAATCTAAATACATAACTCTAACCCCGCCTACGTAATTTCTCCATTTTCTCCCGTAAATTATCAACGAGAGCCTATGCGAGATATTTTCCGTACGACTTGTATACCACCAACATATACTTAACTACCATTTTATTATTATATTTTTAAATAAATTTTGCTATCGATATGGGGTCGAAGATTTAAACCACAGAGAAAATATTGAAAAAAGAAGGGAATATCTGGAAGAAAAAAAATTTAAGTGGGACGAAAGAAAAATCAATTAAAAATGCCATTAATTTAATTTACCATTAACCATTAATTTTTTATACAACAAAATTTTTCAAAAGTACAAAGTTCATTATAATTCTCCTCGAAAGATACGAGCACACGTCACTGGGGACTCCTCAGTTTGATGCTCAAGTGTAACCTGAAGAATCTGTGCAACCTTACAGGCGTTTTAAATATTTATATACTATATAAAAGCGTACATATATAATATGTACAAACCCATTCACTTATTTTGCTCATTTCTTTCGCTCTCTGCAGTCTCGCTACGAGAACCTGCAACAATTTAGAAGAGCTATGCCGCAGGGGAGTCGTAAACCTGCGGACAAAAAAAAAAGAACGAAAAAAAAAAAAATATAAGAAACCATCAGGACGCGTGAGCTTTATGGTGGTCGCTGTTGGTGCACGTTAGCGCGCTTTGGTCCGTATAAGAGTGAGTTTGGGGAAGGGGTGAGGGACGAAGCCTCTACAAGGAAAGCTCCTGTGTGTGGTTCTCCAGTTCCTTTTACACGTTGGTATATTTGCATATACCTATGTATATATATATATATAAATATATATATGTATACGTATGAGTATATATATATATAAATATATATATGTGCGTATGTGTGTGCGATGTGAGTGGCGAGGCGTGAGCCGCGAGGTGCGCGAGCTTGGGCATTAACCGTTCGTTAGTAGCAGTTCGTTCCGTACCCTCATTAGCGGCCAGGACCGTACGTGTTGTAACGAATTACCGGCCAAGACCATATATATATATATATATATATATATAGGGAGTGTGAGAGAGGACTGGGTTTCTCGTGGTTCAAATAGAGGAGGGGTGACGAGAAAAGGTGGAGGTGCTGGGATGCGGTGGTGCGCAGCTGGAATGCAAATTGCATGAAAACTACGAATCTAACGTGACGTACGTTCTTACCCCGTGTTATACTACAGCCGAATGCATCTGAATGTACCTGCGCGATAATATATTTACGTATATATCTATATATATATATATATATATATAGTCGCTTTACCCATGGGCCTCACTTTTACTCCGTACCGCAAAGTTTTTCCTGTATAACATATTATATAACCTTTCACATATTATCGCTCTCTCAATAGCCCAAAGAAACTCTTTATAATTACTGAACTTTAATCAATTTTATACCATAATCGTACTATCCGCTTTAACGTTTTTTTTCCATGTGCGCCACTCAAAACCGTTATCGGCTCGGGCTGTTATCGAATTTTCCTTGTATACGGGCCTACACACGCATATATATATATATATATATATATATATATATATATAATACTCGTGGTATACGTGTATTTCGAGTGGACTCTTTGCTATAATTGAAATAACCAGCGACGTGCGAGCGACAGTCGTGAAAATCATACGTATACATACGTTTGAAACCCTCCATGACTGGTCTCCATGTCGAGAGGCTTTGGGCCCTCAGGGTACAGAGCACCGGGGTGACCGTTATAAAATGTGCGTTTCAACGCGGCCCCTCTGTGAACGTCAACGAATTCTCCAATTCCATAATAAGCGATGGTGGTTTTTTTTTTCTTCTTCTTGGCCATTTCTCATTAGTTAAAAAGTCTCATATATTTTTCATTACCGCTCAGAGTTTGTACTTCAATTTGACAAGCATGCACCACCGCCGGAGTTGAAGCTAAATCATTTTATATGTAAAGTTTATATATGTAATATGTATAGATGTGTGAATACCATATACCTATATATGCTCAGGCTGGTTTGACTGGCAATTCTCACATTTGTTCGCAATGTAAGCACCCAGCATATCGTGTATATATACATATATATATATGTGTGTGTGTGTGCGCGCGTGGGTGGAAGTTTGCGTTTTGCCGCAGAATGTGGTTTTAGACGCAGTTGTGTACGTGAGGGGGATATCGTAACATTTGCCGATAAAGTTGGTCAGGCATTGGATCATCTCCACGTTGGATATCGATGACGTGCTGTAGAGCGGAAAGGAGAGAGGAACGACAAGCGTAGCTGGGACGTTTGACATGTGGAAGCGTAAGCGCTTCCGTTCTGGCAGGGCATATATGTAAGGATGGGTAATGCGGAGGATGTTTATATAGCTCTTTGGACAGCTCGACAAAGACACACATGTATGTGTAAACACATGGACACATAGAGAAAGAGAGACAGAGGGGATAGAAAAGCAGCTGGGGTAGATTCAAACGTCGTGAATGCGTTACGCGCTCAAGGCAAATGTGTCGGAAGTGACGTGGCCCTAGCGTTATCTTCGACGGAAGAGCATTAGCTCGCCGGAAGTGACAATTTCCGATCGCAAACGTCTCTATTGATCTGACTTCCGGTCTTTTGATCGACGTTTTGTGACTGGAAGGGAGTATATAACCCGAAGGTGCTCGCATCGACAACAAAGAGACTTCAACGGCCCGACAACGAATGATCTCTCTTACTTGGTCGTATTCTCTGAACCTATCGGTAACTCTGGATCACTTTTGGAAAATCCCTCCCATATTTCATCCGTCTGACTCCACTAGCATGATGTGTATTCGTCAGAGAGAGAATACCAGAGCTGCCATTTTGTAAAAAAAAGAAATAAAATTGTTCAAGTGCTCTGCTAACTTTTTAAATGTCAAGTTGCAATCAAGAAGAAGAGAAACAAAGAGTATTCGCTTGGTACATGTAAGTTTCATGGCATTTCGAATGCCCTCGTAGTGAAATTATTCCGACGTTAAAGTTGGTAATGCGAGTGCGATTCTGTGTACGGGAAAGCCACTTGGATCCTCTTCGGTTATTAGCACAGCCAGCTCGTTGGGCACGAGACCTGCCCCGCCACACTTTAACCCCTTTCCTATCCCCACCGAACCATTGGGATACCACCAACACGAACATCTCGCTGTGTACATCTCGTACAGGTAACCAACACACGATTGTACCCACCGATGTTCCTACGGGGACCCATAACTGCCTAATAATGTCTCGTTTCCTTATATCACGCTTAGCAGTGTACGGTACCCTCACCCATCCTACCGACCAGCAGAGCAACGAGCGTTACAAACTTTGTTAAACTATTGTTATTTTACAATACGATGTACTTGCCACGCCGCCCGGGATTGGCTCTGGGCCGATTCTCTTCAATCTTCTTGGCATATTTTATTTCCCCGCGGTTACGTGCATAGCGGAAAACACCATGAGCAACATACAACTCGTGCTCGTATCTTCCAACTCGGAAAATAGCGGAACTCGATTTTCCACGAAAGCAAGATTGTGCCCCGGTGGAAATAAACTCGAATCTTCCGTCAGTATCATACATTAATTTATTCCAAATATTGACATAGCATATGTGAGGCTACGCGGAGAAATTCATCGAGAATCGATCGTCTGTGCGTGACGAAGAAATCTTGAGCAAGGCAGGCACACGCGCAGCCATAGTCAATTTTATAACGCGATCTAGATGCGAAGAATGTGCGGAGAAGCGTGCAATGGGTGACAAGGACTAGGAAATCTGTAGACACACGTAAACGATAAGAGACACTGAGAGCATCTTCTTCCTGTGTCAGCGAAAAGCCGGAGGGCAAACTTTTATCGCGCATATAGAAAGCATAATCATTGATCGATACAAAATTGTACCTTGAGGGCCCTCGAATACGCTCTCCTCTTTATTTTTCTCACAACAAGCTAGTTACTTTGATAATGGAACGAGCGATACTTTCGCGGATTATTCCAAGAGTGGAGTTAAAAGAGATTGCTGGGTTATCCACCCCAAAGTGTTGATTAAAGTGAGAATAGGTCCATGTGGCGATGTGACCGAAGAGGATACCGGATGATTTGACACCTATAGAGCATATACTGACATAACCACGTAGAAACACAGCGTAGTCCAACAGTGGGATGGGTCAGTATGCTTATTCGAGGCGAAGAAGGATCGCGGAACTGGGTGCGGAGATGGTTTTGTGCACAGACAGTGTGCTCCGTATAATCAAGTGGCTAACCATGGCTGATTCATGACCGCGCCGTAAAGCCACGAAGAACCCGACAGGCGATAGTAGAGAGTGTATCCGTGTAGATTCCGAGACTGGTTATAGTCTTTCTATAGCGGAATGGGCCGTATATGTATGTGTGCATGAAGCCCGCAACCTGGCCATGTGGTCTCTCGCGAGCTCTTTGAGTACAAAGCTCGTGGTCCGCTTCTAACCTTCTGCTTACGCTCTTCAACTCAACACATTCACTGGTATTTCTCTCCTTCTCAGATATATACCTGTTTAACAACACCGTTATATCTCCCATCCACCCCCTCATTGCTCTCTCTCACACACACAAACACACACAGACGTCTCTTCTACGCTTATAACTTGAATCCAGGATACAGTGCCCAAAACGTTGCATAACATCGACGTAGAAACCGACGGGGTGCAAGACTCTCTGTTCCGTTAGTTCCGACACCACTGAAATTGGGTTAAGACGGCACCTTCGGGAACACTTGGCCGGTTATCTTGCACAGTGAGCTCTCTCTTCACTTCATATTCACTACCTCGGCCAGACGTACCTTCTTGCCTTCATCTGATATACGTATGGCGGAATTGCCACTGGATTTCCACGGCTAACTCTACGGCTTCCACTCCTCCCAATCCCTCTTTCTCTCTCGCTCTCTGTCTGCCTTGCCTTCTATCCCATTCTCCCTTGGCAATAACGCGAGAATGTATTTATTCGTTCGTGCTACAATGGAAAAAAACTCGTGTATTGAGGCCCGGAGCCCTTCACTGAAATGAAACAATCTTGACCCCAGCCGACTCCAGAACTTGATGTTTGATACCCACATTTATAGAGGTCCAAGGGCATAACTTTTAACCGTTTGGTGTTTGGTTTTCATCGAAATTTCGCGTTCCTATCACGAGTTCCATTTCGATTTTATTTCCCTGCCTTGTGTCACACGATGAAATGGTTTTGAAATTGTAATTTGTAATTTGAGACTTATCCATCTCGGCAAATCAGAATTTATTAAATATTAATTGAACGAACATACTTAGCCTTCGTCGTTATTGATTTAAAGTTAGGCGAAAGTTAAGAGAGAAAAATTTGGCCCATCCAACGTCAGATCGTCTCAATATATAGTCGAGTCCTGAGAGTTAAGGATTTGGAGATTGCAGGGTGACGGATCGTTTCGAAGTGCGAGAAAAGAAAAGCGAACTACTTGTGCAATCTAAATAACGAATGAAAAGAATCGAGTAGTCGATTGGGAAAAGAAAAATCGTCTCGATGAGATGTAATACTAAGTGGCCGATGTCGAGACATGCATGTTAATGAGCCTTGCAAATAATGCAGGAAGGTATCTCGTGATCAATCTGCAATAAGAGCCTCCAAGTTGCCAACCTTCCATCCACCTTTTAAGATTTACAATGCTCGACGAAAACAAACGTGCAATGATTTTTTACGATTCAGCCGGGTGAAGGTTTTATGTAGTTCTTTTTATTAATACCACGCGTGGAGGGGAAAAAAAAAAGGCGTACGTACACTCGGTGATTGCGTTTGATGCGAGTTTACCACTTTTCCTATATCCAGTGGCGTTTGCCAGAGGTCGACAAAGGCGTTCTCATGCGCCTGGGCGAACGATCGAAATCAACACGAAGGTTGTACCACCGAGCTACGGGTAATTCCGTCGTACGTAAATCATCGAACAATGGCAGGAACAGCATGAGGGTTTGCAGGCTTACTATGGATGTTGTACGCGCGTTGCGACGTTACGATAATGCAACGACGCTGAGTCAAGATCGAGGTGTATGAGCATGGGGAAGTGTATGGAGGCCACAGAATATATATTCTCGTGACAGCCAGCCTTTGGGTTGCATGCTGGTCACTTTAACAATCGAGTTAAAGTGACACGAGGATTGCCATTACTCGAAGAAAAAGTTTCATCGATAATTATCATCATCTCGCGTTCCTTAATATTGAATATTACTCTGGGACACTGAAATCTAATTTACTCCCTTTTATCTGTTGAATGAGTGATGAAATTTGATTCTTAACTTTATCGTCTGGCAATTAGCGTATCTCGTACATACGTAATATCTGGTTTTTCCATCGACTGGTAGGGGTCATGTGGTCAATCATCCCAATGAAATTGGATCCCAAAAAATCGATCTATACGTTTACATCCGACTCGTTACAACAGATATTAGTTGGCTTATCTGCAGCTTTCGTTGCATTGACTGTAATATATCCAACGAATGACTTGATAATCTCATCAGGTGCTAATGGAACATGCGGACAACACAAAAGTTGCCTCGCCAGCAACGACAGTAGAACCAACTGTAACACCGGCGTAGTAGCAAAAGCTGTTTTGCCTCGTCGAAAATTGAGCCGTCGAGTCGAATCGATGCGTTTATTCATCGCGTTGGCTGTGCGCTCTCGTCTTTTGCGAGAGTGAGAGGACAGCACAACGGTTGAAAGAGAGCGTCAGAGGATGAAATAGACATCGTGAAAGTGCGGGTGAGAGAGAGAGAGAGAGAGAGAAAGACAGAGAGAGAGAGCGAGAGAGAAAGGAGGGAGATGGGGAAGAAGAGCGGGCGCGCGCGATATTCGCGTCCGACACGGGAATTACAATTACATCTCGTAAATAATTTATACGGAGCTGTGGGGTTGCTGCGAGCTTGGCTCGGCCATAGTCCGGAGTCGAGAGAGGGATGCTGGGAGAATGGTAAGGGAGAGTAGAGAGAGGGTACACCATTGGTGGTCAGGACGGGAGATGGGAGAGATGGGACGGTGTGAGAGCAATGGGGATGGCTCGATGGTTTATACCATGTATACGCCACGTTCTCTGCTCTCATATATGCCAGTTGCCCCTGGCAAAGGTCGCGTCGCTGGATAGCGCTTGTCGGGGATCCAACAGGGTCTGTACGACGAGCTGGGAGGGTGACTGCTACCCGGGTCAAATTGCAACAAATTAACCGCGTTAATCACCCTCATGGCCGGGCCACACACTTTTGCCCCTGCGAAACTCGCATGCTCATACCCAGTCGCTAACCAACGCCATCGAACCGTGTCTCTGGTGCTCTCTCTCGCCCTCTCTCTCTCTCTCTCTCTTCCGCCTCCCCCCCCCCCCCTTCCCTCTCTGCAAAACTTTCATAAGGCAACTTGCATCAACCTTTTACACTAACTTTTCTCTCTCTCACTTTGCTCCTACGAACTACTTCTTTCTCTCCATTCCCGTTAATCCAATTTGCATGTAAAGTTACGGTCTCTCGCTATTTTTACTTCGGGTCATATGGGTCCTTTATTGCTGCAAAAGAGCTATTTGTGGGATCAAATTTCTATGGGGTCTCTCGTATCTCGACATTATTTCAAGGATTCTTCGGTGAGAACGCGACATTCTTGGAGCGTTATCGCGCGAGAAAGAGAAGAGGTTTGTTTGACAAAGTATCGGGTCACGAGAACGCTTCAAAGAAACTCGATGGAACGGCAAGGACAAGAGGCCTCTCGATGACCCGCTGCCTCTTTCGTGCTTGTGACCGTAAATACTGAATTGCGGAATTCAAGATACTCCATCAGTTATGAAACTTTTTCATTTTCAATACGACAGTTAAGGTCGGACATTTTGGAGACAACAAAACATAGCGAGCAATCTGACAGTACGTGGGTTAATAAAACTTTGAAGATTTTTATTATCTCTCTTATAGAAGAATGCACGTAGCGGAAAATCGAAGATTGTGGCCATGGGAATAAAATCATCAATGTACTTTACTCGTAAATTTGACAATTCAACTGGTAAATTAGTACACACATGTCAACTCGACCCATTTAACTTGTCCAACAATTCAATGTCTATTTATAAGATTTATTGGAAGATTGAATGAATAATCAATAAGTGACTTCCGGTAGATTTTGCTATTACATTTTCGCAGAGTTTGCTTCGATCGATCACGCAGACTTTTCCACTCATTTGTTCCAATTGTGGACCAATTTTATCTGACTATTCTGAATGAATTGCCTTCACAGTTCTATTTCCAGTCACTCGAGACACAAAAGTAATGCTTGCTGCTATTTAGAAAATTAAAGCTCTTCCAACAAATCAGGTGAAAGTCACAGCAACGACGAGAATATAAAAATTGGAAAACTAAATTTGATGCGTCATCATTTTTAAGTAAAAGAGTTAAAAAATTGAATTATTGTTATTGAGCGAGTTAAATATCCACAAGATATACTATAAATCGTAGTGGACAGAAAATTTCAAAATTGTTTCTCTCAGCCAAGTTGTTTTCTTCGACCGCAAAGGCACAAAGTACTGGAGAGCGACTGTGCCAAAACCAAACCTTTGCATTGGTTGAGAAGAGAGCTAGGTCAGAGAGAGAGAGAGAGAGAAGGACGGAGTAGGTATAGCTCGAAATTAGTTGGATTAGATAATGCAGGCACGAGCTCGACCAACGAACTTCCGGGTGCGAAACTCTGGCCACTGAGAGTACCGCAGAGATTTCCCAAAATTGTGCAGAAATTACGTAGCTCCGGTACGCGATGCTTTTAGTCCGGTCGGTCCATTGCACTGGAATATACACCATACGGAGAGTTTCTGGATTCGTTCCACTCCACCTACAAAACCCGTACTCTCGTTATCATCAAAAACTACTTCACCATCAAACATTCGTATTTCCATGTAAATATACATATGTATACGAACATGTGGTTTTGCTCAAAGATCCTTCATTGAAAATATCTTGAGTTTCGTGACTATTCATGGGCAATCGAAGCTTTGAGCTTTTAACGATCGGAAAAGCCTTTAGAAGAAAGATTTATCCGTCAAAGCACGATAGCCTGCCTGGCCAATTTGCAAAAAGAAAAAAAGCGCGCGAGGTCCATGTCAGAGAAAGACTTGAGGATAGAGTGGCGAGTGACATACATGATCGAGAAGCGGAAAGAGATCGAGAGAGATCGAGAGAGAGAGATATGCAAACTAATGAGAAAAGGGAAAGGTATACACAGAGGGAGAGTCGAATAAAATAATCATGTAATTACGGCGGACATTATCGATCCTGCTTAATGCACTCTCGAAGCGGTGACACGGATTCTATTCTCGTTCCTTACCGTGAAATTGAACTTTGGTTCCAAAGGGGCGAAACGAGGTCCAATGGAGGTGAGTTTCGATATGGCGGAGCCACCTGGTCGTGCCTCTCTCTCTCTCTCTCTCTCTCTCCCTCAAACAGACACACACATACACATACATATACACACCTGCACATAGATACGTATACTCGAGGCAAGGTGAGACGAACTATTTCTACAAGAGCCGTGGCTGCTGGCTAGTCTGCCCAGTGACGGTAGAAGCCAAAGCACGAGAGAGAAAGAGAAAGAAGCAGCTTCGCCGTGGGTTAGCGAGAGAGCGTCAACTCTCACTCTTGGTATACCCCGAGCAGCAGAGGTACCATGACGGCACTCCAAACCGGGCTATGGTTATAAGCGCTGGCCCGAACCTCTATGAATTATCAAGCCACTGAGCGTATAAATATAAAATAACATTCGTGTCATGGAAAGGAAGACTGAGAGAGGGAGGAGGAGAGAAGGAGAAAGAGAGAGGAAGGAAGGAGTGAGAGAGAGAGAGAGAGAAGAGAGCGAGCGAGGAAGGAAGGAGAGAGTGAGGGAGAGAGAGAGCGAGCGAGGAAAGAACGAGAGAGTGAGAGAGGAGTTGACTAAAGCTGAATGAGCGAAGTGTTGCCCTTCTTAAAGGAGGTGAGCTTCAAGCTCTGACATGATGATACATCACTGTAATGAAACCAAGAATGTTGGGCGACCCTGGCACATATCACCCCACTATCTGTTTCTACCCTCGTTTCCTTACCAATCTTCGCTGTCTTTCCTTTGCATCAAAAGTCACAGGGCGACATATACTCGCTGCTCACCTGTCTGCATTACAACGCTGAAAATACCTACCAAACCCACCCCGACCGCCGCCACCGCCACTACCAATTTCTCTCCCACCCCACAAAAGCCTACACGCAGGCACACATTGTACGCATAAATCACAATTTACCTTGGTGAATCAAGTTCATTCCGGCGTCAAGCGGACGCGACACATACACACATGCAGAGCAACACATTTTGCCGCGTTGTTCCAGGACCACCGATCGAACTCCACCGGTGCAGCGTTTCGTATTCCCCTGGCTCGTGTATACCTCGTGTGCTCTACACCCCGTCCATTCGCCACCCGCCACCCCCGAGATAAAATACTATGAATTCGAAAGAGGCTCGAACGAGCGAGTCTCCCTATAGTATATACGGGAGAGAAAATGTGAACAATGGGTCGGGAATGAACGCGGGGACACCGCTTGGTGACTGCCTTTGGCCCAGTGGAAATAGTCGAGCGTGCACGGACCAACTATATGTTGTTACTACGTTTCACGTTCGACAAAATGTATTTTCCCCTACAACACAATGCATGTACACATCTCTGATACGTATATGCCTCTATCTCTGTACACATAGACGATGTAACGGCAAGATAGCCGCGTGTTAACATGAGAAGAAGAATATTAACAAAGACAAGGTTTTTTTTAAAATACTTACAGCACTATAATAGTGCACTTACAGCACTATATTAGTGCTGTAAGTGCGCGTAGTTAACCAGAGAAAGGGAGAGAGTAGAAGTCTGGGCGAATTAGAAATTAGACGGTATATAGAGCGTAGAAAGCGCGAGTTGGGGGGTTGGAAAGCGACTGGGGTGTCAGGCCAAACAGTGAGAAGTATTGAGCACGTTGGTATATGTGTGTGTGTGTGTGTGAGAGAGAGAGAGAGAGAGCGGGGGAGGTAGACAATGACACCACTGAGGTAGGTTACCGAGAGTGGGAGCTTCAGTAGGGGGTGGAGGTGGAGAATGGAGTGAATGAGGCCCCGTGCAAAAGCACGGGAATAGAAAAATGTGTAACTTGTTGACACAGTGATCCCGTGGGGCTCGAATGCGATTATGCAGTCAAATGAGATTGTGGCATATGCATGAATCCCTCCCACTTCCCCCGAGTCCTCGTCTCTACGCCTCGTTCTACCTATTCCACCACCAGCCATTCTCTCAATCCTCCCCCTTCCCATCCCTTTAGCCACATCTACTCCACTTCATCCTCCCAGTTCATTCTCCGACTGTCTTCCATACTTCCCTATCTACTTTCATCTCCGGCTCTCCGTCACTTTGACTGTTTCTACTCACTCTGGCTTTTCATGCGATTCCCTTCTTGCAGTCTGCGTCAACTTGGTTACAGTCGATGAGAGACTGAAACTCCCGCTTTAAAATCGCTTCTGCATCTCATCCTCATTTTCTAGACACACGCCATGCTCGTCTGCGTCTTCTTCTTCTTCTTCTTCTTCTCATTAGATCGCTAAAGTTGTGTCGTTAAATCAACGTAATAACGCAAAACTACTGACCTATACCGTTTTCATTATAATCCTTTATTTAAATACTTTGGTTGATTAACGTCGTTTTAACGTGATTTACCCAGGCTGTTTTATGTTGGATGTGTATACCAGAACTTAATAGGATTTATTCGTATATTTTGACTGCGACGTAAACTAGAATATGTATATAAGTATACGAGAAGTTTGATGATCCGTCTGGGTGTATCGCAAACGCAAAACTATTGACCTATACTGTTTTCAGTATAATCCTTTATTTAAATACTTTGGTTCATTAACGTCGATTTAACGTGATTTATCCAAGCTGTTTTATGTTGGATGTGTATACCAGAACTTAATAGGAATTATTCGTAGCTTTTGACTGCGACGTAAACTAGAATATGTATATAAGTATACGAGAATTTTGATGATCCGTCTGGGTGTATCGCAAACGCAAAACTATTGACCCATACCGTTTTCATTATAATCCTTTATTTAAATACTTTGGTCGATTAACGTCGATTTAACGTGATTTATCCAAGTTGTTTTATGTTGGATGTGTATACCAGAACTTAATAGGATTTATTCGTATATTTTGACTGCGACGTAAACTAGAATATGTATATAAGTATACGAGAAGTTTGATGATCCGTCTGGGTGTATCGCAAACGCAAAACTATTGACCCATACCGTTTTCATTATAATCCTTTATTTAAATACTTTGGTTGATTAACGTCGTTTTAACGTGATTTATCCAAGCTGTTTTATGTTGGATGTGTATACCAGAACTTAATAGGATTTATTCATAGCTTTTGACTGCGACGTAAACTAGAATATGTATATAAGTATACGAGAAGTTTGATGATCCGTCTGGGTGTATCGCAAACGCAAAACTATTGACCCATACCGTTTTCATTATAATCCTTTATTTAAATACTTTGGTTGATTAACGTCGTTTTAACGTGATTTATCCAAGCTGTTTTATGTTGGATATGTATACCAGAAATTACTAGGATTTATTCGTAGATTTTGACTGCGACGTAAACTAGAATATATATATATATATATATAAGTATAAGAGAAGTTTGATGGTCCGTCCGGGTGTATCTCGATACTACACACAGAGCGCATTCTCCAGTACTGGAGCATCCGTGAGGAGTTTACGACTTTTGTCCCCCTTAATACACTTTGCCTCGTTCTTCCAGCTGGACTACATGAGCCCTGGTCTTTGCTGCAGAGAAGCACGATACACTTTATATGCGAAATTACGTGAAATTCCATATCGCATCGCGATTTTGTCTTTAAGGAGTTGAACATTTATTATTTTTAATGATATTAGACAAGTTTTGCTGACTGACAATGCAAGAGCCATCCCCAGTTTGGACAATACATAAGCAGCATAACCAGCATAGATAGCAAAAGAGCAAGAGAGAGAGAGAGAGAGAGAGAGAGAAAGAGAGGGAGAGATGGAAAGCTTCGCAGAGCTGTGGAGCTAGGATTGCTGGTTCAGATTCCATTTGTTCCGCCTGTCATCCTATGACGTATGTCCCATCCACCTCGACATACTACGCCCCCTTACTCCTTTGCCCGTACCACAAACGCCACAGAGCAATATAATGCTTTGGATTTCCGAAATCCTGTTTGGTGTTTGCTGCACGTACCCACATGTCAATCCGAGTTTTTCATGTTTTATAAAAATAAAAATAAAAAAAAAATGGAGACGGTATAGCGAGTAGACAGTTGTATCTATAACCGTCGACTCTTTCCATCACCTCTAGTGAATTATTACCAGTGAGCACTTTCTTATAATGTTGAAAATACCAATTCTGGACTTGTTCCTCGTAATCATCTGAAGAAAAAAAAAATCTGCTTCGATTGGATCGTGTATCAATTCGTGAATTCATTCATCAAACTGGTGAAAAATTTCCACGTCATGATATAACTCGTGCATTGATGCTGCACCATGAAAATAGATTCAGCTATTTAATTTCACGTATTTATAGACTAAAAACATTGTCAATGGAATCGTCCATCAATTTAATAACAGACGCGTTATTATTTACAGTTACAAATTTTGTCTATTCTGTCAGTTTCAGAGTTCCAGCAGTGGTCCATAACGAGTATAATTAGATTGCCACATCATCTCTATTAGAGGACCCTGACAGATGCAGCATACGAGATTGAACGCAAACCAACAATGTGTATATTAATATAAAATATTTCTGGACTTTCAGCTATATGTATAATTAAATTCATTGCGAATGTAAACGTAGCTATTATTTCATTATCAATGTATAGAATTATCATTCCACGTCATTCGTTCTACATCACATTATGATAATAAAATATGAAAATTGATGTAATAGTGACAATAAGAAATTGGATATTGCTTAAAGGATTAATTACGTCACAGTCAGCAAAAAAAAAAAAACATTCTCCTCCATTAAACTATTTTCGTGCAATCTTTGTTTAACCATCACATTTCTCGTCCACTCATCACTTACATTTAATAATAGTAAATTTCACTCGAGCACGTTCACGACGAGAGATTTACCTTTTATTTTATAATTCTTTCACTTTATTTTATTTTTTTATTTTTATTTTTTTTTGGTCGAGTTCACGCGCTATCTCTCGGCTATGTTACAGCCAGGACCACGTACCTAATTATTTCCAAGAGCGTGTGACTCGGAAGATGATCTATTCGGGTAGGTAGGAAAATTTCTATCCGAGCATATATCTGTATATATATATTACGATAGGTCATTTGCGTTAAAAAGCAAAAGGGTTTGAGGCAACTACTTTCTGGCTCTTCGTTCGGAAAAGAAGGAATAAAGAATCAGGACGAAAGCAAAGTGCTTGCTTGGTGGGAAAAGAGTGAAGCTGGTTCAAGTGGAATGAGGAAGAGTGTGTGGGAGAGACGGCGAGACAGAGAGAGCGAGAGAGAGAGAGAGAGAGAGAGAGAGAGAGAGAGAGAGAGGTGGGGGGTCATAACGAGGTGAAGAGGACAGACGGAGATTGAAGAGAGACGAGGCTCGTTGCACTGGAGGAATTTCAATGAGAGAAATAGAGAGTGAGGAAAAGTAGGGATAGATGCTAGAGCGAAAGAGCAAATGAGAGGGAGAGAGAGAGAGAGACTGAGAAAGGGGATGGTCGCATTCACCCACTTCTACAGCTCCCTTTTTCTCTCTCTCTCTCTCTCTCTCGCCGTTATTTCTCACACCCTTTTCTTGCCGTCACGCCAAGTGGGGTTGGAGGAATGAGAGATGTAAGGTAATTACAGCGAACGTGCGCCAGCTTGTAGGAGATTTAAAAGCTCGTAACTTTTTATGATTTACATTCCTTTCATTTAGTCTCACGTTTCTCCGAATGGACTCTCTTTCTCTCTTCTCGTTTCTTTTTAACATTTTTCCTCCTACTTCTACCCCTGCTGCCCCCTGCTGCCCCCCCCCCCCCCACACTCTCAACATTTTCTCACTCTCTGTCTAGTCACCCTGCCCTATCTTACGTTTGCTCGAATACTCGTATGTATTATATACATACGACAGTATACTCGTTATAGAGCAACATTAGATGAACCTCATTCGGTTTCCTGATATCACATTGTGTCTCTCCCGCTTCTCTCAGCATCGATGAGGTAAAACTTTGTCGAATGCTTAGTGGCACAGTTTGCGAACGTGCACGCGACGACGACGACGACGACGAGAGTTTCTCGAATCTCTATTCCACGCTTGTCCATCAAAAACCATATACCTGTATAGTGTATAAATATACACGCACACTCTCAACGATGCGGAGTTTCTCGTAAACGAAAATTAATTGAATTTGCCAGCTAGACGTGCTCGGTCAGCTCGAGCTACAAGATAATTTATATACTTACATATATATATATATATAGAGAGAGAGAGAGAAAGAGAGAGAGAGAGAGAGAAGCCGAAGAGACTTTGGATTGAAGATTCATGGATGCATATAGTAACACGATTTATAAAGTTTGTCTCTCTCAAAGCTTCTATCGCATACTTTCCACCAATGACAACAATAACAAATGGAAACTTTATGCTCCATATGTGTAAAATTCACGTAGAATTTTCTTCTTATAAAAATTTCATGCATCTGGAAAACTTTAACATCAACGTAACTTAAGCTATGAAAATGTATCAAAATATAATTATAATTGGATGTCAGAGATTTTCATTGTGATAAGAAATTGTTCTCGATAAGATTTTACTTGGAGATTAGAAAATTCAATTCTTCGTTGTTTCGTTTCTTCGTTGGTTGATACACGGTAATCGGATGCCTAAAGGTTTGTTCAGTTATGCCAACGATGGAATAAAGTTTATTGCTGCTCTGACGTATCAAAATATAATTGTAATTGGATGTCAGAGATTTTCATTGTGATAAGAAATTGTTCTCGATAAGATTTTACTTGGAGATTAGAAAATTCAATTCTTCGTTGTTTCGTTTCTTCGTTGGTTGATACACGGTAATCGGATGCCTAAAGGTTTGTTCAGTTATGCCAACGATGGAATAAAGTTTATTGCTGCTCTGACGTATCAAAATATAATTATAATTGGATGTCAGAGATTTTCATTGTGATAAGAAATTATTCTCGATAAGATTTTACTTGGAGATTAGAAAATTCAATTCTTCGTTGTTTCGTTTCTTCGTTGGTTGATACACGGTAATCGGATGCCTAAAGGTTTGTTCAGTTATGCCAACGATGGAATAAAGTTTATTGCTGCTCTGACGTATCAAAATATAATTGTAATTGGATGTCAGAGATTTTCATTGTGATAAGAAATTGTTCTCGATAAGATTTTACTTGGAGATTAGAAAATTCAATTCTTCGTTGTTTCGTTTCTTCGTTGGTTGATACACGGTAATCGGATGCCTAAAGGTTTGTTCAGTTATGCCAACGATGGAATAAAATTTATTGCTGCTCTGACGTATCAAAATATAATTATAATTGGATGTCAGAGATTTTCATTGTGATAAGAAATTGTCCTCGATAAGATTTTACTTGGAGATTAGAAAATTCAAGTTTGGAATATGGAATATAGCGTGGTAAAGTTTGAGCTTGGACTATGGTCGTTGTCTATCTGACTGACTCGTCGATATAACACGATGGCGGGTGTAGATATATAATCCAAAGATGCTAGATATCCTCTACCAGAGCCAAGACAATGGGAAACATTAGAGATGCTCGGTGAACACAGTTTGGAGTTATCGATCAACTGGAGCGTACCCGCAGCAACGCGGTACCAGCTTCCATATACCCATTCGCGCTTCCCCCGTTTAATCAACGCGGAGCAGCGAGAGAAACGCGAGAGTCTCCTCTATATCTCTGGTTTCTCGCAAACCTCACGCTGCATTCGACTTTCGTATCTATATAACTATTTATAGTAACATCTATATATATATGTATATTCTGAGCCATGTAGCACTGGTCGTGCATACATATTCATGGAGTGAGAAAGGAGGTAGAGTGAGGGTTGAAGGGGTTAAAACTTTCTCATTTTGGTACATGACATTATGGCGTTTGCTGTTCATATTGCCTGAATGGACATACTGAAAGTCTACCTTTGGTCCAATTTTCATCACTATATTCAAACAAAACTTTAAATAATATCAAATCCATTGAATGGTTAATTATTTCAATGTAATGATGGTTTGGGATTTTTTTGGCTTTTGTTATTAATTGCTTGTCGCGACGCTCCCATGTTTGGGATGACTGTCGAAGAGGAAACCTACAGGGTGAAAAGGATTGGGACGGAATAAAAGTCGAAATGGTCAAAAGGGGTGAATCTAACCTAGTATGTAAAACCTGTTATAAAATGGATGGACAGGTCGAGTTTTGATGGAAAATATGCATCTGACGTAAAATCCTCTTGCCTTGTAATTCATATATTTTTCCGCATTTGCTGCTCGAAGAAGCTGAAGCTTCTCACGAGCAGCTTTCTTTCCGCGAGAAAAAAAAAACAAGATCATGCCCTCGGCAGCTTCGTTACTATCAATGCCCATTCTTTGGCTAATGAGATGGAAGCTCGGGCTGAGGTGCACGATACTATCTTGTTTTCATCAGAGAAATATACAAGCCAGGTATGATCGGGTGAAAAATATTAAAGGGGATAATGCACGTTATATTTTATTTAAAAGAATGGTGAATAATGTAATTTAAAAAAAATCATAAGTATCTATAATGATGAAAATTGAAACGGAAGAGGTTAAAAAGAGAATTTGCAAGATATCTCTGAAAATAAAAAATTAAATTATCATCGCTGATAATAATAATAACTGTGCAATAATAATTTTATTGGAAATATTCAGTAGAACTGAAGTTCGAAAGGAAAAATATTAAAACGGATACTGCACGTTATATTTTACTTATAAGAATGGTGAATAATGTAATTTAAAAAAAATCATGTGTATCTATAATGATGAAAATTGAAACGGAAGAGGTTAAAAGGAGAATTTGCGAGATATCTCTGAAAATAAAAAAATAAATTATCATCGCTGATAATAATAATAACTGTGCAATAATAATTTTATTGGAAATATTCAGTAGAACTAAAGTTCGAAAGGAAAAATATTAAAACGGATACTGCACGTTATATTTTATTTATAAGAATGGTGAATAATGTAATTTAAAAAAAATCACCTGTATTTATAATGATGAAAATTGAAACGGAAGAGGTTAAAAGGAGAATTTGCGAGATATCTCTGAAAATAAAAAATTAAATTATCATCGCTGATGATAATAATAACTGTGCAATAATAATTTTATTGGAAATATTCAGTAGAACTAAAGTTCGAAAGGAAAAATATTAAAACGGATACTGCACGTTATATTTTATTTATAAGAATGGTGAATAATGTAATTTAAAAAAAATCACCTGTATTTATAATGATGAAAATTGAAACGGAAGAGGTTAAAAGGAGAATTTGCGAGATATCTCTGAAAATAAAAAAATAAATTATCATCGCTGATAATAATAATAACTGTGCAATAATAATTTTATTGGAAATATTCAGTAGAACTAAAGTTCGAAAGGAAAAATATTAAAACGGATACTGCACGTTATATTTTATTTATAAGAATGGTGAATAATGTAATTTAAAAAAAATCATGTGTATCTATAATGATAAAAATTGAAACGGAAGAGGTTAAAAGGAGAATTTGCGAGATATCTCTGAAAATAAAAAATTAAATTATCATCGCTGATAATAATAATAACTGTGCAATAATAATTTTATTGGAAATATTCAGTAGAACTAAAGTTCGAAAGGAAAAATATTAAAACGGATACTGCACGTTATATTTTACTTATAAGAATGGTGAATAATGTAATTTAAAAAAAATCATGTGTATTTTTAATGATGAAAATTGAGACGGAAGAGGTTAAAAGGAGAATTTGCGAGATATCTCTGAAAATAAAAAAATAAATTATCATCGCTGATAATAATAATAACTGTGCAATAATAATTTTATTGGAAATATTCAGTAGAACTAAAGTTCGAAAGGAAAAATATTAAAACGGATACTGCACGTTATATTTTATTTATAAGAATGGTGAATAATGTAATTTAAAAAAAATCATGTGTATCTATAATGATAAAAATTGAAACGGAAGAGGTTAAAAGGAGAATTTGCGAGATATCTCTGAAAATAAAAAATTAAATTATCATCGCTGATGATAATAATAACTGTGCAATAATAATTTTATTGGAAATATTCAAGAGAATTAAAGTTCGAAAGGAAAAATATTAAAACGGATACTGCACGTTATATTTTACTTATAAGAATGGTGAATAATGTAATTTAAAAAAAATCATGTGTATTTTTAATGATGAAAATTGAGACGGAAGAGGTTAAAAGGAGAATTTGCGAGATATCTCTGAAAATAAAAAAATAAATTATCATCGCTGATAATAATAATAACTGTGCAATAATAATTTTATTGGAAATATTCAGTAGAACTAAAGTTCGAAAGGAAAAATATTAAAACGGATACTGCACGTTATATTTTATTTATAAGAATGGTGAATAATGTAATTTAAAAAAAATCATGTGTATCTATAATGATAAAAATTGAAACGGAAGAGGTTAAAAGGAGAATTTGCGAGATATCTCTGAAAATAAAAAAATAAATTATCATCGCTGATAATAATAATAACTGTGCAATAATAATTTTATTGGAAATATTCAGTAGAACTAAAGTTCGAAAGGAAAAATATTAAAACGGATACTGCACGTTATATTTTATTTATAAGAATGGTGAATAATGTAATTTAAAAAAAATCATGTGTATCTATAATGATAAAAATTGAAACGGAAGAGGTTAAAAGGAGAATTTGCGAGATATCTCTGAAAATAAAAAATTAAATTATCATCGCTGATGATAATAATAACTGTGCAATAATAATTTTATTGGAAATATTCAAGAGAATTAAAGTTCGAAAGGAAAAATATTAAAACGGATACTGCACGTTATATTTTACTTATAAGAATGGTGAATAATGTAATTTAAAAAAAATCATGTGTATCTATAATGATAAAAATTGAAACGGAAGAGGTTAAAAGGAGAATTTGCGAGATATCTCTGAAAATAAAAAATTAAATTATCATCGCTGATAATAATAATAACTGTGCAATAATAATTTTATTGGAAATATTCAGTAGAACTAAAGTTCGAAAGGAAAAATATTAAAACGGATACTGCACGTTATATTTTATTTATAAGAATGGTGAATAATGTAATTTAAAAAAAATCATGTGTATCTATAATGATGAAAATTGAAACGGAAGAGGTTAAAAGGAGAATTTGCGAGACATCTCTGAAAATAAAAAAATAAATAATCATCGCTGATGATAATAATAACTGTGCAATAATAATTTTATTGGAAATATTCAAGAGAATTAAAGTTCGAAAGGAAATTTTACGGTAAAATGGCACAAAAGTGTTTAATATAAAAACGATTCAAATAAGAAAAAAAAAATCTTCAACTGCAATTTGGATCACGAGATCGGAGAAAAGCACAAACATATGTGACGAATGTTGAGCAGTAAAATTGGTGAGTGTATGTGTGGGTAGAGTGGTGGTTTGTGTTGGTCCACTGTAGGATATAGTCGCGTCGAGGTCGTCGGACGTTGATATTAATTGCACCGCGGAGAAGATTGCTTTACTTGACCGTACTGGTGGATTGGCCGAGCTTGATTGCCCGCGGGGCCCGATCGACTGCCGCTTTCCAAGCTCTTCCACCGCCACCCCCTTCTCCTCCTCCTCTCCCCAAACCCCCCTCGACCCACACTTGCTATCTCTGGTGCGGCAAACGAAAATAAATACGCGATTCGTGCGCACCGAGGCCGAAAAGCGCACTGGCAAAATTGGAAAATACGAGAGTTCTGGTATATTCCCGATTGATTTGTCACGAGCAATTCCCTTTCTTCCCGTCTTTCCATGCTAGCCAGGTTGGTTTTCCTCTCACAAACGATACAAGTTCTCTACAAAAATCTCTTATATATATACATATATCTATCCATCAATGTGATATACGAGTTATCCCTCGAGTTTGTTCATCATTAAAATATTCACCATCGAAGAATCAACTATAGGCGATGAATGAATCACTATAATTGAGCTCTATTTCATTCTGTATATATATATACCCCTCTATAACTCATATCTTGTCAGAAGTTTTATGACCATCTGTACGCTTGCTTGTAGTTAAATTTCTCACTCGAACTTTTTTTTTTTTCGTATCAAAGTGCATAATTCTTTTTTTTTTTTATTTTTAATTCGGATAGACGATAAATCTGGAACATGTGAAATCGTATAAATAGTAACTTGGATCTTGGATATCTCTATGTGATAAGAAAATCAGCCAGTATGCTTCGATATCTGTGTGGATAAAACTTTTTCATACAAATCAAACGAGTTACATATCGGGACTTGCCCTTAACAAATGAATAGTGGAAGGACCACACGAAGAGTCTTCGGGACAATTCAATCAAGAGCTTCTTCGATATCTTCAACTTGTGTATATATATATATATATATATATATATATATATATATATATATATATATATATCGCGAGTCCATCAAGTAAACCACCCTCGAGACACTAAAAGCATTGGCTAATAAATAAAACTTGCATGCCTCACGCTTTGTGAAATGGTTCGATTTTAGTTGGGTAAACTCTGAATCGTAACTACATTATTCTGGGTCTATCTGTTCCATTATGGAGTTTATGGTAGATTCGAGAGAGATGCGATAACTGTAGTCGACTGATATATATATATATATATAGATATGAAGTATTTTGGCCCGGATAGATCGATCAGCGAACTTACCCAGTGTTTCAGCACTTTAATGATAATAATATTATTAATAATATTACTCATAATAATAATAATAATAATATTTTATCATCTCACTGCTTACATTTCGGTTGATTTGATCTTGATGCATCTTTTTGTGCCTTGTATGTTAATATATAAAATTAAACTAAACGCTTTTAATAAATTAATAAAATTTGAGTAACGTCACGAATAGTTGTAAATTTCGTGACGATAAACAATATAGTCATGAGATAATTTTAGCTGGCTTAATTTTGACTTGATAATGATTTTTAGTAAGATTGGATTATATTATTAATGTAATATTTGAAAGTTTTTCGTTATGACAGATCTGCAATGGAGCAGTAAACAGAGATAAAAAAAATTCTTCTCCACAAGTAACTTTTCCGATAGTTTTGCGAAAAAGTATTGGTTGAAATTTTCCGCTATCGTTTACCAAATAATAAACCCCGTTCAATTGATATATATATATATATATATATATACTTTGGCTTGTGAAAAACTTTGATCATTTTCATTGAGCGAAACGATTTAAAGAAGTTGAAGGAAAAGTTGATCGAAAGTGGAAAAGGTTCGAATTTTCTGATCGTCCCGACCCGATATCCGAAGCTAAAGCTGCGTACAAAAATAATGAGCCAGAGCATATATATATTATTTTCCCTTCAACTTTGATAGTCGAATGATTCGATCAATTTCCCTCCATCTGCTGCTTTACGATTGGCAGATCCTTCAGCATTCTGCCAAGTTACCAGAGAAATTGCTTCGCTGTTTAATTGCTTCGTTTCTTCGTTTCTTCGTTTCTTCGTTTCTTCGTTGGTTGATACACGGTAATCGGATGCCTAAAGGTTTGTTCAGTTATGCCAACGATGGAATAAAGTTTATTGCTGCTCTGACGCAGCTTAAGATGGAGTTACGTGAGTGAATTGAATTTCCATGCAGTGTGGCAATTCTCTTCACGACGACCTGTCGGCCTCTCGGTTTAACCGAGCGGCGAATTAATTAAACTTCTATTTACGATATCGATGAATCAGCGATATCGCAAGACTTTGCTGGTGGCGTTTTCCACTTCCGCATCTCGTATATCTGTGCGGTATATCCGGCAACGCCCACCTTTGAACCATCATATAGTTAAGGGTAGTTTGAGACTTTCCTTCGTACCAACGTCTACTGAGCCATAACGTAATAAATTTACCAAGAGTCACCTCGTTCATACTCCACATTTTCTAACGGCCCTTCGTTAAGACGGGCCATTCTTGATAATCTTTGATCACACTTTCATCTGTTACATGTGATGAGACGAGCAACAATAAACAGTGTAGAATATTTTTTACATTAAAAAAAAAATTAAAACATAAATAAAGATTTGTCGTTAATTCTTCTTTGCTCTCATTCTTCTCGTTACAGTTACGACATACTTTACGTATATAAGACGATATGCCAGAGACAATCGAAATTTCCCTAAAGACGAATTCACGTTTGAATGCTAATGGAAGTAACCGGGTGCAAATACGATACAGTTAGAGCACCTGCAATAGTTCGTACAAACCCGAGGAATTTGCGAAACTTCTTCATCATCTTCAACATTGAAAACCCCGAGAGTTTGTGAGTGAGGAGGTTAAGGGGTGGAGGGGAAGGGGTGGAAAGGGGGGAGAGGGGTTGATATCCTCTTAAAATCGTCTCAACGCGCTCGAAGTGACACGATGAATGAGAATTAGTCGCGTTTCGTTAACGTCGCCCGCCCCGAATAACTTGATTAAATCTTCTCTCCGCAATGTTTTTCATCCACGAAACGTTATAGAGCCAAAAAAAAAAAGTGAACGATTCACATTGCTCTTTATTCTCTATCTGACGCTTCGATGAATAATCGTATGAATAAAGAATAAACCGTAAAAATTGCAGTTAAGCTTCGGTGCTAAGAGAAAGTAAAAAGAAGAAAGAAAGAAGCTTTGCGTCCACCATAATTCAAGCACAAAGCTCATTTTCCCGCACAGGAAAAGGGAGAAAAGTTTGCATCATCATCCGATCGAATTATTGATACAGATCGCGTAGGAAGTGAAAAAAAAAAAACGATCCGATCGACAGCGTAGCGGCAACAGGTTACACGCGATTGGCATGATGGAATAAGCGTAAATTGTATCGTTCGTTTTTTTTTTAACGTCGAAAAAACGCACAAATTACACAGTTCCATACGGAGAACGAGGGTTGTGGGAGTCGAACGAGAGGGAAATGCAGCGTTGGCGGGAGGAGGCAATGCGGTGGAGAGAATAGCAGAGAGAGAGAGAGAGAGAGAGAGGGAGGGAGAGAGAGAGAGAGAGAGAGAGAGAGAGAGAGAGAGAGAGAGAGAGAGAGAGAGAGAGGGAGGGAGGGAGGGAGAGAGAGGGACAGAGAGAGAGAGGGACAGAGAGAGAGAGAGGGACAGAAAGAGAGAGAGAGGGACAGAGAGAGAGAGAGAGAGACGGGGGTTGGGATATAAACGCGGCAGTTGTTTCGACGTTTATTTTTGGCTGGTGTGGCATCGACAACGTTCGACGTGGTTTACGATCATTGTTGTATTGGATGCGGGCTGAAAATGGGCTCGATACGTGGTATGGGGTACGTGTGCAGCGTGGCAGAGTTGGTGGTGTGGCCTCTCTCTTCTGATACATTGTGAGGTATATAGCATAGAGGGGGTGAGTTAGGCGGTCCATCAGAGGGGGTGGAAGGCATTGGAAGTTGGATTTCGACCTCGAATGGCATGTGTTTTCGATCGGGACTGTACATAGAGACACGAAAACATTGACAAACATCGAGGGTAGAAATACAAAAAGCAGCAAAGAGTTTTGTGCACCGATGGGGTGGTAAAGACAAAACATAACATATGGGCTCGTGGAGAAAAAGATAGATGGCTCGTTGGGTGGCCAGGTAGCAAGTATTTTCTGTTATAATAGACAAATACCTCGAAGAGGCCTGACACGACAAAGGTTAATGGAGACACACACATATACTGAGAGAGACGGAGAGAGAGAGAGAGAGAGAGAGAGAGAGAGAGAGAGAGAGAGAGAGAGAGAGAGAGAGAGAGAGAGAAGGGGTGAGATTGGAGGAGGTCAAACAGTAGATATAGGAAGTGGAGCCTGCGAGTCGAGGTTGTGACTGACGCAAAGAGAGCGGGAAGCTGGAAAATCCAGCTGTGAATACTGAGAGAGAAAGAGATAAAGGGAAAGGTAGAAACGAACTGACATATATATTATAATACATATGAAGGTCTCGGTATATGTGTTTGTAAAATCCGCGAACCGCAAGCACCGCACGATCCGACACACGTGACGCTGAAACGGACCAATGTGGCCGTACAAAACCGCCGAACGCTCGTTCTGTCCGGCTAATTTACTTTTTGTATTTTCAGTTTAAATTGACCACCGTGCCTCCTGGACCAACGGACAAACGTGATATCCCTTCGTGCAGTACGTTGGGTCACGGGATGGATGCGAAATCCCTGGCTCGAAATGCTTCGAAGCTTTTCCCCGTTCGTGTGTGGCCTATTTATGTATACTGTTTGGCAAAACTTGCAGGCCCAATCTACGCTGATGCCTCTGTATAAACATATATATATATATATATATAGACCCGTAGCACAAATAGATGGATATAATGCAACTGCTGCTGCTGCTTAACCACAATATGATACTGTGGAGTCTGCCTGGTTTCGTTCATATAAAGGCTGCATATATACACGAGGTACAATATATATATATAAGAAAGCGATGAATTATTATAGATAATTTGAATGTATTCGTTCGATCGACGTAAACATCTAAATTCAGTGAACTTAATTTCTTCGATAACCATTTATACACATAAGTATTTTCATTGGATTAATCCAGTCGCCGAATCCTTCATGATCTCATTCCTTCCATTTGAATGAGTTCTCTTTTATTCCCAGACAGATGTATGAGGACATACATCTGGTATATTGAAGTAATGAATAAAAATGTACCTCCGACGTGTGGGCAATCGTTTATTTATGACTCATATAATTTGACTGTGTATTCGTTCGATCGACGAAAACATCTAAATTTAAACTTAACATCTAAACTTAATTTCTTCAATCATCATTTATGCATATAAGCATTTTCATTGGATTAATCCAGTCGCTAAATCCTTCATGATCTCATTCCTCAAATGTTCGTTACATTTGAGGAATGATGATGAGGATTCGTACATCTAGTATATTGAAGTGATGAATAAAAATATACCAGCAATTTTGTTCAAAAGCTTCCAAATATCCTCCGACTTGATAAGCTCATATGTATAACATTGCATAATCCAAGTGACTTTTTTGACGTAACGACAACGTGTGGTCTTCTCTCTGGCAATTCCTTGATCTTTTCTCGTATGTACAAAGCTTAGGAATCGCTCATGGAAGCACGTGAAATTGTCCCATCGTCGTTCGGGGTGTCAACATTTCTGTTCCCGCGCTTTCAAGCAAAGCTCTTCAGTCGCCGGAAAGTGGAAAGCGCGAGTGAGAGGGTAGAGGCACGAAAAAAAAGAAGGAAAAAAAGAGGAAAAAAAAAAAAAAAAAAATGAAACGGTAAACGAGAGTGAGAGGTGGAAGGGAGTCATGTCGGTGGAGGTATGAGAGATATTTCAAAGTACGCGAGTTGCTCGCCGTGCTCCACGGTACGTGTATGTACGTACGTGTGTGTCTGGGTGCTCACATTATATAGATATATATATATAGCAAATGGCAGAGTGCAAGGAACAGAAGAAGGGAAAAAAGATCACGAAAAAGGTGAGGGAGTAAAAGAGACAGAAATATAAGTGGGAAGGTGGAAAAGGGGGATGAGAGTGAGTGATGTAGTCGTAGCTTGGCTTCTCTGGCTGGGGGTTCAGAGGTAAAGCAAAGGTTAAGGTACTCGTGTCTCAAACCCCCGGTCTCTTGTAGTACCTCAGCACACCCCGGAAAGCCCGGACGTGACCGGACTTTTTACGCCACTTCGCCAAAGAATGACCGAGAGAGCATCCCTCGCCCTCAGTTTACTTTGACGCTGTGCTCACGACACCGTATCCCCCATTCTACCAATCTCTACCGAGCAGTCACACATGCACAAACACACACACACACGCAAACGTGCTCGCCCCCTTGGCTCGTATCGCCGACAAGTGTTCAAGCAGCACAGAAATTCAAGCCCTAGGCTCAACTTCGCTGGTGGATTTCTGGGTGTCGCTACTGTTACTGTTCCGCTCAGGACAAGTCCTTTGATATAATTCTTCGGCTGAGCCACGACTGCGGTAATATAGGGTGACACGGTCACCCTATATATAGATATATATATATATATGTGTGTGACTCCAGTTTTAGGGTCACTCGTGTGTATCGGGGCAGACGTTTATAATTATTCCTTAATAAGGTCAGTTTTTACTTTGGTACGAGTGTCACCATTACGAACCCAAACGAGTTTTACGAGTACAAAAAAAGGTTTAAAAGGTCCTGATGTGACATTTACAGAGGGCAAAGGTTATCAGTTATATATCATACGTCTGAATAAAATCGTTGACTGGTTTTTGATGTATCGTTGAACTTTTACTGTCTCAGGGCGTATAACGATTTCTTGCGGGACACACGTCATCGGCATACACGGGCTCAGTGCACAGACGAAAGAAGAAAGAATCTACATTCGAGGTGAAAATTCGTTTCCACAGGGGTCGATCCATCTCTTGCGAAAAGTTTGGTTTAAGCAGCTCCAAAGCCGCGAGACAGACGAGAGAGAAGAGCGGCTTCTCGCGCACAGGATGGCCCCGGGGTGGCCGTAAAATCGGTAAGTATAGTAAACCGCGTATGCCACGAGAGATGCAAAAGCTGAGAATTGTGGCAGCGGCAAAGCCCTCTACGTTGAAGAGAGAGAACTCGAGGAGAATTTTTGTTTTTTTTTTTTGCCATTTTTGTAGGATGCATGACGTCGGGCTGTTGTTTCTTTGCTTTGAATGTCGAGAAGAAAGAGTTGCAAAGGGGCTCGTGAGTTAACAATCTTTGTCTCTTGAAATTTACGTATCGTCCTTTCATCCCTTATAATAACGTTCGTAAAAAAAAAATATTCATTGCGATCATGATTTTTATGAATCTTTTCGTATATTTATATACATCGAGATATCCGGATATATATGCCGGATCAAAGTAGCTGGAGTATCGCGTTAAATCGAAAAGGAAAAAAATGGGATTCACGTTCGATGAAGTAGCCAATAAGTAGCATTTCTACGATCGAATTTCGAGAGTTACGACCTACGGAATATTAGAGGCATTCTCATATATATATATGAAAAGCTATGAATTTTCTCATAAAATCGCTTCTCGAGTGGGAAAAAATTACCCCCACCCCTATCCCTATAGCTATATATCATAATCTATATAGGATTCGTTATTTTTTTAAATATTATATTTATTTTTCAATATTTGGTTGATGAAAAATTCAGGGTGCAGCGCTCTCGAAATCACCGATATTCCATTGGGTGAGGTTTATCTTTTTCATAAATGTATAGCTTGACAGACGATGGCGATACGTGGTCGATTCCAAACCGCATGACGGCTGCTGCTGTTACTGCTATACCGCATATATGTACAGCCAAATCCCGAAGCAACGAAATTTTGACGTATCGCTTTTCTGGAAAATTCTCGCTGGAGTTCGCAAAGGCCGGTATAACCCCGTGGACTGGAGAAAACACCCCTACGGGCACATTCACAGTCACCCACGGATTATTTACGATCCACAAATATTCCAAGTGGATGAGAAACGCCCGTTTGCGAGATCACCGGGAGAGGAAATGGGTGTGTGTGTGTGTGAGAGAGAGAGAGAGAGAGAGGGAGAGAGAGAGAGACAGAGAAAGAGAGAAAGTGAACTCGGAGGGAAAACTTTCTATACGACCTCTATCTCATTCGCGCACACAGACCTGATGTCCCGTGGACTTTCCAGACACCTGGATGACGTGTATGCTAATATTTATGAATTTATGCGAGTGATTCCAAAATTCATGCACTGTCCATAGATACAAGGAGAAAAAAGTCAACGAGCAGTAGAACGAATGTAGCAAATATCAAAGATTTATTTTCGCCATATTTTTTTTATTCAAAAAGTGTTTTGTTAAATTCATTCGAAAAGATTTTTTGTGATCAATGGAGAATGATAATTAAATTTCAATGAAACATCTTTAAAAATAATGTATTAGTCCATAGTTGTCCATGTATTAGTAAAAAGTGTTTTTTTAAATTCGTTAGAATTTTTTTTTTTTGTGTTCAATGAAGAATGATAATCAAATTTCAATTAAACATCTTTAAAAATAATGTATTAAAAGTTTCAAGCGTGTATAATTGAGAATGACATCAATAGTTTAATACGAGGATGTAGATCGTTCAGCGCATTTAACAAATGCATTAACCCATTCGAGACGGCGATTTTTTTCGAACACGGTCCCCAGGAGCGAATTTTTTTTTTCTTCACAGTGTTCATATTTAATTATTGCACACACGCTGTGCAGTCGGTCTCGAATGGGTTAAGGGTGTAACTGCAACTACCACAAACCTACGTTTAGCTACATGAGTGAAGGACCGAGAGAGAAGGAAATTTTTTGTGATCAATGGAGAATGATAATTAAATTTCAATTAAAAATCTTCAAAAAATAATGTATTAAAAGTTTCAAGCGTGAATAATTGAGAATGACATCAATAGTTTAATACGAGGATGTAGATCGTTCAGCGAATTTAACAAATGCATTAAGGGTGTAACTGCAACTACCACAAACCTACGTTTAGCTACATGAGTGAAGGACCGAGAGAGAAGGAAATTTTTTGTGATCAATGGAGAATGATAATTAAATTTCAATTAAAAATCTTCAAAAAATAATGTATTAAAAGTTTAAAGCGTGTATAATTCAGAATGACATCAATAGTTTAATACGAGGATGTAGATCGTTCAGCGCATTTAACAAATGCATTAAGGGTGTAACTGCAACTACCACAGACCCACGTTTAGCTACATGAGTGAAGGAGCGAGAGAGAAGGATATTTTTTGTGATCAATAGAGAATGATAATCAAATTTCAATTAAACATCTTTAAAAAAAATGTATTAAAAGTTTCAAGCGTGTATAATTGAGAATGACATCAATAGTTAATACGAGGATGTAGATCGTTCAGCGCATTTAACAAATGCATTAAGGGTGTAACTGCAACTACCACAGACCTACGTTTAGCTACATGAGTGAAGGAGCGAGAGAGAAGGATATGTCAGATTGTGTGCGTAATGTAACCCACTCTGAAGAGGGCCAAACATTCTGACACAAGGAGGCTCTCTCAAGGAGGGTTAAGGATTTCCTTAGGGCGCCTCAAGCCGTCCTCAACACGTCCGCGCCAGAGCGAGGCCAGCAGACAAATAGTGGCTACTTGGGCTCGGTAAGGGAGCAAAGAGAAAGAGCAAAAGACAGAGAGAGAGAGAGAGAGAGGCCGCAGGCCCACTCTTAATGGATGCTCGACGCCTCGTATTCGCCATGGCTAACGCTGATTTCTCTCTGCTCAACGGGCCTCCTCCACCTTCTCCTTCCTCTCAAAACCTACCTCGTAGATTGCAGGTTTTCGTGGCGGTTGCTAATAGCACTCGGGACGGTTCGCGATAACCATCGCTACATCCCCTCCCTCCTAAAGCGCCATTTGTCTCCTCTGAATCACAAATTTTTATCATCCACGAATCTCTCGCTCAACCCCACGGCGAACACGCATCAGCCGCTTCTCCCTTGGCCTCTTGTCAAACCTTATCAGCTGTCGACCCCCCAACCAACTGACATATATTATACCGCACACCACTGCTACCCTTTACTGCATAAACTCCATCTTTACATTCTCGCTAAACTCACTGGAATCAGAGAGCTGATAAGAAATTGTGAAATAATGGAGAGGCTGCAAAAAGTCACCACGAAAAAAGAAGGTTAAAGATCAATATTGGATAAGTGACATCCGTAGCATTTCGATTAATAAATTTTCGTTAAAAAATTAATTAGGGGAAGTATTATCCATTGGGTGGAGAATTATTAGAAATGAATGAAAAGGTGCCGAGCAAGAGCTCGTTAGCACGACGATATAAGACTGGCATTGTGTTATCGTCTGACTGAAACAATTTTCTAAATTTCTCCTGGTCAGGTAATTTACAAGAAGAAAGGGGGGGGGAGGATCGTTGGCTGAACGACAAGGCTAACGCGAGAGGTTCGTGGCTATGTGACATAACTCAGAATTTCTTCAAGGGAAGTTGGAAGACATAATGCTTGTGTGTGTGTGTGTGTGTGCGTAGAGGACATTTTGGTATTGGTGAAAGGTCCGTCAGTTCGAAGATTGGAGAAACATCAGCAGCGTTAATCCCAGTTGTTTGGTACTTGTGATAATTATACTGGGTACACGCGCCAATGGTAAATTTGGTGAGTTAAGTGGAATAAGGACATTTTGAAAGAGAAGTGGCGATTGGTAATGGGCAACGTCGAAGCCTGATGACGGTAAGACAACAACTGGGCTGGGCTGCTCTGCAATTAAAGCTTTCTAATTCTCGCTAACTCGGTAATCTCCTGGGCTTAATTGTCTCCGGTGCAGGAGGGAATGGACTCTACAACACAACGAGGACAAGAGCTCGTGTGCTCTGTACAATCTACCGGGGAAAACTTTAGTTCTGGTAACATCCAAATGCCATGCAGATGCCGAGAAACATATAGTATATATAACACAACAGGAGAGTATGGGCGAGCTTGAAAACTTGCATTGCCGACGAGATTTAGTCGACGAGAGTGAGATAAAAATACGAGAGTAGCAAAGTATTCGATCCGATCGGTATAAAAGTTCACAGTAACAACTTTGGCAAGTCGTCAGGTGGATCCTCAATTTTCTAAACTCCTGGCTCATCTCATTACTGCACATTGGAAGTAAAATCGAATGACATTTCTCTCTAAGTCACTAATTCGAGATGTTTGTTCGATTCCATTTATATATCGGTGTTCGCGTGTAACGTTTCATCGTCTCCCCATAGACACGGATATAATATTCGACAAGATGATTAAATATTGTCCTCGAGAGAGAGAAAATCGACAGATATATTTTGCAAGACTCGGCACAGATGACTCGAGGAGCCACGATAGTATAGGAAATAGTAGAGACTCGAATCCTGATCAGCTCCTCAGATTTTAGTCATCACGGTTTTAGCAATATCGGTAAGTGCTGTCCTTTCATAAGTAAAACAAAACTCTTTGCCTCTCAATACTGTGAGGTTTTAGTAAAACTTTGAGATATATGGGAGAGAAGGAGAGATACAGATAAGAAAGAAACAAAAAAAAAATTGCGAAAAACTATAACGATGCTGTGTGTGTTCTTTACACGAAAGTAGGACGAATTTTATTCTTTCGCTGTGTAGAGAGAAATACATCAATCTATGCATAAACGATATCAGAGTTTCTCAAATATCTCTCATACTTTTTCACAATTTTTTTTCCTATTTGCTTGAAGATTTTTTTTTTTTTTTACTCTTTCTTGCCAAAGCTCGTTTGTCTCTTTGTCACCGTCAAAAAGTATCGATGAAACTTGGGGGCAATAATTTTCCCGCAATTCGTTGGCTCTGGGAATAAAAGCTCGAATTTCACCGAGTGTCTCAAGCGCGACATCGACAAGCGTAGGAACTAATGGAAACTTGATCCAGGTCGGCAATCATTCCGATCGTCGAGCTTCGCTACGTTAATCGAATTCGCACAGAGCTCGGGTGGGGGCGCGAGTGTTGCAAACGAAATTAACGATTTGCTTCGGGCATCGCGCGAGAGAGAAATATAAATAAAAAAAAGTGAGAGAGTTCGCTAGACTCTGGCACATCAGAATCAAACTTCCTTCGAGCGATCGAATGTTCGCCATACGCGAGATCACATCTCACCTGACACATAAGTTTTTGACGTATCCCGTGCAAAATGTTCTGCATCAGTAAGAATGTAATTTTTAGTAACATTTTATCGATCCAACTACGAATAATCCGACAAAGTCACGTTTTTCAAACTTAAAATTTTTGGGAACGAAGTCGTTGACATGCGTGTAAATTTTATCAATATTCGATAGGTTAAAAAATTTCTAAAAATCCATTGCAATTGTTAAATGATAATTTGACATGATGAATTCATGAACTTTGGTCAATTTCTAATGGATCGTAAGTGAACCCGACATACAAAAACCCTGTAGAAGTAGAAAAAAAGAGGAAGAGAGAGTGAAAATCTTAGCAATGGTTGGGCGTAGAGTCGTAATACGACGTCTCGTGTATAGTAACGACACGCATGAAACGATGAATAGAGTTTACGACACCTATTTTGCAGCGGTAAGCGGAATGGACGCCCAGATACTTTATTATCGCAAGTCTCGCTACTTGCTAGGAGCTGAGCCTGCACCAGACAGGCCCTCTCTTTCTCTTTCTCACCCTCTCTCTTTCTGTCCCACCCACCCTCTCTCTCTCTCTCTCTCACCTTCTCTCTTTCTCTCACCCTCTCTCTCTCTCTCTCACCTTCTCTCTTTCTCTCACCCTCTCTCTCTCTCTCTCTCACCTTCTCTCTTTCTCTCACCCTCTCTCTCTCTCTCTCTCACCTTCTCTCTTTCTCTCACCCTCTCTCTCTCTCTCTCTCTCTCACCCTCTCTCTCTCTCTCACCCTCTCTCTCTCTCTCTCACCTTCTCTCTTTCTGTCCCACCCTCTCTCTCTCTCACCCTCACCCTTTCTCTCACCCTCTCTCTCTCTCACCCTCCCTCCCCCCTCTGTCTGTGTATGTTAGTATACACGTGTACCTGCACACGCACGCACGCACGCACGCACGCACGCACGCACGCACGCACGAACGCACAAACAAACATATATCTAACAACTCACAAAGCTGCCTCGGAGATCGGCTTCAACTCACACAAGTTAACCATCACACGTACGCAATGAGAGAAGTTGTATATCAGCAACACCAGCCTGAGGTTATCCTCCACCACCGATGGTCTTCTGCAGTTCACCAGTTACGAACACCCCAGCGCGAACTCGTCCAAGTCCCCAACATCCCCGGTTCCACGTCGCCGTTCCCCGTTGCATATGCTCGTACCGAACAACGGAGGCTCTGCTGGTACACCATTACGACCCTTAATAAATCAAACGGGCCACCCCTTCACCTCTCTCCTCTGCCTATAATTCTCCTATGTAGAGCATATACGAGAACTCGCCGAAGCTCTCGCTCTTCCCTGTGTCGTATCGTAAACCAAGGGAAAACTTTCTCCCTCTCTAGTCCCTCCGTACAACGATTATAAACGAATGCGCGGACATTTATTGCCGATACCGTTTTCTCGTTTGCACGCACCGTAAGAAATTACATATTAGACACGCTAGTTTAAAAAAAAAAAAACCATTAAAGACAACGATATGAGAATGCCTACGTTTTAAAAGATTTATCGGCTGTGTATTCGGTAAAAATAAACATTTTTAATTCCCCCCCCCCTTTTTTTTAAATTCCTAAGCTCGCATCCGGGACCACTGAAATGGGCGCAACAGGAGCGTTTTTGTTTTCTTTATTATTGTTATTATATCCTTTTGAAGATGCACATATATATATATTGCAATACCTGAGCGAGTCACGATCGGCGTACGAAGGGATGAGGGTGAGTGGAAAAAAGAAAACGAGATAGCTCGTAAGCGTACCGCGTAGAGAGAACAGCGAAGAGAGTTATTAGGGAGATTATGGACGGGACGTTTCGCAAACTTCAAAGGCACTAATTCCCGTTTTCAATTTGTTCCTTGCCTGGTTGAAAGCCACCAGACTCTCATCCCTGGTCTCATTGGTATGAGCCCAGAGAAAGAGACGGAGAGTTCACCTCAATGTTATACTCCCATATGTCCCTCTCTGCATTTCTGGTATCAAGACACACGCACATACACAGGCAAACATTTCAAACTCTATAGTTTCACATTTTCCGAAGCTGTATATTAGACCGTATCTTCGTGGCGGAGGGTCAGAAGATTTTCATGCCTAGTGAGCATCATATAGTATATACACACAGTCTCGTTTCTCCTATTGCAAATCTTCTATTACTTGAACTGCACATAGAGATATAAGCACTTGCGAAAGCCACCATGGCAAATGTATAGTTACATCGCCCCCAGGCACGTGACTGTCCGACCGGAGTTTCCTAACGTCGACTATAGGTATCTTTTATAGGTATCCTATATATAGTCCTGGAACTAATACTCTCGATGTATACTATCGGAAGGCAACTATTCACAGCGGGCGGAAACGCAGTTTCCCGAAGTGCAACGATGAATTTTAACGCGAATTCGATCGATCATCATAATTGAGAAGAATTTTCAAAATCAATTCCATCCATTTAGAATCTGACTACGAATGATCATGAGCAAGAATACAAGGATAATCGATGTTTATTTTCGCATGGAAAATGGTTTATCAATCAATAAGCCAAATCTTATCTGATATCATAGAATGTAGAAAAAAAAATTGCTAAATTCGCAAACTTCCATGTCATTTCATTGTAGAATTACTGAAACATCGAAGAAGTTCGACAAGCTTGTAAAAAAGTTATTAGTTTCGGCTTAACAAAATTTCTGACCGTATAGGGACGAGGCAGTCTCTTCAGGGATTATTAAATCCGTGGATTTTGAATTTTGTGATTTTTTTTTTGTATCGCGTACCAGCGGAAAGGAAGACGAGAAAACGGAATGAAGGAATAACCGAGGGTCGATTGGTTGTGGAAACAGGATTGAGGGTATACAACTATTCACAGCGGGCGGTAACGCACTTTCCCGAAGTGCAACGATGAATTTTAACGCGAATTCGATCGATCATCATAATTGAGGAGAATTTTCAAAATCAATTCCATCCATTTAGAATCTGACTACGAATGATCATGAGCAAGAATACAAGGATAATCGATGTTTATTTTCGCATGGAAAATGGTTTATCAATCAATAAGCCAAATCTTATCTGATATCATAGAATGTAGAAAAAAAAATTGCTAAATTCGCAAACTTCCATGTCATTTCATTGTAGAATTACTGAAACATCGAAGAAGTTCGACAAGCTTGTAAAAAAGTTATTAGTTTCGGCTTAACAAAATTTCTGACCGTATAGGGACGAGGCAGTCTCTTCAGGGATTATTAAATCCGTGGATTTTGAATTTTGTGATTTTTTTTTTGTATCGCGTACCAGCGGAAAGGAAGACGAGAAAACGGAATGAAGGAATAACCGAGGGTCGATTGGTTGTGGAAACAGGATTGAGGGTATAAGGGCGAAGTGCCATTGACGGAGAGTGAATAGATTGACGAAGAGAAGGGTGCTGCTGCTGGTGTGGCACCAACGGGACGACAACAAGAACGGCTTTTCCCTTGTAACCAGCAACACGCAACACACACAAACATGGCCTCCTTCCACCAACATCAATCTCGGCCTCTTGTTTCGAGTGGCGTTAATTCGGTACCCGTGTCCTCCAACGTTTCACACTCTTCACCCTTGTACTATTATAACGATATATATATATATTTATACAGGCGATATACTACACAGAGTTACACAAGAGCCGAGAGGACCTTCGACCTCCGATCCCAACAGATGCGAGTCCATACGTCAACCTCAACAAATCCTTAAAGCTAACCCAAAGCCTTCAACTCCTTGCTTTCCTTCCTCTCTCTTTGTCCCCTCTCTCGCTCTCTCTCTTTGTCCCCTCTCTCGCTCTCTCTCTCTCCCTCTCTCGCTCACCCTTTTTCTATTATTGCTATAGCTTTGTCGATCTCTTTTTACCTACGAAAATATAACAAACAACCAGCCCAACTTCTCGACTCGATATAATGGACATTCAAGGATGTAAGGTGGCAAACTGCGAGACAGTATCCGGATACCGCAACGTTCCGACAGGTAAAGCAGTTAATTACTAATTAAGGAAAAGCAAGCTCGTATTTCAACCCTCGAAACGGCCATCGGCCCTCCCCCCTCAAAACAATATTTGTCTTTGATTACCTTTTATGATGTTTGCACTTTGAGGCAAATAGCCGCACTCCCATCAAGCCCATCAAGCCCAACCAGCCAAACCGACTCACACACACACACACACACATACATATAAAAGTGAGTCTACTGGGTGAGTCGACACCGACATAGGTTAACGTGTACTCTGCTATAACCAAACCCTTCTCAAAACGTTCATCTCCCTCGTTCGACTCCCTACCTCATCGAGCCCACACCACGGCTACTTTCTGCTCGAGCTGGATAAGAGTTTAATTTGTCTTTTGGACATCGCAGAGGTTCGAGGGACTACAACGTTTTATGTCAACTCGTTCGTTTGGCATACTAAAACTTTTTTTTTTTCTTTCTCTCGTTCAACATTCAACGCGCTAACGGACTTTCTCCAACTAACGAGAAAACGTTGGAAAACTAGAAAGTTTAGTACCCGTGTGGTTGACCCTGTATCGATATATTTTAGTAATCGATATGTATAGCGTGCACGAAATAATTTTTGTTCGTATCGAAACTTTAATTTGACAATGCAAACATCGATTGAAATTTGCCGGAAATAAGGGTACCGTACATTATGGTTTCCTCCAAAATTATTATTATTATTATTATTATCATTAGCTTTCGGGATACTTGTATGATGAATCGAGGTGTGCATGCACGCATATATTTTATGGAATATTCCCACTTGATCCCGTAAAAGCCTAGCATATAAATTTGGGGTGTTTGGTAAGTACGAAAGGGCACTTCCGTTAAGACAACGGGGCTCGAAGAACCGAGCACGTACCCGAATGTTCGCACATTCAGTATCTTGCGATATGCTTCAAGACGTAATGTAAGTCAATTGCGATTTGGCAACAATCGCGTCTGCATGAACGCGAGATATAATATCAGTTACGTTATATATTGTAAAACTTGTGAGAGTTGCACAGAATTATGATAATTATAGGATAAAACAATGAATAAAATGTATTATGCGTAAAGTTTATATAAAGGGTTAGACTGTGAAAAATTAGACATGGTGGGTGAAGAGTTTCCACCCCTAATTGGGAACAAAGCCTTGGAGCTTTTGTTTGTAGTTTTTGGCTTTTGTTAGTAACTTTCGGTTTTTCTATGTAATTTTCAGCTTTTGTTTGTAATTTTCAGCTAAACTCAACTCATTATACGTCTAGGATATTGTCATAAAAAAAACGTCAGATTTTTTTTTTGCCTACAAACAAAAATCGAACATGTACCAAACGTTTTTTTTTTTTTTCCAACGATAAGTGTCATGAATTTTCCATAATTCCATCAGAAGAATATCGGTATCATGTTGAGCAGTCAGCAGCATGAGTCAAACTTCGCGTACTTGGGATACGGCTTACACGCACCCGCACACATTGCGGTTCGCCCCGCATGCCAAGGAAATCCCGCTCTTGGATTCAACAGCGCGAGATAGATAGATCAGATATAAGCGGTATAGGGGGAGAAGCGAGTACCAGCGAGAGGAAGAGAAGCAGAGGGAGGGGAGAGAGAGAGAGAGAGAGAGAGAGAGAGAGAGAGAGAGAGAGAGAGAGAGAGAGAGAGAGAGAGAGAGAGAGAGAGAGAGAGAGAGGAGGAGAGAGAGAGATAGAGAGGAGGAGAGAGAGAGAGATAGAGAGGAGGAGAGAGAGAGAGAGAGGAGGAGAGAGAGAGAGAGAGAGAGAGAGAGAGAGAGAGAGAGGGAGAGAGAGAGGAAGAGAGAGAGAGGGATGAAGAGAGAGAGAGAGGGAGAGAGAGAGGAAGAGAGAGAGAGAGGAAGAGAGAGAGAGGGATGAAGAGAGAGAGAGAGAGAGGAAGAGAGGTGAATTTCAGTATTGAGGATAGTACTGTGCCTGCAGTACAATGCCGGTTCGCACCCCTATCACCGTCAAGCTGTCGACGTCACTGATAGCGGCCAATGTGCTAAACACATTGGAATCCATTTAGAAGCTTTCATCTCTCACCAGCGTGCTTCCACCTACATCATTCCTGCTTCCCACTCTCTTCCCCATATCCCAATAACATATCTCTCCAGTGTTTTTCATTATTGTTCCATTTTAATTCTTTACTTCTGTATTTGATATTGTACAGAGTTGGAAATTTTTGGATAATTTCAGAATTTGTTTGGGAGTAAAAAAAAAATGTTGCAAAGATATACATACGCGTGTATTAAAATTTTAGACCCACTGTGTGTAACTCAAAATTTTGAATAATTCAGAATTATGTAACCCACGAGTTTGTCTATTTTACGGTTCAGTTATAATTTCTTGCGTGGTGCACAACGTTTTGAGTAGTACAAACAAAGCACACAACAAGTTCTACGTTCGGTAATTAATCAAATATTGTATTTCTGGCTGAATTAATTGACTAATTAATCATTATAAGCAATAATAGTCGAATGATTATTTGAATTTGAACATTATTAATATTTTTCAGATAATAAATACTTCGTCAAATCTTGTAACAAATATTCTAAAATGTCAATTAATTTTTTATGAAAATTTTATGTCAATAGCAAGTTGACCTGAGTTGAAATTTTTTTAAAAATAATTTCGACAAAAGATCAATTTTTATTTTCAATTATATTACAAAATTTTTCCTATATATGAGAAAAAATAATTTAATTAAATAAAAATTTAGAATAGAACATACGAGTTAATTTTTAGACATCAGATAATTCGGCAAAAAGACTTTTAGAGTTTTCATGAGTTGGCATTATTTTTTAATTGCAATTTACGTGATGACTTACCATTTGAGGTGACCAATGATGTGGCCATGTTCTTGTCTCGTGACTTCCGGCTACACTTGGCTGACTAGCGAGAAAAACAACGCGTCTATCGGTACTTCCGGTCCCGGTGCCTGTAGTTGCTAGTAAGGCGGCTCTCGCTCTTGACCCACCGACGCTGAGCGTCGGCGATGTGTCCATCTTCTTATCTGTGCAATATCGAATAACAAACAAAATGATAAATGAACAAAAAAAAATCATTGAAAATTATAATCTTGTGGTAAAATTATCGAAGATAAAAATCATTTTTTTTTTCATTTTGATTCTTCTAGAAAAAGCTTATCAAACATCGCGTGGGGTTAAATGAAAAGTAGAAAAAAAAAATCTGTGATAATCAAAAATGAGAAGATCGATGGTAGTAAAGGAGGCCAGTGCGAAAAATCCTCGTCCGCATACCGTGTGCGGCACACATGAGACCGGAAAGTGTAATAATGACGTTACTCGTTAACGGAATACTCACCCCTTAATTAAATCCCCACGCATCCGCGCGCACCCGAAGTAACTTCCAACGTCAACCGTCAATTTGAATCTCTCGCTGGCCTTAATTTCTTCGCGTTTTTTTTTTTTTTTTTACTCCGCGTTCGCTTTGTCGTTTTCCTCGTTTCACAATGAAGAACGATTTTTTATATTTTTTTATTTCTAGTAGTTTCTTTTTTTTTTTTCGCTTCACCGATACTCAACGAGAATATTAAATATTCATTATTCCTCTCTATTTTAAAATTATCACATTATGATCGTTCGTTACGATTAATTACACTGAAGCTTTTCGATACAGAGAGCTTTTAAATATTATCATATTTACAATATCACCCCCAAGTAAATTATATATTCTACACACTTTACATTTATCATTTTTATATTCATTTATCATATATTTATAATACTAAACGATATGTCGTTGCGTCTTTTAGTTGACGGAATTTGCACGATTATTTGTAGATTCTCCGCTGTTGCTTTTCATTAAATTTTTTATAGAAAATTATGCCTGTTATATTTTATATTTTAAGCTTTACACGGTTTCACTGCTCTCACTACTCGTATTACGTAAAATTGCGTTTAGTTTTATAACAAAATAAACATAAAATCGTTGTTTTTTTTTTTTTTTCATATATCAATTCACTGATAAATTTATTAATTTTAGCAACTCAATGACGACTAACGACAACTCCGTAAATTCACGTATTCAAAATTCCACGAAATTTTCGCTCCGGGCAATTTTTATGAAATTCCCACGTTTTTGTATGATTGCTCGACGATTACATACATTTCCTTTTTAATCCTCACTGAATGGTATCCAATTTATTTTCGTTATTCATTTTTTTTTTTCATGATGAAAATAAATAAATCATACTCTCATGGTTATTTGTTTGCCTCCCCCTGATATTTACGGTGGTACAGATATCAATGAAGAACGTTCCTTCGTGTCTTTTCTCGTCTTTCTCTTATCGAGCATCGATGACTTGTCACTCGCACAATTCTCAAATCCCCTCTTCATCTTTGTTCACGCGTTTCGCCTATCATGCTCGTGGACAAATGATTTTTTTGCCCGCTGCGAAAATTAATAACGAAGCGAAAGAATGTTCTATTGTTCCCACGACGAACAAGAGAATTGTACGCGCCATATCGAGTAAACAAAAAATTTTCAAAGATTCCCTCGTGTTTTCGCTTGTCATATAAATCTTTTCAGCTGCATCACGATGTAACGAAAATTATTATTATTTCTTTAAGATTGCTTTTATTCTGATCGATCTCTGCCTTCGTTGCCTTGCAATAACTGCAGACTTTAATTGACATCAGACAAAAATTCCTTCAATTAATTTTTCGTTCTTCATTTTATTATCAGCTAATTTAGCATAAATAATATTATTATTTTTTTATTATTAAAGAATCTCGCAAAGATAAAAATTATTAAATCGGCGAAAATTACAAGAGATCGTTTTGGGAAAGCGTGGAATTATTGAGAGAAAATTTTCGATACGAATTGTTAGAGCCTGGCGTCGCGTACGAAGACGCGCACGACACTGAACACTAGAAAGTCTCTACTCGAGCTCTCGCGGATTCTCACGAGCTCACGTGGTAAATCCTCGCGCATGCGACGATCCTACTACGCCAGGTTTCGCCTTGTCGCTTTTCCCTCTCCCATTCAACCCCTTTAGCTATCCCCTCCCCGCCCTCCCAATTTTCATCCCCTCATCTTTTCGAAACTCGCATACTCTCTCGCGCTACATCACCATCTCCATTTCAGCTCGCTCAATCTCTCGCACCATCTTCGGCCTAAAACGCTGCCCAAGTACGAGAAGACTGTCTTCGTTTTCTCCTTTTCGTCCTCACCCCTTTTTTCCCTTTATTTCCTTTTCTTTCCCTGTCTGTTCCTTTTTTTCACTTTTGCTCTTCTGCTCTTGCGCCGGAGATACTTTTTTCACCCTCTCTCTCTCTCGCCCTTTTCACTCGTGAACTTCAGCCAAGAAAAAATCACGTTTCGACCACCCCGCAAATTCTCTCCACTCTTTGCCATGTCACAATTCTTTCCACTCCATTCTTTATATCGTATTATCTTTTCATTCAAAAGATCATCCCTTTCCCAAAAAGTTTTCTTTCCTCTAAACGATTTTCGTACTCGAACTCACAACTTTTTATACTTCTTCGCTGCATCCGCTGGTTAATTACTCCGTGCAGAATTGAGAGTTTTTTTTTTCTTCTAATTTCAGAAATGCAACGTTCGCGAAATTCTTTAAATTTTCACAAAAGCTAAAAAATTAGAGATTATTGTTAGCGAAGCTTTTTTCGTGGCCCAACTATTTGGGTAACGAGTGAAAATTTATATCACTCTCATTTTTTCAATTTCAATAACCATAAATATTCCTCTAATTTAGTTTAAATTGCAAAAACGATGATACCATTTCTCCGTGGTATAAAAAAAAAGCGGGAAGGGACAAAATCAAGAAACGTGGTATAAAACGAGTTAAATGGCTTGAGACAATCCGCGGGATGTGGGAAAGACTATAAATCATAAATAAATCTCTAAAAAATTAAATCCTGGTAATGATAAATATTTCCCGAACTTTCTTCGAATCACAATAATCACATGACTTCGATTGTTTTCCGGTATGAAATATGCATAATGATATTCTATTGGTTTGCGGTATGAAAGAAAGTTAAAGAGAGAGGGGGCAAGATCGAGAAACGTACAGAGAGAATTGTTCGAATGGTCGAGTCCGAGACAATCCGTAAGCTGGAAAGCACTAGAGTCTCGAAGAGAACACACATAGAGGATAGAAAATGGGGAGTTTTGTGGAAGCCCCTCTCGCGCTATCCAGGTTCTGTGGCTTGTCCAGAGGAGAAAGAGGAACAATGGAGGCTCTTTATGCTGGCATCGGTGGATTGGAATTGCAAAATGCACGGTAAAAGGAGTGAAGAGGGGCGAAGCATCGAAGCTTTTACTACTCGACAGGAGTTTTTCCTCGAATTTCCAATGGCAACGTATAGCCCATAGCCGCAATCTCTTTGCATCTCTCATCCTCTATTTATCTCTGGTACTGCTAATATAGCTTTACTTGCTTTACTATATATTGATCTATCTTGTGCCATCTAATAATCTCGACCTACGAGCCTCACACTGTGTCTATCGAGCTTTTTCTCTCCCTTCATTCTTGATGATGTCTTTTTCCTGACGTCTTTGATGCATGGCTTCTCATCTCGATGACGTTACAGGCGGATCAGGACCCTTTTTTGCATGATATCCTTCTCTTCCGCAAGTCTTCTCATCCCCTGCCACTTTTGATTGTTCTCCGGCGTCTCGAGGAGACCGGAAACATTTTCGACAAAATGCCGGATGGTCTAGTAATCTTGGCAGGCAACTGCTATCTTATTGTCCGTCTGCCAACGCCACCACCACCACAACGATGCACGGAAAAAAATCAACCCTCTTTCATATAAATGACAATTACATTCGAGAGGAAGCCCAATGATGAAATATTTTAAATCAATTCTAAATCGTGAAATGAAAATCAATTTAACTATATCGATGGTAAAAATGGTTCGATATACGTCAACGTATATTATAAATATTTAGAATTCTCACTTTTTTTTTTTTGACGAACATACTTCAAGAAAATATAATCAACGCAATGTTTAAAAATTTACTAAAATTGCGAGTTAAATCAAAGTGAAAGTACGCTGTGTGATGATTATGGAAAACGCCAAATAGACTCATCAAGTTAAAATTTCACTATAGCTTCCCTTTATTATATGATCTATAGAATTTTATGATTTCGGATCCATTTCTCTGCTGTTGAAATTTTGTAAACATTATAAAATTTTATCGTCTGATACGTAAAGCTTGGCCGGTGGGCTTAATGCACGAACACTTTGGCAGCGTGTTGTGAGTGCTTGCAAGTCGATCCGCGCTCTCTCTCTCTCTCTCTCTCTCTCTCTCTCTCGCTCGTAGCGCATCTGCTGAATATTTAAAGGCGGTCTCGAGGCAGGAGGCTGCAAAACGAGATGGTCCCTTTCTACTAGCGACTCTTATTCACTGTAACGGACTATATACATATCAAGGTGCGAAATAGTCTCACCTGCATTCATGAGGAACTTAATAAATATAAACACCAGTTACATCAAGAAAACCTCTGATGATCTTACTTAAAATCTGAATTTTCTCGTGAAAATTACATAAATAAATTAAAAATCACTTCGTAAAGTAGCATTTTTTTATGTCAAAAATGCAGCGTAAAAATATAAATCATTAAATAATCATTAATTACGAAAACAATGGGTCGAATCCCTGCTATCGTTATAAATTATAGTGCATCTCTAATAACGATATGACGGCTATTCCAAGCAAAGAAGATTTCCGTTTGGTTAAAAAACGAATTAATTTTAAGAATTCCTTTGAGAGAAAGAGAGAGGGCACGAATTCAAGAGCGCGAAGTCGTTTTAACGCAAAAACTATTGCTGAACGATGCACGCAGCAGCCATTCGTTTCTTCAAATCTCATGTGTACATTGGATAAAATCTACTTATGACCAACCCTAAATCCCCGATTGTACGTTCTAAGCTAAAACTGTACATTGCCCCGATTCGCCAAGGCAAAACTGGACATTGCCCCGATTCGCCAAGGCAAAACTGTACATTGCCCCGATTGGCCAAGGCAAAACTGTACATTGCCCCGATTCGCCAAGGCAAAACTCTCCGGACATTATTAACTGTCATTATGTCAATTCGCAACAAGTGCGACTGAAATATCCATAATTGTACAATCGCCAAGCATACATTGCGCTAATCAAAAATCACTTATCATGATTTGATGAAAAAATCCAATGAGGAGAACAAATTGATGGAAAATATTTACAGAAAAAATAACGATCGAGGAGCAAAAACTATGGCGAAGTTATAGCGAACGATTTTTAAAAAATACCAACAAGGGACCTGTGAATTAAAAGCTTCAGTTTTCGCTAAAAGATCACCAAACATTTTCATTATTATCTATGTTTGTCTCTATGAATATATGTATTTTTTTTCATCTTTGGTATTTTTTTATTTTTTTTCGTAACGTCGATGTTGTTTTTTCCTGCGCTCATTCTCTTTTTTTTCACCTCCACTGCTCATTCTCCCATTTCTATCTCAATCTGTAGAAATGGCGTTGGCCACAGGACCGAGAAACTACCCCGTGATACTTGAGGGCTTGCACCCCCATCCCTTTCTTCTACCTCGTCGTTCTTCACGCTAGCGCGCGGCCGCCCCCGTTTCATCGCAGCTGCATTCTCATTTCGATTTTCCTTTTTACCGGGGAGGTTTCTTCACGTTCTCTCTCTCTCTCTCTCTTTCTCTCTCTCTTTCTCTCTCATGCCTCGTTTGAAGCATGAGCCTTTTTATGGACTTGGCGCTGCTCCGTTCTTTTGTGTTCGCGCCTTCTATTATTATGCGTGCATCGATGCTCATAACCAACAGGAATGAGCTGTGAACGAAGGAGGTGTCACATTGAATCTCGCAATTTTCACATCTATATATATATTTTGATATTCTCGACTTTCTAGATCTGCATTTTCCATTTGCCTTCTTTTCACATTTATCCTTTGATAATCTCGATAACTTTTTTTTTTTCAATTCATTTCGGCTCATGTAGTTACATATAGCGTGATTTCGCATCAAATTATTATCCGTTTATTCGATCATATTACTCATCAGTTTTGAATGTGTGTACACGAGCTTAAAAAATCGGAGTTATTTATGGAAGTGTCAAAATGTAAGAATAATCTATTAGATTAATTATGAACAAACGGTGATTCGTGATCCAAACCATAAAAAAAAATTTCCTGTGCCAGACATTTTAAAATTGCTCATCCGCAGCTTAATTGACGAATGATCAATCGACATATATATATATATAGTGTGTCCCACTTTCTTCGCAATGAGAGGTCGTCCCATCAGATATTTCTAGCCCATATCAATAATGCATAGCGAGAGTTCCGATCACTGTGACCTCGTGAATAAATAATTCATCGCGATATTATCAATAAACAATTTTTGCGTCAAATTAATGTTAATGAAAATTGAACAGGGCAAAATGGCAAAATAATGGGAGACAAAAGTGACTCAAGACCATATGAGAGTCAGTTAGAGATAGAGAGAGAGAGAGAGAGAGAGACACGATGGTACGAGACGAGAAAGAACAGACCAAAAAAATCTAATGCATATCTCTTGAATGAGAGAAAGTTGAAACATCGGAAAGGCTTATGCGCGTAGCCTGTCTGCCCGCCCAGTTGGCGAAAAGCTCCTGGTACGTACTCACCTATCGCAGCCGGTACACTCGCATATTTTAAGCCGACCATTTTTCAGCATTTGCTCGTGCTATACATCCACGTCGGACGACGGCCAAAATTTGCATGAGCCAAACGATTCGAGGCCTTGTTCTGCTATAAAACTATACCTGCCTCTCACCAGCACCATCACCTTCACATTTATCAACTATATATGTTATACTGTATATATATATATATATATGTGTGTGTATATATCACACGGCGTTGATTGTGGGAGAAACTCGTATGCCCCTTCACCCCCACGAATATAACAAAATTGATGGAAACTTGCAAGTCTCATATTTTGTTCTCCGCAGGAATAAGAAAATTTATTATTTTTGTCAAAGAAATAATTTGATATTGACAATATATTTCCAATATTAAATTTCTCATTAAAAACTCGATCTCGTTTACTCTTCGATGCTCGTTGACTTTTTCTCACAAATATTCTGCAATTATTTCCATGTGGATGAGAACGTAAAATGAATACGTATATATAGAGTCACATATTGTAGATGCTTCAAAAGAGCAATAGAGATGCTGTCGCTTGCACATATGTGGTATGTGATTCGAATGCCGTATTTGAGAGGCACGTTCAGTATAAGTCGAGGGGAGGAGGAGGGAGGAGGAGAGGAGGAGGGAGGAGAGGAGGAGGGAGGAGAGGAGGAGGGAGGAGGGAGAGTGGGGAAAGTGAGAGAGGGAGAGACAGGCATTCTGAGATACTGTCCTAATCCTAATGCACACACGAGTTCCCTCCACCGACGTCTTATTTATGCAGCACGCAGAACCGGCACGAGAAACGACCCCCGTTTCGCACCGCAGCTCCTGAAGACCTTAACGGCTTTCAATTTCCGTTAGCCATCAATATTATTTAGTTTAGTTTTGGGGAGAGGAACAGCAAGTGAACCAACCAAGCTCTTCCTCTTCGCATCGTCCTGCTCCTTCTGCTGTGGTCTGTGCAGCCCCTGCACACCCCCTCGCCCCCCCCCCCCCCCTCGCCCCTCGCCACCCCCCTGTCAAACCCCTTTCCGCAGAGGTGTTTTCGTTCTCTATAGTATAACGTTTCGCATCCCTAGAACCCCGCGCATTTCCGTTTTCACCCCCATCCCCCTCCTCCACCTCCTCTTCATCCTTCCAACCACCCCTCCAACCTCGATGACGACGACGCGATCCTCTCCTCTACTTCTTCCTCGTCCTCAACTTCCGTACGCTTCTCACGCTTCCACCAAGGAAATTACTTGTCCTCTCTTCTCACCCTTTCCACCAAAGCTGCCCTTCTCCCTTCACTCCTTCCCGACCTACATATATATATACCTTTACGCACGCATACAGAGATACCAAAACGTATAGTGAGAGAGACAGAGAGAGAGAGAGAGACGCGACAGTTTCCTTTTTACCGTTCCGCGCCTGATGCACTTGCAACCCCCGCGAATGCTGGCAAAAAGCACCCTTCTGCGACATTTTTCTCTCTATCTCAATTTTCTTTTTTTTTTTTTTTTTTGCTATCCCACTCTCGTTCTGTGGCTCTTCCACTCATTTCTTCGGCGTCACTTCTCCGCCGAGTATCCAGTGCTACCTTAATTTTAAGTGCACCCCGGCTCAACCCCGCCAACCGGTAGCTTGAGAATTTTAAATGTCTTTCTTCATATATAGTATACAAATGTATATGTCTATATATATATATATATATATATATATAGTATGTATATGTCTATATATATAGTATGTATATGTATGAGACATGTAATAGTCGAGGAGAGGGTGTATACATTTCACGGAACGGAGCTTTTTATCATCAGGGTTTTCGTTAATGTCACGCTGACGCAAGATGAGGGGTGACGGTGATGACAACCAAAGAAGGAAGAAGAAAAAACATTTCAGGTCGGGGTAAAAAAAAAAAAAAAAGAAATAAAATGTGATGGAACAAAATAAAAACATATTTGGGCATCACGATGTCGATGGATATGGATATATACATAGATCGAAAATGCATCAGAGTATTTCGGGAGTATCGATTGTTGAAATGTCAGATGGGGTGGGGAATAGCGAGTATAAAAGAGATGGGAATCGGGAAAAGTAAAGAGAGAGAGAGAGAGAGAGAGAGAGAGAAATTGGAACACGGTGTGTGAACGATACACGAGGCGATCCGGGAGATCCGGCGGATGTGTACGGGTCACGTGTGCATGTACAAATAAAGTCTCCCCCTCTCAAATATATATATATATATATATATATTCGGTCTCGGGACTATTTCGGATTTGCTATTGGGTCACTATTTCGATAAAACGACACACGCAATACGAGAAGACACATGTAGTATATATACGAGGAGAATGAGAGGGCTGGAAATAGCGAATGGGGTTTTAATAGCGTGATGATGCTGGCGCAGAGGTCTCTTCGTAGGAGTGCATAGCAGTGAACCATCCGATACAGGTCAAATCCCCCATACAGCCTTCGGGCTGTTTGACATATATCTACGAATATATATTGTGCAGCTGATATTGCAGAGTCTGCAGGTTAGTGCGGTGAACGGTTATTATTAATATATATATATATATATATATATATATATATATATATATACATATATATATATATATAAAGGCGAGGATGTGCCGTTACGTATTCTTGGCCATATTCGATTAGGCGGTATATTCAAATCAATTGTTATTGGACTTTGGACATTGGTCAAGATGCACTCTGACCGCAGTTCCGGTCGGGCATAGCAATGGAATTACAAAAGCAATTTCGTTTGGTGGATCTCTGATTGTATAAAGCCATGCACGGAGCTTCCTGCCCATTTCTCGTCTACACTGTGCACTCTTTCATTCAAGAATTATTTTCCAATATTTTGTCGCGACGTAATTCGTATGTTTGTTTTTTTTTTTTAATTTACAAATTTAGGCCGATCGGAATTAAAATTGGGAGAGAATACTCTGTATCTATAACAGTGAGAAAAAAAAATCTATAATGTACAGTCTATAGAAGAACGAAAGGAAAAATGAGAAAAAGGAAAAAAAATATGAGAATTCTGTGGGCAGATTTTTAGTTACTCCAGGCTCGACCAGTGGTGTACCAGTGTATTTCCTCCTGATACTTGCTCAGACCGATAGTCAAGAGGACAATGGAGTACTTTGTGGCGTCGTGATTAAAGCAAACAAGAGGGAGAGAAGGGACTTTGTTGGAAAAGGGACTGCCGGCCAGAGCCCAGAGTACACACAAATGCTATCCCTTGACTGTTCCTCATTCCTTCAGAAGTCTATACAATATGGCAAAAGCTGCTCTTTCTGTTCGTTAAAATCCTATACGTGTACATATCTTTTCCTTGGGGTTACCGATACAGGGTGCCAAGTCTCGATGAGAGAGATTCGAAGAAGAACGAGTGAGCAAAAAATTGAGTTTAAAAAAAAACAGTCAGTGTTTTATGTCGTATAAAAAAAAAATTTACCATCCCATAACCCTTAACAAACACATTTCAACGTAGCATACATCAAAAGGTCGGGGGGCATAGCTCAAAAAGGTGTTTAAACTTTTTTTTCTCCGTTTCCACTAAAAACTGAGATTGTTAAAAACATTAATCTCTTCTATATAGATCCTATGCATGTGCTATATATATATATATATATATATATGTATATATCAATTGTGAAAGAGAATAGGGAAAGAATAAAAACGACTCTTTGAGTGCAAAAGGATGAAGAGAATCTCGACCGTACACAGAGAGGGGGAGTTTGGAGTTCTTTTCATTACCAGCAAGCTCACCTCCGACAACAATGCCAACAGCTAACCACCATCATCTGTATATAGAGAAAAGGGGTGAGAGGGAAAAAAGCTTTATATATAAAGCTTTTTTCCCTCTCACCCCTTTTCTCTTTCTCTCACCCTCTCGTTGCTTTTTCTTTCTGTCTCTCTTTTTCTTTTAGTCTTCATCCCACAATCTCTTTCTTTCTTAGTGACCAGCATCATCAGCTTCAATGCCAAAAAAATATTACTTTTCGTTAGGAGAACTTTCAATTCTATAACTTTTAGAATGGAGAAATTTACGAGAGATCGATTACGTAACGAGTCATCAGAAACGGTCGTCTGAAGAGACAGGTCGATCAAGCTATATATCGATACTAAACAGGATTGCAGTGTATCAGGAAGCAAGAGGGAAAGGACAAAACTATTGACCAATGAAATGACTATGTATGTCTATGCAGATATAGACATTACATATTGGTCAATCCAGGTGAAATTTAAGGGGGACACAATCAACCACATGTTTTCTTTGTCTTTCTAATATGTTGTGAGGCAAAACAAAGAAAATTACACCCTCGTTTTTTAAGGGGGTCTCAATATTTTATTTTTTTAAATCAACAATTAAGTGAAAATATTTCACAATAACCAATAACGTTCGACAAGTTTGGAGTTCTTTTCATTACCAGCAAGCTCACCTCCGACAACAATACCAATAGCTAACCACCATCGTCTATATATAAAGCTTTTTTCCCTCCTACCCCTTTTCTCTTAGTCTCACCCTCTCGTTGCTTTCTCTTTCTGTCTCTCTTTTTCTTTTAGTCTTCATCCCACAATCTCTTTCTTTCTTAGTGACCAGCATCATCAGCTTCAATGCCAAAAAAATATTTCTTTTCGTTAGGAGGACTTTCAATTCTATAACTTTTAGAATGGAGAAATTTACGAGAGATCGATTACGTAACGAGTCATCAGAAACGGACGTCTGAAGAGACAGGTCGATCAAGCTATATATCGATACTAAACAGGATTGCAGTGTATCAGGAAGCAAGAGGGAAAGGACAAAACTATTGACCAATGAAATGACTATGTATGTCTATGCAGATATAGACATTACATATTGGTCAATCCAGGTGAAATTTAAGGGGGACACAATCAACCACATGTTTTCTTTGTCTTTCTAATATGTTGTGAGGCAAAACAAAGAAAATTACACCCTCGTTTTTTAAGGGGGTCTCAATATTTTATTTTTTTAAATCAACAATTAAGTGAAAATATTTCACAATAACCAATAACGTTCGACAAGTTTGGAGTTCTTTTCATTACCAGCAAGCTCACCTCCGACAACAATACCAATAGCTAACCACCATCGTCTATATATAAAGCTTTTTTCCCTCCTACCCCTTTTCTCTTAGTCTCACCCTCTCGTTGCTTTCTCTTTCTGTCTCTCTTTTTCTTTTAGTCTTCATCCCACAATCTCTTTCTTTCTTAGTGACCAGCATCATCAGCTTCAATGCCAAAAAAATATTACTTTTCGTTAGGAGAACTTTCAATTCTATAACTTTTAGAATGGAGAAATTTACGAGAGATCGATTACGTAACGAGTCATCAGAAACGGTCGTCTGAAGAGACAGGTCGATCAAGCTATATATCGATACTAAACAGGATTGCAGTGTATCAGGAAGCAAGAGGGAAAGGACAAAACTATTGACCAATGAAATGACTATGTATGTCTATGCAGATATAGACATTACATATTGGTCAATCCAGGTGAAATTTAAGGGGGACACAATCAACCACATGTTTTCTTTGTCTTTCTAATATGTTGTGAGGCAAAACAAAGAAAATTACACCCTCGTTTTTTAAGGGGGTCTCAATATTTTATTTTTTTAAATCAACAATTAAGTGAAAATATTTCACAATAACCAATAACGTTCGACAAGTTTGGAGTTCTTTTCATTACCAGCAAGCTCACCTCCGACAACAATACCAATAGCTAACCACCATCGTCTATATATAAAGCTTTTTTCCCTCCTACCCCTTTTCTCTTAGTCTCACCCTCTCGTTGCTTTCTCTTTCTGTCTCTCTTTTTCTTTTAGTCTTCATCCCACAATCTCTTTCTTTCTTAGTGACCAGCATCATCAGCTTCAATGCCAAAAAAATATTTCTTTTCGTTAGGAGGACTTTCAATTCTATAACTTTTAGAATGGAGAAATTTACGAGAGATCGATTACATAACGAGTCATTAGAAACGGACGTCTGAAGAGACAGGTCGATCAAGCTATATATCGATACTAAACAGGATTGCAGTGTATCAGGAAGCAAGAGGGAAAGGACAAAACTATTGACCAATGAAATGACTATGTATGTCTATGCAGATATATCGATTACATATTGGTCAATCCAGGTGAAATTTAAGGGGGTCACAATCAACCACATGTTTTGTTTGTCTTTCTAATATGTTGTGAGGCAAAACAAAGAAAATTACACCCTCGTTTTTTAAGGGGGTTTCAATATATATATTTTTTTTTATCAACAATTCACTGAAAATATTTCACAATAACCAATAACGTTCGACAATTTTGGATGAGAGACACGAAAAATTATTTTTTTGTTTAAACGATCGCGTAGATTTATGTTGTCTCCTACAATATGCTAAAAGTAAATAAATTATTAAAAATAGTTAGGATCGCGAAACAGCCAATTCGACCTGAAATGTCCCATATAAATATGTATAAACAGATATATATATATACATATAGACGAATTTAACGTTATAACGTGAAGCATAACTAGCTTGGACGATCGCAAGCTCCACATCCTGTGAGTTTCTCTCTCTCTCTCTCTCTCTCTCTCTCTCTCTCTCTCTCCTCTCTCTGGTCTCCTTCCATTCTCGTTCCCTTTATCATACAGCTATCTCTATATCCGTATGTAGATGGTGTATGAGATACCGCATGATTGAATCGTACCGCGTTACGAACACGATAACCTAATGAACGTCCTGAATGATGATCGTGCCGCGATTATCTACTGTCTATTAAATTGATTCGTACCGATAGTCCTCTCTCTCTCTCTCTCTCTCTCTCTCTCTCTCTCTCTCTCCTCCTGTTTCTCATCCTCATCCTCTTCCATACCGCAAAAGGACCATGCGATAATGTCAGCTCCGTTTACCGACACGAGTCAAACCTATATATGTACCAAAACGCGCACTGCTCGATAATCCAACGTCTGGTTTTGCCCCTTTCACACACTACACACGATATATTCTATAAACGAGTTATACGCATGAGCGTGATAATTTTTTTTTTTACTTTCAGTATCCATCATATACAATTATTCTAGCTAGAATTAGAATTAGAACTAGAATAGAATAGATTTTTATTTGATATCAATTTCTGAAGTAGAATAATTTTTTTTTGTCGAATAATTTTTTTGCCCCCAAACAAAATTCTTTCCTATTTTGATCAGTGAAAATTTTGTTATGTGCATATTAGTTTGTATATAAAAATCTCATCCCTGTATCGAGTCCTCTCGTTGGCTCGTTATGTATAAAAATTGAAGGGATGTATCGAGGTCGTTTCAAGTAGTAAATTGTATGAAATACGCTCTTTAGCCTTTAGCCTTTTAGCCTTTTAAACTTTTAGCTGTTGATATAACGTGTATACATATATAGTTTTGCTACTACTGGCGCAGAGGATTCAACGATATATCAATCGTAAAAGAGAGCTTGGAAGGTTGGAGTTTTGGTGCAGGCACAAGAGGATTCTCTTAAAATCCGAAAAGAGAGTGTGCCGATGAAGAAAGGACTAAGCTCGCCATCTTCCCACATTGGTACGAGAGCCCCGAGCACCCAGAAACGAATACTCTGTTGGTCGACTTGACTGGGATGGCGACGAAGCTCGTGAGAGGAAAGATACACAGAACGAGAGAGATCAGAGAGTGAGAGAGGGATGAGGGAGAGGGAGAGGGGGGGATGAGGGATAGAGAAATAGAGAGAGAGAGAGAGAGAGAGAGAGGGGGGGGGAGGTGAAGAGAAAGAGAGGAGATAGTGCGCTGGCTATATACAGTAAAAGCACTACCACCAAGAACGCGGAAACGCCCCAAGTTTAAGTCCAACTTACACGATATCTGCTCGGCACACACCCGCGCCTCGCACGGCTCCCGTGCTCGGACACTCCATTTCCGCGACATGATAGCGCAACATATACGCGACGAGTTTCTCACCCCAAACTCGACATAGCCTCCGGAAGTGTCTATTAAAATGGTGTGCAACAATATAGGCCAAGATAGTGAAGGAAATGGACCGAGGAAGGAAGAAATTAAAAAATTGTAAACGCGAGTACTTTAACGTTTATGATGGTCTGGTTGCTATATATATATATATATATGTATGTATTCCTTTGTAATATCACACGTGATAATTTTATCTAATTTATTCGTGACTTGAGGAACGCTCAATTGTCATTATTTCATTCTTAATATTGACTATTATTAATTTTAGTATTGAAATTCTTTAATGTCTAATCAATATTTTTTGCAAAACATATATATATATATATATATCTCGATTAAAAGAGATATGCAATATACCATACAAAAGATATAAAATTCTTAATCGCTTTTTTCAATAGCCAGCGGATCAAGAGCAAAAAAATAAAGAATAAAGCTTGGAAAAAAACCGTAAAAGAGATTACACGATTCTGATAATAATTACATGCACATATTTCATGGTATGAAATAGAAGAAAATAAAACGATGATAGAAATCGCAATTGTGTACGATTTCGGTAGAGAGGATTCGATTTTAAAGAAAGCAAGATATATATATATATATATAGGGAGAGAGAGAGAGAGAGAGAGAGAGAGAGAGAGAGAGAGTGCAAGAGGTACAGGGGCCAAAGAGGCTTGAGGGAGGCTGAAGAAGGGGGAGGTATCATTTCTCCGTAAGGAGCTTGCAGTCTAAGACGTAGGAACGGGGTATTATCCACGAGAAAATTTCTATATCGAATCCCACGTTGAGAAACGATCGTGAGGACAATGAGGGAATTTCTCGATCGCAATATCGGCGAGCTTTCACCGCGAAAGCTTTGCCTCTCTCTCTCTCCTGCTCTCTCTCTCTCTCTGCTTCTTCCCTTCGTCGAATCTCACGCGCGAGCCACCGAACTGGTTCCATCCATCTCTATATAGCTCTCGTTTGGATAAAAGCTCTTCGGGGACTCGGGAGACTTTGGATTCCAGTCTGAATTCAATTTAAGGTAGTACCTTATGGTATATAATCCCTCTTGTTGGATATTTGTAGATAGACAAGCTTCTGGCCAAACCGATTGTTCATTCTCAACAGTCCGTTTTTTTTTTTTTTTATACCCATACACAATCTACTTTAATAAATATTAAGGAAAAAGAAGTGTATATGCTGTTATGAAAAAAAAAACCAATGCTTGTAATTTAAAGAATCGAAATCCACAATGTCCTATAATATATTTATTACAGGACATTGTCGATTTCGATTTCTGAAAAAGAATAACTGAATTCAATTTAAGGTAGAACCTTATGGTATATAACCCCCTCGGTTTTTTTTATACCCATACACAATCTCGTTTAATAAATCTTAAGGAAAAAGAAGTGTATATGCTATTATGAAAAAAAAAACCAAGGCTTGAATATTTAAAAAATCGAAATCCACAATGTCCTATAATATATTTATTACAGGACATTGTGAACGTCGATTCTTGAAGAAGAATAAAATTACTCTGACTCGAATAATTTTTTTTTAGAAAAATGTCCTTAATGCCTGTAAATTTGTGAAATCGAAAACGGCACAACAACACAAATTGGCCAATTTCCGCATCGACAGAGACCCAGACACACATACACACGTACATAAACTTGACTCCTCGATATTTATTTGTAATCTGCATAGTGAGATTGCCTCTTTCCGCAGGATATCGGAGGGGGCTGTAAAGGCAGAAGTGTTATTTCCGGAGCGATGCTAATTGGCCAAGATGGCCGACGAATGAGCTCTCTGTTGCACCACACGAATAGTATATTATAACGTGTCTGTGTGGAATATCTAAATTCTAATTTCATCCTCGCACGAGAGAAACTCCTCTACTAACCCCTCATCCCAGTTTTACTCTTCGAAACTCACGAGACTCTACATATATTGTCCTGAATCATACTCGTTGCAAACTTGTGGCGATATCGCAGCACAGTGTGTACGTGCTTGTGTGTGTGTGTGTGTGTGTGTGTGTGTATGTGTCATATGTAAGTTATGTAATACATGTCAAACTCTCTCTCGTCGTCGCATTCCCATTTCGTCTCGATCAATTATTAACATCGCTGCTGCTTAATTTTAGCATGGCAGAAAATCAGTAATCTAAAAAGCTGATCAACTTGGAACAATTTCCACATACGAATTGTCACATTTATATAGCAGGTGTGTGTGAATAATTCAAAACGTTGAATAATTCTATGTGGATCGAAAACTTTGAATTTTTCGAACTTTTCGAATAATTCGATGCAGATCGAATACTTTGAATTTTTCGAATTTATCGAATAATTGATTTCGACTAATGATGATTATGATTTTGTCGAATAATCTTAATATTGTAAATTCCAAAGGAGCGATTTTTTTAAATACTTTTACAATCATATAATAAAATCGGAGTTTATGAAGGAAATATTTTAAAAAATAGAACTCACAATTTTGTATATACCGATCAGATTTTTTTACATGACCTGAAAAGCATTCGAATTAATCTGGCATTCGGGATTCGTGGATAGAGTATTTTTCGGCAAATTACAAAAATTGTAGCACTTTTTTCCAGTTTTTTTTGCTCGAGGTCCCCTTGTAGAAATGCTGACCGAATATAATGACCACTAAAAATTAAACTCGACGGAAAGTTGAGTACATTTTAATAAGATAAAGATTCGAAAACAAAAAAAAACAATTAAAAATGGTTAAAAGAATGTTTTCAAACAATAATGATATACCGACGAATAAAAAATTCGAAGTATTCGAAAATCTCGAATTATTCGATTCGAACGATATTCGCGCACCCCTATTATATACATATAATTTTATTTATACGACCAAAGTAGATGAATAGCCGCTTATATATATATATATATATATATATATATATATATATACACACAAGACTTGGGGTATTTCTTGTTTTGCCGGAAATTGAAAGTCTGCTACGTGACTTCCGCTACGAACCCGTGACTTCTTCATTCTCGTCTTGAAGTTATATAGCAAACAAGCGTCATCAATTCTAGATAGAAAAGCACACACACGTGCACACCTCTTGCAAGCGCCATTATTTATCATTGTCGTTACAAAAAGTTTGCTTCGCGATATTTATTTTCCGTTATCTCTGAAAAATTTCGAGCTTAATGGTGGAATCCAATATGATAAAAAAAAAAAAAAAATCTTAACGCCGCAACTAAATTCCACCCCAACCCCAATCTACCCTCTTAAATATAACGTAAAGTTTGAACTGTCACTTTGTCTACGGGAATATTGAGCCGACTGCATTTCAGCTATCGTCCCTTTGGCTATGAAATCTCTATTAAAATAAAATGATGCTCATTTGCCAATGAAATTTATGCTCGAATTTACGTAGCTCCGAGCAATCGAGTACAAACGAATGAAGCGGATGAATTGTAATAGTAATGAAAATTTGCCCGCGAGGTAAATATGAAACTATGTCGAACTTGCGACGCACGTACATCACATGTTTACTAATGTATAGCATAAAACACGACACACACACGCACACACACATATATATATATATATACATATATAGGCATGAACATGTGTGGGGTTTCTCTCGCGAATTTACCGTGACATCCACGCCATTTCTCGTTACCGAGAAGTAACGATCCACCCGTTATAATCGATTTCGCGCGATTTCGGTTAACTGACGTCGTACAAAGTTTACAAGCGTGCGTGGTCCGCGATTTACCCTCCTGGATTGCGAGTAGTACATATATATGTATATATATACACACACACATAAATCTATGGGGGGGTGCCTGTGTATAAAGACCACACATAGTCGACAATATACACACCTCAACTGACAGCCCAATGCACGTTTCTCAAAGCTTTCCCGAATCCCTCTCGAAAACCACAATGGCAAAACTATCACACACCGAATTGGGCAGCCATTTTTATTCCCACGGAGATTACACGTAAAAAAATATCCCAATTCCTTCCTCTGACCAATACGAAATCGCATCAAACCGATTTTTTTTTCTCCATCAAACTCCTGGAGTGTAATTACAAAAACAAAAAAAAAACACTCAGGGAATAAAAATTGAGAGTTGCGAAAAAAAATTTGGGTCACGTTCTGAAAGAATTACGTGAATCCATACGCATGTTACATGGAAAATTTCGTCGATCGTTGGTACTTCTGTGCATAATACTGAAAGCGATCGAGGATGGAAGTCTGGATGTGTCGGCATGGATGGTTAAAACATCCATTTAGTGTACAGGATAAGTCCAGAATAGTTGGGACACTTTTTTTTAATTGACTAGAACTTTATAGGGATTTTTCATGCTTCAGGAGGGGAGGGGATTATGAGGCTTTGAACGAGCTACCTTGTATTTATAGCAGAAAATCATACATAATTATTAATTTGTTTGCGAATTCCCTGCGAGTTCCCAAGGAATAAATTTTCTGGACCGATGGAACAGTTGAATGAAAATATGGGGTCATTGTAACTTTCTTGTAAAAGCTTTATTTTCGTTCCAAAATATTCAATGAAATGATAAACTTCTTGTAACATAGAAAACTAATTGTAAATAATAAAATTATATTAAGAACCATCGAGTAGATGGGAGAATCTTTTGAGCAGATAAAAATTCATCAAAATGTAATTTCAACGATAAAAAATCATATCCGAAAAAAAGCAAGTACCACAAAATAACAATAAATTAAATACAGAGTATCCCATCTCTTCTCAAATTTTAGGGGATGATGGGAAATCCGAGTAAAATTTGTCAATATTCCAAACTAACACTTAACATTCAATAACTCCGTACAGTCACTAGAATCGCCGATTCGTTCCAAGCTCGAAAAATATTTCACGTGTTGGCTCAGAACCGGACGCTGTAACTTTTTATTCAAACATGGCGCGTGCATTCCGTTTCCTCCATAATTGTTTAAAAATGAAACAACGGAAAAATCCTGATTTTTTTTTTTTTTTATTCAATACGTCAATTTATTCAAAAGGCTTGAATCTGTTCCGTCTCCCATAGGGTGTCCCAACTCTCCTGGAATTTCCCTGTATATGCGAACGCTGGAATTTACCAGGCGCAAGAAGAGAGCATGAGGGGTGGCTGGGTTAGGGTCGGTCCGGTGTTTTCGTACAAGCGTTCAGTGGTTTGTCGCACAGTACGGCAACGTTAAAGGGGTGCACACCCTCTCTCTCTCTCTCTCTCTCTCTCTCTCTCTCTCTCTCTCTCTCTCTCTCTCGCTCTCTCCTCCCCTCTGCCTCTCACTCTATCTCGCAGGTCTCTGTATAACGGGTGTCCCACTGCTTACTTCGAGTCTCTCGCCTGGTGTTCGCACATTTTCCAGCAAATACACATACATGAAATCTAAGCTTGCGCAATGCATACACGAGCTCATATCTATTGTAGAGATATGTACAGCAGAGGATAGATGTAGCTGGTGTTGGTACGTTTGGAAAAGTATGAGTGTCAGAAGGGTGGCGCTGTACGAGAGGCTACGCGTGTCGGGAGGGTTGATTGCGTCCGGTCGAGATGATTGCTTTCCGCGGGGCTTCCTGCTCTCTCCCTCACACGGGTGTCCCAGCAAGCGGCAACACCGCGGGCTCGCACGTATCCGCGGGCGCGAGTCTCGTACACTCGCATCGCGGATTACGCGCGTATACATACAAGAGAGATTGAGGATGGATGTGAAGGGCGCTTAGAGGACGTACTCGTCGCTCTTCTCTAGCCACAGAGCATCCACAACACGCGTTGCGTGTGTGTGTGTGTGTAGGGGGGGGGGGGGGGGGGTTGTATGTGCGTGGGCCTTCTCTGCATGCTGAATTTGCCGAGAGAAAGAGAGAGAGAGAGAGAGATAGAGTGAAAGAGTGACCTCTGGCAGCGATTACCCAAAACCCCCTTCGTCCCCCAGCATGTATACGTACGTTGCTTCACCAATGTTTCGATATTCCGATAGTTTATTCGTCTGGACCGATGAACCTTCCCGCGCCCTCGCTTCTCCCCTCGACAATCGCCCCACGGCTACCTCCGCGAAATCACTTCCATTTTAGTTAACGTTCCAGCTTTACTTCCCATTCTCTCTCTCTCTCTCTCTCTCTCTCTCTCTCTCTCTCTCTCTCGCTCTCTCTCTCGCTCTCTCTCTCACTCTGGCGCCCTAACCCCTCCACGCCGGTAGCATCCCTCGAACCACTAAAGTATGACGTTACCAAACTCCAAACACCTCCGGTTTAATTATTGTCCTTTTCGTCTCTAACGCTTCACATTTAGCCCGTTCGTCGTGTAAATTTTCGTTGTTGCCCATCCCGGGACAACGTAGATGACACGTGTCGAAACCCGGGGAACGTCAAATCTCGTCATCGTTACTCATCGATTAATTGCAATTATGGAACAGATTATTTATGGATCGATGGTGAAAGCACGCGTGAAAAGCTCAAACGAAAATGTCCATAGAGCTCATATATATATATATTTTTTTTTTGTAATGTATAGGATCAGTATAATTTGCGGCTTGCCTTTAAAATACATTTGGATTCTATAAAAATTTGAATTTTTTGACTGAAACAAATTTGATTTACATATAACGTTGTATAATTTTTACCTTCTGAATACAGTACATAAGTGAAGGATATGTCATATAGCTACTATTGTAGATATATATCTGCATTGCCTTATCTAGGTATAATATACATATATATATATATACATACATATGTACACAGATAGTGCGCATTATATATAAGGAGGGTACGTATGACATGAAAAGCTCGAACGAAACTGTCCATAGAGCTCATATATATATATTTTTTGTAATGTATAGGATCAGTATAAAAAACCACAGTTCGTGATTTATTAAATTCATTTAACGTTGATCAAACTTGAATTTTATGGTAGAAAATTGTGAGACTTGAATAATTTCCTCCTTGCCTTTAAAATACATTTGGATTCTATAAAAATTTGATTTTTTTCACTGAAACAAATTTGATTTACATAGCGTTGTATAATTTTTACCTTCTGAATAAAGTACATAAGTGAAGGATATGTCATATAGCTACTATCGTAGATATATATGTGCATTGCCTTATCTAGGTATAATATACATATATATATATATATACATACATATGTACACAGATAGTGCGCATTATACATAAGGAGGGTAAGTATGACATGAAAAGCTCGAACGAAACTGTCCATAGAGCTGATATATATATATATATATTTTGTAATGTATAGGATCAGTATAAAAAACCACAGTTCGTGATTTATTAAATTCATTTAACGTTGATCAAACTTGAATTTTATGGTAGAAAATTGTGAGACTTGAATAATTTCCTCCTTGCCTTTAAAATACATTTGGATTCTATAAAAATTTGAATTTTTTGACTGAAACAAATTTGATTTACATAGCGTTGTATAATTTTTACCTTCTGAATAAAGTACATAAGTGAAGGATATGTCATATAGCTACTATTGTAGATATATATCTGCATTGCCTTATCTAGGTATAATATACATATATATATATATATATATACATACATATGTACACAGATAGTGTGCATTATACATAAGGAGGGTAAGTATGACATGAAAAGCTCGAACGAAACTGTCCATAGAGCTGATATATATATATATATATTTTGTAATGTATAGGATCAGTATAAAAAACCACAGTTCGTGATTTATTAAATTCATTTAACGTTGATCAAACTTGAATTTTATGGTAGAAAATTGTGAGACTTGAATAATTTCCTCCTTGCCTTTAAAATACATTTGGATTCTATAAAAATTTGATTTTTTTCACTGAAACAAATTTGATTTACATAGCGTTGTATAATTTTTACCTTCTGAATAAAGTACATAAGTGAAGGATATGTCATATAGCTACTATTGTAGATATATATCTGCGTTGCCTTATCTAGGTACAATATACATATATATATATATATATATATATACATATGTACACAGATAGTGCGCATTATATATAAGGAGGGTAAGTATGACGGGGTGGGAAGGGGAAGGGTGTCGTATAGTATCAACCGTTACTCTTCGTTCTAGCGCGCGCGCTTCTAAGGTAAGACATTGCATATCCATGAACTACTCGAAATTGATCCTAATCCGTAATCCGGCGTGTTTAGTCTCTTCCGTCTGCTCTCTCTCCCAAGGTACTTAGCGCTCGAGAAGGCGGAAGGATGAATAAGGAGGAGGCGAGAATACCAAGGAGAGTAAGGCAAACGAGATGGCTACGGGGATGGGGTGGCGGGAAAGAGAGAAAGAGAGGGAGATGAGCAACGAGCCGGCTGAAGGATCTTGGCATTGCCGGGTGAAGGACGAGATGATGAGAGAGAGAGAGAGAACAACGGGAAGCTCGCAAAACTCTCAGAATAAATCCAGAATTCGTAGCGTAGCATTATGTACCAAGAATGGAAACGAAAACGTCCAAATGAATGATTTTTATGAAGGAATTCATTTTACAAATTCAATCGTTACTAATTTTCAATTCTGCTCGGTAAAATAAAATATGCTCGACGTCAATTATAATTAATGATTAAGGTATGAAAAAAAAATGTGATGAATTAATCCTCTTGTCGATACACGGATATCCGGGGCTTCCCATTTTTAAATACGTGGGGACTTTGTAGGTACTTAAAAGAGGGTTAAAAAAATGATGAGACAAAAAGAATGATCCGAATGCGTACTAAATGGTTCGAGTACTCAACTATTGTTTGAGCTAAAAATAATATTAACATTTGAAAAGGACCCAAAAGGATTAATAGAACCGATTTATTACAGCTCATACAGAGATCGATAAATATCGATAAATTCATTCGAGGCATTTGACCCCCGATAGGATGCAATCAGAAATTATGGATCACATCCGGTTAGAGCATGATACTGCAATTACTGGTGCAAGGGGTGAATGCATCAGGGGTTACAGCATGTATTCGTTAGACGTGACAACCAATTTACATGGTATATATATCTATATATCTCATATTCTAGGGACCGTAAGTTCAATGCACTGTGATACTGATATAATATATTATCCCATCACTATATAATTGAGTGAGGTAATTGAATTATTGGTCAAATGGGACAGCATGAAGATCGTGAAATTGCTTTAAAAATCAGTAAAGAGACGGATTGTACGGATTTTTTTGACAATGGTCCTTTTTGGATTTCATTGGTAAGAGAGATAGAGAGAGAAACTGAGATCGAAGGAGAATCGTTGGGAGAAATTTTCAGCGCACTTGGGACTGTTCAATGCAGGAAAGGAAGTCTATGCACAGCAGGATGCGAAACTAACTAATTAATTATTCATGCACGTCCGTCGTTTGGGCGAGAGAACCAACCGTAGCCCAATGATGTCACTTCTCACCGAGCATTCGTGGGTATTTAGCATGACTATGGGAGTAAAAGAGGAGCGCCAGGACGAATACAAATATATATATATAAATATACAAGATGTAAAGCACAACGGTCGATTAACCGAGCGCACAGTGATAAGGACCCTCGGATACTCACAGCCTACGGCCAATCCCATTCATCTTATTGTTGATGCAGAATTCAATTGACCAGAAAAATTGGATTTTTCTCGAGTTTGTAAAGAAAAAAAATATTGACATTCTTTAAATTATTATTATCAAAATATTAAGGGCTTGTAAATTGTTTCAAGATGAGATCGAGTTATATTTTCAAGGATTTTATCGTTAAACCAATGAAATATGTACTTGCCTAATTTTATGATTTTTTTGCGACTATATATATATATAGTTTATGATGTTTTCGCGACTACATATATAGTCGGAAAAAAATCATAAAATTAAGTAAAAAAAATAATGATTATTTCTCAAGTTTTTGTGATAATTAAAATAATAAATTAAATGGGCAATGAAATCTCAAATCCATTCAAATATATTCTACGAAAACTTGAATCATCAAATAAATATAATATTACTCTGTCGAGTGCCAGCAAATCATTTCGAACAAAAGCCTTTTCTCTCTCACGTTTTGTGTATACTTTTTCCCCTTCACTTTGCAATCATCCACCCCCCCCCCTCCCTCCCAGCCTCCCCCACCCCCACTCCCATGTCTCTTAATCTCGAAGAAGTCATATCGCGATGTGTTGCGTCTGGGCTTTTGAGTAATTGCTGGAAAATTGCCGGCCAGGGAAGAAGGGTGGGAGGGATGGATGGAGCGAGTTTTAACGCAAAGGTGGTACGAGAGAGGGTGGCAAACTAGCTCGTGCCACAGTACGGTCTGCCCCGACACGAGAGGAAAGTGAAAAAAAAAAAAAAAAAAAAAAAAAATTAACGTGGAAAAGCGAGCGAGTTCGTGAACACGAGAGGAGAAAACCATCACGACGAGAAGAGTCGAGAGAGACGAGAAAGAGAACGAAAGCATAATATATATGTCGTACGTTTAACGATAAAGCGAAAATTTCTCTTTTATTTTATCTGGTATAGCTGTTACAGCACGGATACTCCCAAGAGAGAGAGAGAGAGAGAGAGAGAGAGAGAGAGCATGTGTAGGTTGACGATAGCCGGAAAATTCTGTCCCGAGCAGAAGAGAGAAAAAAAAAAAGAAAAAAAAAACTGGCCATCCCTCTTTTATTGGCAGTGACTTGGCGCTGTGTTATAATCCGGAAAGTGAGAAAGTCTCGAATTTCCACAGCGATGGCAGGAACTGTATAGAAGAATATTTTATATAGCGTGGGTGAAGCTTGCAGAATTGCTCACTCTGTCTCTCTCTTTTTTCACGCTGTATATAACATATAACGTATACATAACGTTTTTCCACGGGATATCTTGACTGGCTCATAGCTCGAGTGAAATATATAAGTGGACGATGCGTTGCGGGGTGCGAGTTTATATAGTGCGAGAGCAGCCCGGCAGTTTCAACGGATACCTCTTAAAAACTTTATGGGGGTGCATTTCGTGCAAAACTCGACCAACATCGTTATTATTTTTTTATTTACGCTCTATATCATACTATACTGATATCATTTCAATTTTTTTTTTTTTTCCAATCATTATTTGTTTATTGATTTTTTTAACCTGAAGATTTATCTCAAAAAAACAAATGGCCCAAAACTTTTGTGCTAAATGACAATCATTTAAAGCCCTTTGTGACCAAATTTCTTGGATCTGCTGGACCAGGAATTATTATTTTTTAAATAAAAACAGCGACGTTTATCAAAACATTTTTTTTTTCCGTGTTCCGTGTTCCGGTCCGTGTGATGGTGAGTCCGTGTGATGGTCCGGTGTGATGAGTCATGGGTCGCAAATATGAATCACTCAAATATAACGGGTGGCCGTAAAAAATAATATAGATCTCATTGTGGAGGTAAATTATTTTTTTTAATTATGACGAGTCGTTACGAAAGGACCCATACATGCATTATAGGTATGCGTGTGTGACTGCGCTCAGCTCCACGTAACTGGTGTAACGACGACCTTAACCACTTGACCTCGGACGAGAAACTTGATACGTTAAAGTATAGGACAGTATAATGTGGGTGATATATATATGTGTGTGTTCTTCGAGCACCCTCACTGGAAAGCAACGGTTACGGTTCATAGATATATATATATATATATATATATATATATATATATATATATATATATATATATATATCATGAAATCGAAAGAAAAGGAGGAATATCGGATACGTCAAACTTCAGCAAGGGCATGGCATATTTTTTTCGATCCACATAAAAAATTCAATTAAAAAATCGTATTTAATCCGAGAGAGAAATCTGAAGGAGATGCTTCGTTTATTTCGTCGTTGCGCAGCCGGGCAAACGGTAAATGGAAATCTAATCCCCCTTAATCGCTCGGGTAACAAACCCGATGTCCGGTTTGCTACCGCTGATCACAAATGATCTGTACAGATTACTCGTCTTTTGGTGATATTCATCGAGGCTAGACCGAGAACGAGGGTGGATATTCAGTGCGAATGAAATTTCGTTTCATTGTTCCTACGTTATGCTGTGAATACACAGACAACCAGAAAGAGAGAGAGGGCGGAGAGAGAGAGAGAGATTTATGCGTATTATATCTGAGAAAAGGTAGGATTAAAGGGGGAGTAAGGGGGTAGTAAAAGGGGTTCCGATATACGAGATATACGTTTCTTGGTAAAGGATTATCATTCTCATCCGGTCAAAGCCTCCAGTAGTGGGTTTATTATAGTATATATAGGCAGTGCTCGCTCACAATATATATATATATATGTATACGTAAGAGAGTTATATCGGTCATTGTTACGATAAATTCACGGGCCATTGACTCTGATAGCTTCATAATTCACGAAGAATCGAAGAAATCGAGAGAGCATATGCAACGTCCCACATGTAGATATGTATGTGTCCCGAATCGAATTATATTCAAATCGTATCGTACATATTGCGTTCCCATATATCGCCTGAAATATAAATATTGCACAAAATTTTCTTCTCTTTTACCATAGATAATGTCTAAGAAATATTAATAGGGCACGTCAGATTTGGGCTATTTTTAAATTAAATTTAATAAACTCGAATAATTAATTATATTGATCGTACAAATTTCTCATAATTCGACCAAGAAAAAATGTTTAATAATTCATCAGGCAGAAATTCCACTGGCAAGAACAGGTTATGCAATCTGTATGAACCCTTCGATTTATAAATTTGCATAAACGATATAATATTTATGCTTGAAAATAATTTTCTGAGACTCAATTTGAATAAATGATTTTTTAATCTGCATGCATTCTTCGTGTTAAAAAAAATGCAAGAATAACATGAAAGGTGACAATCTTCGGTGGATCAAAAGTTTATAATGTGTGGAAAAAGATGTCATGACTCTCGACTTTTCACGTTCCTCGTAATATAATTCTGTCTTACTTAAAGCAAACATCGCGATAGCCAGACACGAACGATGCAGCAGCCAGAAGCATTGGTGAAAAATATATATAGGTATAGATTAACTACTAGGCTGCTGGGCCGTTTACCATTTTATAAATTAACGTTTTTGCATCAATCCTGAAAAATCATTTTTTGCGACCTCGGTTTCAAAAAATCATATTTTTTTTTTGCAATCTTCCCGTTTATTCTAAATCCTTCTTTGAAAAATAAATTTTATTAAAATGCGAACAAAGTGGTAATTTCCGGTGGATCCAAAGTTTATAACGTGTACGGAAAGATCGTCCCCGGACTTCTCTCCACTCTCGTAATATAATTCTGTCTTGCAAGAAGATATGTAGCCACGGTTGAATGGAATTTATGCATATATATATATATATATATATATATATATATATATATATATATATAGTTGGCGTCTTCTCGTTACCGGTGAGGCCATCGCAGGCAAACAGCAAATTCCCAAGATGTGAATGCCCGCGTCTACGCGAAACTTAATTAAATATCCAAAGTGTCCAACGAAATTACGGAAATTGGTATGACGACTTTCTCCCCTCCCCCCCCCCCCCCCCCCAGGGCTTGAACAAAAAGAGAAAGAATGGAGTGTAAGAGAGAGAAAGAGAGAGAGAGAAGTAAAACTGGTAATAGGAACTCTTATTACACGGGCACACAGTCGTCCATTCGCGTTCTCGCGTCCATCCCATTCGTGGGTATTACTACTTAACGTCTAATAAACGTCGTCGACCAACCTCGTTCTCATCGCAGAGTTCTTCAACTCCACTGTTAAATCCCCACCCCCATATGTATACATACATATATATATATATATATATATGTATACATATGGGGTTGGGGATATCATATCATTTGGGGTTGGGGATTCATATATATATGAATCGTTGATGTATATATATATATTCCTGCGTTTAGTCGAAAGCATAATTCTTTTGTATCATCACGCGTATCCCAGTGGACCAGTGATGTAGCACACACATAGAGGATACCACCAGTGACGTTATTTCTTCACCCTCTCTCTTTCTCTTCTCTTCTTCTTGCCTCTCCCAAGAGTCTTCGCGTGATACTCGGCAAAGATAACGAGGGTCTACCGTAAAGCGGGCCGCGAGTACCGCTTAGCCCTCCCAGTATACTACTATGAGACAGCTCGTTACCGCTTTCGCGATAGCTTTGCTATATAAACCTCCTCCCCCAATCGCCACTTCACCCCCTTCCTATATACCAGTTTGACGGGCTAAGGCAGAACAGCTAAAATGCACTATAATATCGCATATCCCTATAAATTATTCAATGCACAGCGTATATATATATATACATATATATCACCAAGATCCCACATATTCGAATAATGTTCAATGGCGTCGGGTATAATCGAGACTCAATTTCCGTTGTGCTCTCGCACTCGCAATCTATATAAACCATTTCTCATCATTCTATCTGGTCTATGGAATTACAAAAACTTGTCCAACAAATTTTTATTCACTCCTTGAAGCTCACAGAGATGTGATTGGATGGATTCTCTAATTCAGAGGACCAAGTAACGTCGAAGACCTCTAGGTTAGGCCTCAATTGCAACTGGGAATTCGTCCGGCCGATTATTTAAAAAAATTAATAAGGGAGTAAAAGCATCAGATGAAGAAAAGATTAAGGGAGGAGAAGAATGAAGTGATGAAAAATTTCCAAGTGTTTCTTGAAGCCATATCGATAGCTGTGCTTTGGAGCTTGGCTGGAGGGAGAGAGAAAAAGTGCAACATGATAATGCTGCAGCTTTCAGCATATTCTCACCCTTCGGAGTAATTCCAGGGAAGCTGGCACACCAAAATCGACAGTAGTGTTGCTCAACTTTTGAAGAAATCACAATGTACCGGGACACTTTTTTCAACATCATTGGACTCTATTTCTATTATATAAAAACTCGACCAGACCCATATAAACTATGTGATCAGAAAATTGACTATTTGATTGAATGTGCTAAAAGCGAAATAATTTTATCATAATAAATTAGTTATAATTGTCCAGTTATTCCATGAACTGTCGTTGGAAAGTTATTTTTTAAAAGCTCTTAGGGTTTCGAACATATTACGTATCATTATTTCGGGGAAACAAAAGATAACCGAGAACTTTTCGAGAGCCTCCGAGACCATCGAAAAATACTATTGGCAGAAAAATTAAAACCGATTTACAAAAAGTGTTCCAACTTTTCTGGCCTTTTGGTATATTTAGATCACTTTGTAACTCGAGATATTGCCTCGATATAAACGCACACATACTTCGACTACGACTACAGGAGGCCATCACCTTTATAGTGTGGAATGTCTGAATAGATCAGCAGCAGTCAAAACTCAAAATGATATATATATGATATAGTGAAAAATATAGTGTCAATATATATAATACTAGCAACCCGGCCCGGATTCGCCCAGAGTTTTAAATTTATATAACAAAAAAGCAATATATCAACACAAATGTTGGCGACTCAATTTGAAATTTTATCTCAATTAAATACTTGTGATGATCAACTGATTTATTTTGATAAGAAATCCACCTAAACATCTTCTAATTATTTTACGATATTTTAAAACATAAAAGCAGTTACTGTGGCTTATGCATAAAAGTAAGATTTATGGTGTCGGGAACTTTTTTATAGACCTTTTCAAGACCTACAATTTTCCTATACATTGTTTTAGTGCACATCCAATAGTTTTTCCAGCGTTCGCCACGTAAAAGCGTGTGGGTGACGATATTTTCTACGACTACGTTGACACATTTGGCTGTCTCTTATTACGTACATGTGATAAATCAATGTTTCATATACCTAAAACCTTCCTCGAAAACTATACTACGTAATGGTAAAAACCCCATTATAATCCATTGTGTAGTTCTCGAGATTAGTGCAATCATACAGACAGACAGACGCTCTCGGGGAGTTTCTTATATACTATACTATATACAGGGCTATATACTATACTTTATAGTATAATCCAAACATGGGTTCCAATGCTCAGAATTCTTGCCTATGGGTCCTGTACCTACCCTCTCATTTTGGCCAAAGTTACCCCTGTATGTATCGATGACGATACTGATACTGATGATGTATTATTATTATATATTAGGGATATTTGCCGTAACAATTGCACACATCAAAATTTGCTAAATTGTCACCATATTCAAAAAGAACTTTTCCCCATATATAAAGTAAGTTCACAGTGGCTACATTGAGAAAAAAAAATTAATATACTCCACCTCGATATCTACGAGTGTACACAGCAAAATATACTCCATAATACTAACGTATAAGAAGAGTATATGGTCTGGTATGCGGTGAGTGTTTTCTATATATATATACACACACATATATATATATATATATATAAACATATATAGGGGGGAGTATCTATTGGCGCGGGAAAAGAACAGTTTACAACGGAATATTGTCCCGTCTAAGCCGCTCTCCAATATTTCATCAACTTTCTTATTCCTTCTTTCCCGCACCAATTCCTCCCTTGTCGTACTCGTTTCTATTATCGCGCTCTCTCTCTCTATCTCTTTCTCTCTCTCTCTCTCGCCCTTAAGACGCCTCTTTCTTTCCTCTTGTGCGAATGCTCTTCTCGCTTGTTCCCTTCCGCAGCGTTACCACTCAGCTGGCCCATTTTTCTTTCAACCCTCCCGCTCGCCAGTCTCGAAGCTCCTTGGACGAAGCCTCTCGAGTTGTCCCTCTGGCGAAGGGATACTCGCGCGTATAGACCGATCCGACGATCGAGATGCTGGCGCGCTTCGAGAGGCCTTTTCTTCTCTCTTTCCGCCAGTTTCACTCCTTTTTTCCCCACAGTCGACGCCGATTCATCCCCAACCATCCTCCTGTACGGCTCAGCATCGAGGAATACGGAACGCGCAAAGTATGTCCAAGTATTTCGCAAGAAGTCCGCGCACCCGTAAGGGAAATTCTGTCTCTCGGCTATTTTCCTCGTGAACAATTTCTGACGATTCCAAACGACTACGACGACAAGACTGCGGGACGGAGAACGAGAAGGAGGGGATGGAAAGAGAGCAATGTAGCAGTTTCTCTCCTCTCGATCTCCTTCTTCCCCGAGACTCTTTCTATCTCATTTATTTCATTCTCTCTCTTTTTTATGCCCCTTTAGACTCTCTTTCATATCGTCTTCATACACTCGTTTCTTTCCCATTCCCACGGAGACAGAGCAGCGGCAAGTATTACGTTCTCCACCGGTCTTTCTCATCCTATCTTTGCACTTTAGTGTCGTCTTTGTTTTTCTTCTGGTTTTTTCTCCTTCTTTTTCTTTACCACAAAATCCCCCACACATTTCAATTCTATCTCGTATACACGTGGTATTATTTTCTCTCTCTCTCTCTCTCTCTCTCTCTCTCTCTCTCTCGCTCTGTCTCTCTCACACACACAGAGTTTCTCCCCATAATGGGAGACGAGAGTCTCTTGAGTTTTTTTTTCTGCCAAATGTAGATTCGGTAGAGCATAAAAAGTTATGGTAGCATTGGAGTGGGGGATGAGGCTTATATGAAGAAATGTTTCCGACTGTATGGGAGAGGAGATATTTTCCTGAGCGTGCGAGCAGGTTTGAGAGTCCTTTTTACTTTAAAAATTCTGGGAGGCCCGTAAGAGATATTAAAGGGAATTTTTAGCCTGCTGGTGTAATGAATTTTCGAGGGTGAGAATCTTCGAGAGATGGGGAGAGGGAAAATTCCGGATACTCGAGAGCTGGTTAAGGCGAGCTCGCATGCTCCTCCTTGTAAGGAATTGCTGCGCGCGAAATTATTTCCTTTATAAATCAGCGGCCATACGTTTCGCAATAGCGAGGGTGCTATGAATGTGTGTGGATGTTTGTGTGTGTGTGTGTGGGTGTGTGTATAGCATGGCCTCATTTTCTTCAACCCCCTTCCAACACGCCATTTCAGCTTTGTCTACCAAGCAAGGACGGATAAAGCAATACCGCCCGAGCAATTTTTTTTCCCTCCCTCGAAATTTATCCCATCTCCATTCTCTTTCTCTCGTTCTTATTGCTCTCCCTAAATCTCGAGTGACATTGTAGACGCAACAATCAACTTTTGTGTAATTCAATAACGAAAGATGGACGAATTATTCTGGGAGAATGAAGATGAGTAGAAAACCAAGAGAGAGATGAGTAGAAAAAAAATACCGAGGAAGATCCTGCTTATCAATATTTGGGATGATGACTTCATCTATATAGAAGTGATGTCTCCATGTTGGAGCGTGTGCGTGTGTGTGTTTGTGTTTGTCTACAAGTCAATTTGGTATCAGAGGTAAACACGCAGGACGTTCGCGACCTTGGAACACGATAAGTCGATGAGGGAGAGATACGGGGGGAGAGAGAGAGAGAGAGAGAGAGAGAGAGAGAGAGAGAGGAGGGAGGAGAAGGAGTCTGTGTGGACCGAGATGTGTTCGTAAGGGCTACACAGATCGGCCCTCTCGTGAGCTCTGCAACGCGGATGCTGTGAAGGGCTCGATTTCCCGAGAACGTCTCTCTCTCTCTCTCTCTCCCTCTCTCTCTCTCACACACACACACACACACTCTCTCTTCCTCTTGAGTACAGTGAGAGCTCTCTTGGGTGGGGATGTAGTAATTTGTCGGCTTGGCAAGACGGCTGGCTCCGGGCTGATAACGGGAGGTGGTCCATTCTCCTACGATTCGAGAGCCTTCCCCCCCCCCCCCCCCCGTCTTCCCAACTACCCTGTTCCACTTACGATCCTCCCCCTCTACGTGAAACTTACCCCCCTATATTCTCATCCCCTATCGCGATTCTCCGCCGTTTGTAAGACGTCCACTTCACTCTCGCCCTATACATGCCAGCACATTTTCTCCTCTCTCTCTTTCGACTTCTATCGAGCTTTCTCTTACGCGTCTTTGCTTCCATTTCGTCTTACTCGATGCAACTAAATATGTGTATATATATATATATATATATATTTTTTTTTTTTTTTTTATCAAGCCAGGACGTCCTATTTTGGAGGGAAATCTGTCAGACACGGAATTTGAAAAATGATTTATCCTGGATGGATAAGTGATTCCATTCTATATAAATTAAGATATAGATCGATATGATAATTGTAGAATGTTTGGAACGGTTGGCACAGTTTTTGTTAAAAAACTTTTTAGAGATTTTCAAACAGCTTTTCTGGTTTTTAAAAAACACTTGGTTACCTTTTATTTTTCACACAGAGAATGATTCATAATTATGCATAATTTCGTCTTCCCAAAAATTTGGTAAGGAATTTTGGTAAGAAACAAAGTATAGGCTAGTTTGATTCTGGCTTAGGCGAGAGAAAAAGCGAGGTAGGACACAATTCATCGTGTAAAATGTACACAGTAGGTAGATTCGGTCGGTTGGTGGATGCTGAGAGGGGAGGCTACGTCTGGCTAAATAAAAAATAATTCTATTGGTGGTCTTCTTGGTGGTGACCCAAGTTTCGTAAAATTTCTCTCAGTCGATTGTAACAAAAGATTTTAATTTCAATCAAGTTAAAATTCAAAGTTTTTTTTAGGCCTTTCATGTTACTCGTCTTCATGCACATATGAGGGTGCAATAAATTGGCACAAGTCGTATTCACGAAATATTGATTTAAAAAATTGACTAACAGCTTTCTCCTCAGCTGTTAGTTACTTGGTAAGGAATTTTGGTGAGAAACAAAGTATACGCTAGTTTGATTCTGGCTTAGGCGAGAGAAGAAGCGAGGTAGGACACAATTCATCGTGTAAAATGTACACAGTAGGTAGATTCGGTCGGTTGGTGGATGCTGAGAGGGGAGGCTACGTCTGGCTAAATAAAAAATAATTCTATTGGTGGTCTTCTTGGTGGTGACCCAAGTTTCGTAAAATTTCTCTCAGGCGATTGTAACAAAAGATTTTAATTACAATCAAGTTAAAATTCAAAGTTTTTTTTAGGCCTTTCATGTTACTCGTCTTCATGCACATATGGGGGTGCAATAAATTGGCACAAGTCGTATTCACGAAATATTGATTTAAAAAAAGTGACTAACAGCTTTCTCCTTAGCTGTTGTTTCCTTGGTAAGGAATTTTGGTGAGAAACAAAGTATACGCTAGTTTGATTCTGGCTTAGGCGAGAGAAGAAGCGAGGTAGGACACAATTCATCGTGTAAAATGTACACAGTAGGTAGATTTGGTCGGTTGGTGGATGCTGAGAGGGGAGGTTACGTCTGGCTAAATAAAAAATAATTCTATTGGTGGTCTTCTTGGTGGTGACCCAAGTTTCGTAAAATTTCTCTCAGTCGATTGTAACAAAAGATTTTAATTTCAATCAAGTTAAAATTCATAGTTTTTTTTAGGCCTTTCACGTTACTCGTCTTCATGCACATATGGGGGTGCAATAAATTGGCACAAATCGTATTCACAAAATATTGATTTAAAAAATTGACTAACAGCTTTCTCCTCAGCTGTCAGTTACTCGGTAAGGAATTTTGGTGAGAAACAAAGTATACGCTAGTTTGATTCTGGCTTAGGCGAGAGAAGAAGCGCGGTAGGACACAATTCATCGTGTAAAATGTACACAGTAGGTAGATTCGGTCGGTTGGTGGATGCTGAGAGGGGAGGCTACGTCTGGCTAAATAAAAAATAATTCTATTGGTGGTCTTCTTGGTGGTGACCCAAGTTTCGTAAAATTTCTCTCAGTCGATTGTAACAAAAGATTTTAATTTCAATCAAGTTAAAATTCAAAGTTTTTTTTAGGCCTTTCATGTTACTCGTCTTCATGCACATATGGGGGTGCAATAAATTGGCACAAGTCGTATTCACGAAATATTGATTTAAAAAAAGTGACTAACAGCTTTCTCCTCAGCTGTTGGTTACTTGGTAAGAAATTTTGGTGAGAAACAAAGTATACGCTAGTTTGATTCTGGCTTAGGCGAGAGAAGAAGCGCGGTACGACACAATTCATCGTGTAAAATGTACACAGTAGGTAGATTCGGTCGGTGGGTGGATGCTGAGAGGGGAGGCTACGTCTGGCTAAATAAAAAATAATTCTATCGGTGGTCTTCTTGGTGGTGACCCAAGTTTCGTAAAATTTCTCTCAGGCGATTGTAACAAAAGATTTTAATTACAATCAAGTTAAAATTCAAAGTTTTTTTAGGCCTTTCATGTTACTCGTCTTCATGCACATATGGGGGTGCAATAAATTGGCACAAGTCGTATTCACGAAATATTGATTTAAAAAAAGTGACTAACAGCTTTCTCCTCAGCTGTTGGTTACTTGGTAAGAAATTTTGGTGAGAAACAAAGTATACGCTAGTTTGATTCTGGCTTAGGCGAGAGAAGAAGCGCGGTAGGACACAATTCATCGTGTAAAATGTACACAGTAGGTAGATTCGGTCGGTGGGTGGATGCTGAGAGGGGAGGCTACGTCTGGCTAAATAAAAAATAATTCTATCGGTGGTCTTCTTGGTGGTGACCCAAGTTTCGTAAAATTTCTCTCAGTCGATTGTAACAAAAGATTTTAATTTCAATCAAGTTAAAATTCAAAGTTTTTTTTAGGCCTTTCACGTTACTCGTCTTCATGCACATATGGGGGTGCAATAAATTGGCACAAATCGTATTCACAAAATATTGATTTAAAAAATTGACTAACAGCTTTCTCCTCAGCTGTCAGTTACTCGGTAAGGAATTTTGGTGAGAAACAAAGTATACGCTAGTTTGATTCTGGCTTAGGCGAGAGAAGAAGCGCGGTAGGACACAATTCATCGTGTAAAATGTACACAGTAGGTAGATTTGGTCGGTTGGTGGATGCTGAGAGGGGAGGTTACGTCTGGCTGATTGGGCCCGTGGAGCGCGTTGAACAAAGTTGCCTTGGTAATCTCGTTATCTCACCGACTCGTTCTCAAATTCAGTACGAGACAGCTAGAGCCCGCACGAGCACGGAATGTTCCTCACGTATATTCTGGTATGTATCTCTGAGAAAAGGAGCGACGAGAGGCCCAGCAACGCGTTTCTCAATCAGTTTAACATTAGCAGCTTCGCCCATGGAAAAGTTCTAATTACTCGATGCGCCCCGAATAAACCATTACTTTGGTCTCTCTGGTGAACGAGAACTTTTCGACAGTTGGAGCAGCTTAAACGGGCGTGACGAGTTCGACAGTGAGAATAAAAATCGAGAAAAAATTTAGTAAAATTTTACATTTTTTATTCGTTTAATTTACTTCTTTTTTTTTTTTTTTTTTCATAGGAACTTTTTTATCAAAAATATTATTATAAAAAGTCGAAATATTTTTTGAATTGTTCTTTTTAGGGTCAAAATATATAATTACGTATAAAAAAAAAATTCACTATTGAACGTTACTCCGAAGACCACATATAACCTAATTTACGCCTAATTTAGCGGCTGGCCACTCTGCACTGCGCGTATTATAGAAACGCACAGGAAGGAAAACGTACTACGTGGTTGAAATAAAAATAAAAAAATTAAAAAAAAAAAAAACAACTGAAGCATTAAATTTGATGGATGCTGATGGGACAACAAACGACGTTGGATGAGGAAAACTCGACGCGATCAATCCACATCCGTTACCACTTGGCCGTCCGAATGTACATCAACGCGAGAGAGCTCTCGCGTGACATTTCCGACCAGCCAGAATATACTATGATATAGCTAATATCATAACGTGGTTATGTGTGTGTAGAAAGAACCCAGTAAATAGTGATGAAATACAAATGGATATAAATACATTTTGAATCGTGATAAAGGCTGATAAAAATGGGAAAAAATAAATATAATTCAAAAAATTGTAAAAACAAAATAATGAAATATTTCCATTTGGGCAATTTTTTTCATTCGTAGTAAAAAATGATGAAACGACAAGAAAATATGGAGGATAGACTTTGAAAATGGGTCAGCAATCTCCGAAAATACTAAATACAGAGTAATTATTTTTAACTGATATATAAATCTTTGCGAAGAATTTTTGTGACCATAGGCACTTAAATCATGTCAGTTAATTATATATACATATATATATATATATATCTATTTGTGAATTAATTATATATACATATAGATATATATATATATGTGTATATATAATTAACTGTCATGATTTAAGTGCCTATGGTCACAAAAATTCTTCGTAAAGATTTTTTTTTGTATTTGGGTCGAGAAGGATCGCGAGCTCAATACGGAGGATTTAATTAATCCGCATCTGAAGATAATAAGAATTTTCTTATTTTTTTGCTTGAAATTTTGACTGAAATAATTTTAAATCAGACGAGGGATAAAATGGCGAATTAAGAATGGAATTGAGTGGGGTGAACGTCGATGAATGGTTAAATGACTGGGTACAAAATGGTACAGTAACATATGGAAGGAGATCGTGGGCCAAAGAGACTTTTCGAGATGGGCATAATTGGTAGTAGAATCGAAGCTCAACAGGATCATGTATCGCCTGTAGTGTAGAGAAACTGCAGGGAAATTTGGCTGGATTGAAACGGAGTCTGTTTCAGATCGTATAGGATACACTCGGTTCTCTGAATCTTGGTTGCCGGACCCTTACATATATATATATATATATATATATGTAGATTCTACTCCACATGCTTTGCCGGGTATTTAGTTGAATTTACCATCAGGTTGTCGACTGCTCAGCGTGTGCACGGCCGTCGTCGTCTGTGTACAGGTTTCCCCTTTCTCTGTACAGCAACGTTACAGCCAGTATGGCTCACAAGCATTGACGATGACCCTGTCAACTCCAGGGAGAGCCAAGACTAACAGCCACTCACTCTCCCGCTTTTCCTCCCCGTTTCTCTCTCTCTCTCTCTCTCTCTCTCTCTCTCTCTCTCTCTCTCTCTCTCTCTCCCCCCCCCTCTCTCTCTCTCTCTCTCTCTCTCTCTCTCTCTCTCTCTCTCTCTCTCTCTCTCTCTCTCTATCTCTCTCTCTGCTCTCCCTATATGAGCGATCTCTAACGACCAGTTCCAGAATTTCGCAAAGACTTAACATGGACCACCCGTATGGAGCAGCCGAAACGAATCTTTGATCGCGTTTGACCAGCGAATGCATGTCACAGATCCTCAAACCCTCCATTCTCATTCGTACCCTTTGCACTTTGGCTTGCAGTTCAAACGACACGAGACGAGGATTTCGAGACTGCGCATATAATCAAATCCCCAGTGTGTACACACAGCACGATTTTATCATTCCTTTAATCATTTGCTGAGACTTACCCCATTTACATCTCGATTCACGTCTTCCTGGCTAATTATTTCCTGATCATCCCAAGATCTGGAGATCATCCGAATAATTTTTTTTTCCCTGCCTATACTTTTCCATCAGCTGATGTCAATTTTTTTTTTTAAGTTTTAATCTTTGTGCAGAGATAATTGAGTATCTTTTTGTGTGTATTTTCAAATGGATTTAAGGGGGCCGAGTTATGTAAACGAATAAAAGAGAGGAACATGATGAGGTCGTTGAATTTTTTTTATAGGATTAATGTAGATTTGCATTTTTGTTGGTCAATGAATTTTTCACAAAATACAAAATATTTACGTAAATCAGAATATGTGGCTTGAAAAAAAAAAATAGAGAAAAATAGTAATGTAGATTTGTATTTTTGTTGGTCAATAAATTTTTCACAAAATACAAAATTTTTACGTAAATCAGAATATGTGGCTTGAAAAAAAAAAATAGAGAAAAATAGTAATGTAGATTTGTATTTTTGTTGGTCAATGAATTTTTTACATAATACAAAATTTTTACGTAAATCAGAATATGTGGCTTGAAAAAAAAAATAGAGAAAAATAGTAATGTAGATTTGTATTTTTGTTGGTCAATAAATTTTTCGCAAAATACAAAATTTTTACGTAAATCAGAATATGTGGCTTGAAAAAAAAAATAGAGAAATATAGTAATGTAGATTTGTATTTTTGTTGGTCAATAAATTTTTCACAAAATACAAAATTTTTACGTAAATCAGAATATGTGGCTTGAAAAAAAAATAGAGAAAAATAGTAATGTAGATTTGTATTTTTGTTGGTCAATGAATTTTTCACAAAATACAACATTTTTACGTAAATCAGAATATGTGGCTTGAAAAAAAAAATAGAGAAAAATAGTAATGTAGATTTGCATTTTTGTTGGTCAATGAATTTTTTACAAAATACAACATTTTTACGTAAATCAGAATATGTGGCTTGAAAAAAAAAATAGAGAAAAATAGTAATGTAGATTTGTATTTTTGTTGGTCAATAAATTTTTCACAAAATACAAAATTTTTACGTAAATCAGAATATGTGGCTTGAAAAAAAAAAATAGAGAAAAATAGTAATGTAGATTTGTATTTTTGTTGGTCAATGAATTTTTTACAAAATACAAAATTTTTACGTAAATCAGAATATGTGGCTTGAAAAAAAAAATAGAGAAAAATAGTAATGTAGATTTGTATTTTTGTTGGTCAATAAATTTTTCGCAAAATACAAAATTTTTACGTAAATCAGAATATGTGGCTTGAAAAAAAAAATAGAGAAAAATAGTAATGTAGATTTGTATTTTTGTTGGTCAATAAATTTTTCACAAAATACAAAATTTTTACGTAAATCAGAATATGTGGCTTGAAAAAAAAATAGAGAAAAATAGTAATGTAGATTTGTATTTTTGTTGGTCAATGAATTTTTTACAAAATACAAAATTTTTACGTAAATCAGAATATGTGGCTTGAAAAAAAAAATATAGAAAAATAGTAATGTAGATTTGTATTTTTGTTGGTCAATGAATTTTTCACAAAATACAACATTTTTACGTAAATCAGAATATGTGGCTTGAAAAAAAAAATAGAGAAAAATAGTAATGTAGATTTGTATTTTTGTTGGTCAATAAATTTTTCGCAAAATACAAAATTTTTACGTAAATCAGAATATGTGGCTTGAAAAAAAAAAAAAAGAGAAAAATAGTTTTTCTGCGATTCAGATAGTATTGTTCGAAAAGCCGGATGCACAAGGTTCACCGGCTCGGTCTGTGAAACAATACTGTGGCCTCACTATACTGATGGCCGTACCAAGGGGAAGCTTTATAATTTTTATTCAAGCTCTGGCCGAGACTAACCAGCACATAATTATTTTCCTTCGAGATTTTTCCCCATTGTCTGACAGATGAGCGACGAGTGATGGTGGTGGTGAAGCTGCGCGCGTTCATATCTCTGGCTGTGCCAGAAACAGGGGAAGAGAAAGAGGGAGAGGGGGGTGGGGAGGGAAGCCCCTTGCGGACCGGAAGTGGCGGCAGCTGAGAGTACGGAAGCAAGATGGCGGATACAACGACTGGGTGTAGAGAACCGTTAGCCGCGGGGCCACCTCTGAGATCCTCTCGCGATCTCTATTACTTTATCTCGAATACGAACATTTTGCTCTGGACCATCGAATTTTCAATAAGCTTCATTCATTCCTTCCCATTCTGCATTTTGATCAACCTTCTCGTAACTACCTTTTTACTCAGGCACGCTTTTTCCATTTCTAGATTTTAACATCATACATATATATATATATATTCAATGCTTCATTAATATTTCATCATTTTAACAATGAGAATACGATAATGTATGCTCTGAGCGTTGGAGGAATGAAAAATCTTAATCTACGATTCATGAGCTATGAATGGAGATTTTTTTTTCATTCATTTTTTTTTTTTTTTTAATACACATATAGAATTGTTGTGTATAGCAACGACGGGAAGCTCGAAATTCGTTGTGCACACTCGCAGAGACGGGCTTTTCGTTTGATCGATACTAGACTGACTTCGCTATCTCGTCGGCACTCTCGGACCGACGAGGACGCGTTGCAACTACTGACACTCGTAATTTTTTTTTTTTCATTCTTTTTCCTCCATCTAGAGAGGTTTTTTTTTTAGATGACAAATGTACTGTGAACGATTTGCAGGTGTGTTGTTGAATTTCGAGCAATAGCGAAGAAAATGTCGAACTCGAAGAGAGTCATGGGAAATATCGGTGGGCGAGGCAAAAGGCGATTCGTGACGAAAACCAAGTAAGATGTATTTGATGTGAAAGTATTATGTATGGGAATAATTTTGTTTATTTATTTATTTACTCATTGAGAAAATGAATATTTAATATGAAGTGATAAATATTAATAATGATGCAATTTATATTAATCATTGATATTACTGATAATTACAATTAATATTAAAATTGACATAGACCTTAACCTCAGAATGCTTTTCAATTATTTTTCTAATTGGGCAATTTATTATTTATTTCACTTTTATTCACGTTTATAGAGTTCATAATTTTTAGAATAATCATTCAATTTATTTTTCGTGAGCCAAGAATACGCGTGAATTGATGAGAAGAAAAAATGACAAAATTCGTATGATCGACAGATGGGAATTGCCATTTCGAGACTCAAAACCTTACTGGGACAAAATATGCGACGATATCGAGTCAAGAGTATTAACGAGAGTAAGAAATTTTTCCTCTGATCCTTTCTCATATCCAATTATTTTTCCTCCCTCGATTCGTTACTCAGCTGCGAGCAGTGTCAGTTGCGACGATACAAAAATTAACGATTTACCGAAGCGCCATCTCGCGACAAAAATCAAACACTCAACTGTTCCGGAGACAATTCTCGAAGCACCTAAATCATCTGAGCTGTCTCACGATTCAATCAGTCCTACTGAATTACGAGACGAGAGTGCAAAATGTTCACCAAAATTTTTTCAAGATTTCAACGATCACTCAGAATTACCACCGAATGATTGGAGAGTCACAAAATTATCAAAAATAAGTCGTCTAATTAACGATTTTCTCTCGAGCACGCGTACTCGAGTAAGGCCAACTTCGTTTGAATCAAAAAATGTTTTATTACATGGGAACAAATCGAGACCCAAACATCCTAACCGGAAATCGGTTATTACCAGTAAAAAATCTGTCGACGATCGACCGAAGGAAAAATCGTCAGAATGTGAAACTTCAATCGTTGGAGAGACCCCAGCAGAATCCAAAGAACAAACTGGCACAGCGAAAACCGCCATTTTGAAAAAAAGATCAGTGGTTTTTCGAGACGTCAAAAAATTCTGTCAGAAAGAATCTGATCCGAAAGACGATGTGACAAAATCGGCAACAAAAGCCAGAAGAACTCGAGCTCCAAGTTTGAGTGTCGCCAGTGCACTGCCAAGTTTTGGCAGAGTAGTAATATCAATAGAGGACATAGATTCGACAGAGAACGAGGAAGATTACTCCAAATCAAAAGATGACCATTCGGCAGATACTGTGACATCGAGAGATTACCGAAAAACGATCGACCCTGATGACCCAGAAGTCGATTATTTAAAACCAAAACAAGATTTTCTAAAAGTTCCAGAACTCAGACCAACCGGAAGTGCCTCTTATCCGTCTCGCGATAAATTAAAGTTTTCTGAACAAAATGTATTGAATGAGACACGACAGGCCGAACAAGCTTACAAGTCCGAGTTATTGAAGGAATCTCGCAATTTCCGAAAAAAATACGATCTATGGCCGAGACGATCACTAGTTCACGTTTTTCATGCACTAAAGACCATGAAAAACGGACTGAGGTCAAAATCTCGAATGGAGTTGGAAAAAAATCGGTTTTTCGCTGCACCCCTCGATATTTATTCGCCAAGTGGGAGATCCTCAATTTCCAGTGACGATCGAAATGATTTTATGGACGTAAATTTTGAAGAATCTGAGCTAAACGACCAAATCATCCCTACGAAGAAGAATGATCGAAATGGATCAGTGGAAAAAATCGATGGAGAGTCCGATTCGTCGTCTTACACGAGCGTACGCGAGAGATTGATGCGAAATGCTGTGGCCCATTTACCCAAGAATTCACAACGTTATGCACCAGGTACGTGCATTGATACGGATAATACCCTCGAGGCAGGATCCGAAGGAGCGAATCCTTCGAGTTTCTACAACAGCTGGGCCACATCCACGAACGAGATCGTTGCGAAGCCTCCAAATAGGAAAACATTGGAAAGACATATCATTGGAGTACCTCGGGTGGCCAGGATATTTCCAAGAGCGAAGGGTGACAAGTGTCTCGCGTGTATGTACCAATCACTGGAGAAGATCGATCATACGAGACGACGTAAAACCGAAGGTACACTTTTCCATTATGGGAATGAAGTAATTTTGAATGATGACAAACCATCAGAGACTTTGGCTTATGATTTTTCAACCAGTGGGACTCTCAATCATTTTTACAGGGATCGGCTACGATTTTCGAGTGACAAATCGCTGAGAGAGGATCATTCGTCTAGATCATTGATCTCTGATGAAGATTTGCCGGAATGTGCGGATAAGCTTGAAGCTTTGGTCGAAGAATCATCAATTGGAGCATCGAGAAATGCCGATAACTCTCATCGATCACGCACCCTCGTTAAATCTGGATCAAAGCCGCTAATCAGTGCCAAATCATTGATAAACTCGTTATCATTGGTGTCAGAACATTCGCGATCGACTTCCGATCAGGATGATTCGGATCAGGCATGCACCGATCCTGTGACCAATGACATTGGTCTCGGAGGAGGTTCGACCTTGAATAATTTTGCACCATGCCACATGCCTATCAATCTAAAGCCAAGTCTCCAACCACTCAAGGCTCTGAGAAGCAAAAAATCACGTTCGATCAGATCTCGAGTAGCTTCTGCGGAAAAATCGGTCGATTCGGCCGATGATGATGACGAGGGTAGCAATTATGATGTAAAATTTGAAAAACAACCAAATAATATTTCGACGAAAAAATTAGAGACTTGTGAAAAATCGGCTAATCTTCGAACTATCGGCAGTCTGAATGATTTTAATTTGGGAGAAATTGGGGAAAAAGATGATGATCCTGGTGGTGAAAAATCGGGAATGGACCAAACGCCGAGGATCGTCGATCCTCTTGCAGTTACGAGTAAAATTGATGAATCGAGAAATGATTTATCTGATTTACCGATCATTTCCGATTTGGAAATCATCGAAATATCGGCAAAGTGTCTTGAAGAGAATAAAACGATTACGGAAATTCTTCGAATACTAGCTGAAGAATATTCCAAACGCATGTCGGAACGTTTTTCCCCAGGAAATAATTCACAATATTTGACTAACCCTCGAAAGAATGAAAAAATGGCGATTAATTTAGTGACACTGCTCGTAGATTCAAAAAATTACGTGAATCGTGAAAACCAATCAAATGACCTTTCTGACCTTTCATTCTCATTAAAACAGCCGGGTTTGCGAAATTCCCGACAACTCAAACGTATCCTACCCCTGAAATCTTACAATCTCGTTGCACCGATACTGGGAATGGCTAAATGGTATCCGATTCGAAAAGTGAGTCTCAGAGAAGTTGCAAAAAGAGCTTCAAAAATGGACCATCGTGACGAACAAAAAGATAGCACGTTCGATATGATTGTGAGATTTTTTTGATTACCAAATTTTCCATTGACTTTGGTACTTTTCTCGAGACATTATTTAATGATTCAGGTACATCCGCCGTCGAAGAGTGGGGAAAGGGTGGATTTTGAAAAAAAATCGAAAGACAACCGTCCAAAATTTAGTCCATATTCCCTCTTCTTGATGAAACCCAGACGAAAAGTATGCTATTTTTTAAACCATCGAAATTATTAATTTTGCAAAATTGCAATTTTTTTCGTAATTAATTGCCAACTATGTTCGTCACTGACAATCGGATTTTTATTTTATTAAATTCTATTTGATGGTTCAGGCAGTCACGTGGCGCCCTCTGACGGAACGTGACATTAAGGGTTACGATCCCGAGGCAACCCTTAAAATGCGTGTAGCAAAAATTACCGATAAAATCTGCAAGGATTTTTGCCAGTGGTTGGAAAGTTTGGCAGCCGGTACGAATCAAACGAGTGGCATAGACGTTGATGTACTGAAGGATATGTTCGAGACTGATTTTACAGCGGAAGTTTGCAGCACTATGCAGGTAAGAAAAGTTAAGGTGATATACGCTCTGTTAATAAAAATTTCGAGTTCGTATTTCCACCGAAATTATTGACATTTCAAGCAAACGTGAAAAACTACGATGCAGCGTTTCACTATTTTCCCTGAGACAATTGATATTTCGATCAAAAACAAATTGGGCCTTATCAATTAAAATATGAAAAGTTAATTTGGATATCGTCTGAAACATTAATGGACTCTGATAAAATAGAGAAACGCAGCGTTTCCTTATTTTCTCTGAGACAATTGATATTTCGATCAAAAACAAATTGGGCCTTATCAATTAAAATATGAAAAATTAATTTGGATATCGTCTGAAACATTAATGGAATCTGATAAGATAAAGAAACGCAGCGTTTCCTTATTTTCCCTGAGACAATTGATATTTCGATTTAAAAAAAATGGACTTTTATCCCTTATCAATTAAAATATGAAAAGTTAATTTGGATATCGTCTGAAACATTAATGGAATCTGATAAGATAAAGAAACGCAGCGTTTCCTTATTTTCCCTGAGACAATTGATATTTCGATTTAAAAAAAATGGACTTTTATCCCTTATCAATTAAAATATGAAAAGTTAATTTGGATATTGTCTGAAACATTAATGGACTCTGATAAAATAGAGAAACGCAGCGTTTCCTTATTTTCCCTGAGACAATTGATATTTCGATAAAAAAAAAATTGACTTTTATGCCTTATCAATTAAAATATGAAAAGTTAATTTGGCTATCGTCTGAAACATCAATGGTCTCTGATAAAATAGGGAAACGCAGCGTTTCTTTATTTTCCCTGAGAAGATTGAAACTTCGCTCAAAAAAAAATTGGACTGTTATCCCTTATCAATTAAACTATGAAAAGTTAATTTGGATATCGTCTGAAACATTAATGGAATCTGATAAGATAGAGAAACGCAGCGTTTCCTTATTTTCCCTGAGAAGATTGATACTTCGATGAAAAACAAATTGGACTTGCGGAATTAATTAAAGCATGAAAAGTTAATTTGGATATTGTCTGAAATATCAACGGTCTCTGATAAAATAGGGAAACGTGGGTTTGTTACCGGCTGAGTCTGTTTCACATCGCCTTAAGGGTGCCAAGTGACGGTAACAAGTGGAAATTTAATCGATCCTATCGTTCGCACGAAAGGAAAACTCCGTACTTATCCTTCACCCGTTGATATGAACTCTGTCTGATTTTACATGCTTATCAATGTATGAAAAATTCAAAAATTTAATTAAGGTGGCGATAAGAGAAATGCCAATGGTGCCACCGGCAGTGGCCATCGCGAGAAATTGTCCGAGTGCCGGTGAACTGGCGCTAACTCGCAAACATCTCGTGATGGATGCAAAAGCTGAGGTGAGACCGAAAAAAACGATTGGCTTTGGTACTTCCTTGCCAGACCGTTTCAAATTTATACCACCTCGCAATAAAGTCGAAGAAAAATGGCTTCAGTGTGAAAATGTGCCAAAGGATCTTGAAACAATGGACGCCGTTTGGAAGGACATAACGCATCTGACCAGCGTTCAAGGATTTATTAATTGGCTCCGAGCACATCCTGAGGTCAGTTGGAAGTAGAAATGGACCAATGAAAAACTCATTCAAAATAATCATTGCATAATTAGGGAATAATCATTTATTTTAATATTACTTTGAACTCAAAAATAATGATGCCCGATAATTGTTAATTTTTTTTTAAATAATCGTACACTTTTTTATAGTATTTAGAATTTTATGACGATAAAATTATTCTGAATGATTTTTCGAATGGCCCAAAACAAATGATGATAAAATTTAATGGAGGGTGTTTTGAGGGTAGTTTATCATACACATATGACTTGACAGGTAAAACGTCCGAAAGCTCTGGAAAAGATTTTAACCATGAAGGAAACTCTTATAGCGAGACAATCGGTTATCAATCGTTTCAAACATCTCGAACTCGATCTCGACCAGATACAGAGTCTCAAAGTCGGTGATAATGCACCAGACGCATACTAGTTAAATTTTTTTTTTCATCCCATTTTTCGACTCGATCTCAAAGATCTCCATTAGTACAAAATGTATCGAGGAAAAAATAAAAAATACACATTTATCCTGGAAAGAAAGAATGAATAAAAAAAAAAACATTTTCACGCGATGAATCCTTTAGTAACGCAAATGAGGACGACGAGGTGGATAAAATGTCAGAAAGGATGCAACGAATCTCTGGACGTGACAGAGATATCTCGCAGTTTCTCTCGCGTTCATAGAGAGACACGACTTTCTCCTCTTTTCTCATATTTTACAGCAATATCTCGGTTCACTATTATCATGATATTTTTTAACCTTTTCAACCTTTCCTAAACTGGGTGGCAATTTGGGAATGAAAAAATAAAAAAATTATTTGAAATTTACAAAATTCAATAAATTTCAAAGTTATCGACGATTTTTTAAATTCAATTGTAACACTTTTGAATAATAATTGCCCTTAGAATTAATCATCACAGGTCGACTTTTGCCAATTGCTTTGGCAAACGTGACACTTTACTATGTCACGTGTGTATAATACGAAAACTGACAATACACGATGCAACAAATACACGACAAACTTTCTTCGAGATCCGTTTGTCTTTCGTCTATTGATCGAAGAGGTCCTCTTTCTCTCCCCTCCTCTCTCTCTCTCTCTCTCTCTCTCTCTATCCTCTGTCGCTCTCAGGGAGAGAGAGAGAGAGAGAGAACAGTTTGAATTGATACTTGAATAGTCGTATAGACAATCGTTCGCTTTGCAAACAACTAACAGAATAGATAATACATCCATAGTACCATTCCTGTCGAGCATATACTATAGTTTGATATATACGTGATGTGTACCAGAGTAATATAGGGATCGGACAGACGTATACCATGTGAGACATTTGAGTCGATTTCCATTCATCGGTACATACATTTATACGTCTATATATATATATATATATATATATATATATATATATATATATATATATCTATATATATATATACATCCCAGTATAGGCATAAAAACTGACGCAACTCGATTGACTTTCACGGATGAGCATAACTCGTATAAAAAAACAATTCATAACTGACGAAATAATCATAAATAATGATTTTATCAATGAAAATAAAAATTATGTACAAGGAAAAGATCAAGAGAATCAATTAGAATAAAATGTTGTTTGGTCGGGTGACTATTTTTGATCTAATAAATTTCTCTAAATTCAATTTAATTTCATTCGATAAAGATAAGTTTTTTTTTAAATTGAAATAAAGTGCACTTTTATGTGGAATGACTTTATTTCGATGAATACTTTAGTCTAATTTTTATTGCAGAAGTTTGCTCAATTGTTAATAATTCAAATTCTTCATCGTTTTGTTTAGTTTTTTTGACATTTTATAATTTTTTATTACCATACCATTACGAGAAAGATATCGAGGTTATACGGCTCGTTACGCATCGTTCGCGAGCACACACAAACGAAAATTCACACACACATAGACAATTGGCCCTCCCGAGAGTCTCCATTCAGAAATCAAATGGAAAGGACTTCCGTTTGCCCATTAACGAACGGTCGATCGCTATTGTGCTCTGACGCTATAGGAGCGGTTTTTACATATCTCGTGACACAAGTCAAATGACGTGTCTCACAGATATATGACAATTCTCTGGGCAGCATGGACCACCTTAAGAGATGGCTCAATTATTTCAAAATAAAAATCCTTTTAAAATAATTTACAACAAAAACATTAAAAAATGATAAAATATCATTAAAAAACACGACGATTCGTTTTTAATTGATAATTTTTTACATTACTCCTATCCAATTTTTGGGGTTTCCCATTTTTTCAAAACCAATAAAATATAATACTCAACTTACTCATCTTTAAATTTTGACAACAAACAAATTTTCACTTGCAAGGATAAATTTTTTCATATTTTTGTTTGTCATCGTGAGAGAAAAGTGTATTGAAAACTTTGGGAATTTGGAGACAATGGCAGGGAGGGTGGATCGTCCCAGGTAATAGGAAAGTCGATAATAATAGAGGCTGTTTTGCGATACTGACGAAAAGTAAAGAAAGGGGGACATGGGGGTGAAGGATGCCCCGTTTTGAAGTTTTCCAGCGAGCCAGGATGAGATTTGTGTGTGTTGTTCAGCGATGCGACGAGGTGTCACGTCGTCGTCTGCCAAGCAGGGCCAGTGCCACATCGTTGCCTTTCTCGTTTTACCATAAATTTTCGCCCTCGGCGAGTTTTCCCTATCCCCTCATCTTCTCCTCCTCCTCTTTCTTCTTCTTCTTCTTCTTCTTCTCCACCTTCTTCTTCTTCTTCTTCTTCTTCTTCTTCATCTTCTTCATCTTCTTCATCTTCTTCTTCTTCTTCTTCTTCGTGTTTTAATCTGAACCCTCACGAGGCCATGGCTTTTCAGCACCAAGTCTCACCTTTTTCACCTTTTTCACCTTTTCCTCTACTCATCCTCCCCAACTCTCTTTTCACCCTCCCTTCTTCCTTATCTCTCAGGCATCCATCTAGCCAACCGAGTCTTACACACACCTCTCTCACTCTGTGTATGCATCTGAGCTGTGCATTACGAAGAGGTAATGTTTTTGCAAGCCTCCGGTTAAAAGACCAAAAAATATTCTGCTGAATTTTCGTTCGATAGGATCCAACATCGCCTCGGCCTTATTTCATTTTTTTTTTTTTATATTTATATATATATATATATATACATTTCTAGGGTTAATAAAGTCACGAACGCTGGATGAGAAAAATCCATTGACCGAAAAGATGAGTTCGCTATGGTGAGTCGTGAAAGAAAAATATATTTAAAAAAAAATTTAATTCCAGATCGAATGTGACGTATCTACGAAAGATTGATCATAGAGTAGGTAAAAAAATCACCAAAATATAATGTATTAATTATTCTTTGAAAATATTTGAATCGTGAATTCTAGAGAAATTTACAGTTTATTAAAAAATTGACCTTTCAAGAGTCATTGATAAAGTCTTTACGAAATCTTTCACTTCTTTATAAGGGGAAAAGTCTTCTCGAGATTTAAAAAATCACCTGTATGGGGGTCATAATTTAATAATATGGCCAAAGACTTTTTTTTAAACTCTAAAGTCATCAAAGTTCTAAATCTTTTTTTAAAGCCTCTTTAAAAATAATTCTTAAGAAATGCTTGATTTAGGAATTTTTAGTATTGTCTTCTTCTTATGAACAAAACTAAAATAAATTCCAACCGGACAAATACAGTAAAGTATGATTTAATAAATTCATCATTTTTTATTTATTCACACGTCCAAGACACTTTTATTCAATCAAAGCACAAAAAATATATATATTTTAATACTCGACATTTAATTCAAAATAACTCTCGGACCTCTTTATTTCCGCAATTCCTATGAAAATAATTTATTATTTCGCAAAATAATTTATTATTTCGCAAAATAATTTATTATTTTCATATTAAATTAAATCGTAAAAAATTGATACGTACTTTTCGGGCTGAAATTTCGTGGGGTCTGGGAAAAAATCAGGCA
>OY769903.1:25919386-25924023 GCA_963669185.1 Dyspetes luteomarginatus | reverse complement strand
GATATATATGGCTTGTCTAAAGGCCAAAGGGAGTATCTCTGGGTTTATATACAACGTATACGCCCTTCGACCCTTAAACATCAGATTTATACAGGGCATTCTAGTCCAAATCGACACATCCATGCCTACGATTCGTTCTATAATTTTTTCTATGGTTATTGGTTTATAAAAAATAAAAAACGCTGACCTATTCTCGAATTTAGCTAAAAATTGTTTATATATAACACATGATTTTTGTACATTTTTCTAGATTTTTAAATTATCTCCAGCTTTCTGTTTCGTGGCATTTTTTCTTACGAAAAATCACCAAATAGAGGCTGGCTAAAAAGATCTACGAGAAAAAAGCTTTATGCCTCATAGGGTTGTATGAACCATATAAATAAATAAAAATAGGGACGAAATTTTAGAGGCTGTGAGGACCACAAATCTGTCGATTTAGCCTGGAATGCCCCATATGGAAGACAGGTTGTTGCTACTGCTACTTGTAGCAGTGCCTTGGTAGGTCGTGACATCAGAGCGAGACTCGTCGGTTGGAAGGCTGTTCTCTGGTTACGATGGAAATTGAATTCCACCCCCTGTCATTCCTCATCTCCCTTATAGTTTCCCATCTCGCTCATTCTCGTAACGTCTCTTTCTCTTTTCCTTCTCTCTCTCTCTCTCTCTCTCTCTTTCTCTTTTCCTTCTCTCTCTCTCTCTTTCTCTCTTTCTCTCAGTGCGGCCCATTTCTCTCATCTTCCTCTTTCATCCTTCATCCGGTAGCTCGCAGCCCTATGAGATTCCCCATGGCGAAGATCAACCATAGGGAAAAAGAGAGAGAGACAGAGAGAATCGAGATGGGGCATGAAACTTTTTTCTTTCCTTCTCTTGTGTGCTTTTCTATATTTTTAAACCTAATCGTCCATCCCTCTCGAATAACTCGAGTAGATCTCTATGTAGGTCGCCATTTCACCCTTTTCTCCGATACATACAGTCAAAATTTTCCTAAGCTCGACCCTACTTATTTTTTCCGCTTTGTGTCTTTTTCCTGTACTTGAAAGGACATGAGAGATAATAAAAATAAGTTAAAACTTACTACGAGGGTAAAACATTTGCGAAAAAAATTATTCACAATGACATTCGAGACTAAAAAAATAGCATCAGACGTTAAAAAAAAAAAAAACAAAACGAAGAATCATCTGACTGCTGCGACAGTAATGGAATTGATGGCAATTTATGAGCTTTTAAATGAAAATTAAAAATTTTCATAGCTTCGCAATCTTTTGGACAACTTTTTTCTCGCAAATATTTTTCAAGATTTTCCTGGTGCATATCGATCGATGGGGATTTTTTTTTTTTTAAATGTCTTTTTCTTTGTTTACGAACAAAAAAAAGCCATGAAGAAACTCTACAGACAAAACACTGTATCATAGCAAAGAAGGAAGAAGAGCTGGTAGCCGCGTACCGCAATGGCTTTAGCCGTCGGGCTCTGTACAAGAAAACGAGGGGGGCAGTGCGGGGGTTAATTGTGTGTCGGGTCTGACTTATAGCGTCTAAATCAGTGTCATCCGAGAGAGCGACCCCTCTCGGCGAGAGGAATCGAGAGGAAATCTCGACCATGCTGGGCTGTTGGCAACGAGCAAGCAGACCTGCTTCTCCTGGACGTGCCTGACTCAGTATTATATATATATATATATATATATATACACATATATATATATATATATATTCGCACATACACACTTTCGCGTGATAGGAAAAGTGTGTATGTACGTATATATTTTCATTGACAATATTCATTGGTTTCGGCCACATTTTTGTCAATATCGATTAACCGATCGATTATCGATTTTCGATCTTCGCGAGAATCGATTTACCAAAATTATTCGCAGAGAAGTACCTTGTGATTAGTATTATAATTATTATCGACCGATTATTATTATAATTCTCATGATCGAGTGTAAATTGAAATATCACCGAAAAGCATATTGCCAAAGGTCACGTGACCGAAGAATTGGCCCATGACACAGATCCGATTCTGCTCACACTCAGCTCTCCACTCAAAAATTCGTCGTTGTATAAAGTCAATTGAGGAAATTATATTTTTTTCAAAGGACGGAGTGACATTGGAAAATGATTGCAATAAGAATTATTTGAATCTGAGGATTTTGGTTTCTCGCGAATTTTATTCGATTTGTATCGATGAAATTATCATTTTTACGAGGAAAAATTAAGAATAAAAATTCATGAACCTTCGAGCGGCCATTTTGTCTTGTTTCTCGGCACAACCACCAAGTGTCACATTCTCGATCTCATTTTCTCATGGATGTTCGTTCATAATGCAATTTAAACACACAAGGGAATGGACGAAGAAGGACGGAAGGAATCTGGCAAAATATCGGACAATTTCCTCAACGATTCGAGTCACGAAAACGGTAAGCAGTTCGATTTGGAACTGTGGAGCCTCTTCCGTATGAGGGAGGGCGCTGGTGCGGTTGTCGCGAGAAAGGGTGACCCGACGTCCACTCGGAAAATGGTCCAAAAGAGCGAGAGAGAGAGGGAGAGAGAGAGAGAGAGAGAGAGAGACGCTTTAAGCGTCTCGTAAGATACAGGCAGTTATGGGAGCGATACGGTTAGCAACGTAACATTGTGGTGGTGATTGTTGTTTTGAATGTAGAGGAAAATCGTTGCCCCCTTCTACATTTTGCACTCTGGAAGGGTCAATATGGTGGGAGTTGGAACATCGAGAGCCTTACTTTTCAAAGTTTTGATTGTACAACTGCTCGATGCTGAAGCTTGTACACCGATGAGGTTCCCATCCTCCCAGCTGACATTGGGAAAGGCCGCGAGCCCTGGCGAACGATTGCGGCCTCGCAGGCCTTCCCGTTTAACGACCCCGTTACTGGAAACTATGGTAGGCTCTCTCTCTCTCGCTCTCTCTCTCTCTCTTTCTTTCTCTCTCTCTCTCTCTCTCTCTCTCTCTCTCTCTCTCTCTCTCTCTCTCTCTCTCTCTCTCCCCCTCTCTTTCTCTCTCTCTCTCTCCTTCACACACACCCAGACACACCCAGACTGATGCATACAACAACGAGATGGAGAACAACGACTGGGGCGAACTCTATCGAGCGATATTTCTCTAATTATCTCGAGCCGACGCTCTCTTCCCTCCACGTCCTCTATTCTCCGACCAAACTATGCACTCATCGCTTATTATGAGCATAAACATGGGGCTTTCCAGCAGAGAGAACGACAAAGAGAAAGAGAGAAAGGGTTACAACTTTCTCGTTTTATTATACGAGCCTTACGATTATACGAAAAGTGGAGCCCGTGAGAAAGAGAGAGAGAGAGAGAGAGATAAAAAGCCAAATGCACTGCAATATCCACATTACCGAAACTTTCCATTCTCCTCAATCGCAAAAACAAAAGTTTAAGAATTAAGAATACGGAAATGGCAATTTTTCTATGTGGCTGCACAGATAAGGGAAAAGCGTGAGATTCGAAATATTCGCTATAAGAAACAAATATATATATATGTATATTTTGTATGGTGCGGGAGAGGAGAGGTGTGAAAACGTAATGGCGAATGTAAAAATGAAATTGGCCGGTCGCCACGAGAGAGAAGACGACGTAATTACGTGTAATTTATATTACTCGCCATTGAGATGCAAATTCGGGGTACGAGTGTAAGGTCTCCGGTGAATCTGCCTTTCGTGTACTCATATATACGAGTTGAATGTCGGCAGAATCGCATATATATATATATATATATATATATATATATATATATATATATATGCGATTTTCTCGACATTCAACCTCCGACCCTTCGGGCACCGACGGATTCCACCTATCTCGATGGTCTGAATTGAGATGGGCGTGTAAGCTATGCAAATACAAAGCATATACGTCCTTCTGACATTAAGCTGCCGATGGATAGTTCGCGATTCTACCAGCCTCAGACACGATGCATCCTTCTTTCGTATATCATTAACGATCGCGAATCATCGCGCGACTTTATAAAATCGCCGCATGACTAATATATGTACGTCAATTTTATAAGTTTTCCTCTCGTTATCTCAAAAACATTTCTTCGCATGGAAATAATTTATTCTCAAAGAAAATCACTTGTGATTTCGTAATTACGATCGCTAATTAACGAAAAAATGCATCGATGTAAGATTACAAAAAAAAAAAAAAATTTAAATGGATATGTTGGCCAAAAATAAAATAGTCAAATCCGACTGGCAAATGGCGAATCTTTATTTTATCCTTCTTATGCTCGTAATCGTTGAAGCTTAAAAATGTTGGTTATTTTTACAGATTTCCAAAAGCAACGATTCATTCTTGGCTAATTTTTTCAAATATGAAAAACCTCGATTAACCGAGGCCCGGATAATCAAAGTTCCTGTTTGATTTATATTGTTGCCTCGATTATAACTGGAGCCCGGATAATCGAGGCTTTCCATATTTCAGTGCGCTGATTATCCCAAACGAGAAGAGTTAAACGAGACGAAAAATTTTGAATTTTTCTGAATTTTTTTCAAAATACAAAAAATAAGGGTAGGTCACTAAAAGAGAAACAGCACGTTGCCATTTGGAAATAACACTTTTTCGGTCATTTTTCGGTCACCCAAAATGGCCAAAAATAAAATAGTCAAATTCGA
>OY769903.1:25734386-25914386 GCA_963669185.1 Dyspetes luteomarginatus | reverse complement strand
ATAAATCCTCTCATTAAACATACATGGTGCATGATAAAAAAAAGGGTAATTGGGCTATGAAAATTTATAAAAATCGCGATCTTTATGTCCCGAGAAAAATAATTCTGTATCTCTGGCTTTTGTAAAACGTACATAGGTAATGTACATCGAGACAAAGCTGCATGCATATATATATATATATATATGTAGAATAAAAAGAGAGGGATGAAGATAGAACAAGAGGCAAAATGTCGCGAGGAAGGAGAATGTGGAAGAGGAAGGGATGATGATACTGAAGAGCGCAGGCTCTGCAATGGACCAGAAGAAGATGGCACGAGAGAGATGAGAGAATTTTTTCTCTCTCTCTCTCTCTCTCTCTCTTGCGTGCGAGAGAGGGTTGAAATTGACGACAGGGGGTGAGCGCACAGTGGCGTGGCAGCGAGGGAGAGGGAAGAAGGATCGCAGTGATGGTTTTGCAAAGGGGCAGAAGAGGGTTGATGCTGGTTGACGATGGCCCAGGGTAGGCCGAGTCACACAGTCGCGCGCCGAACTCACCGAGAGACGCATCGCCCTTTTCGGGCGAGGCTACACGTAAAGAGAAAACTCGTTCGAGATCTTTTTTTTCTTTCACCCTTACTCGATTTCACCTCTCTTTTTTTTTCGTCTCTGTCTTTCTCTACCTCTCGATATTTTTAACATTCGCACTTGTTTGTTCAATCAACATATTTTCCATATAACTTTTTGTCTTGCAAAGCACAATCCATAAATATCGATAAACACAAACACATTAAGAGCACATCGCCTGTGATACTGACGATGGACCGGGCTTCTTCGGAAATCGCAATTTCTCACCGAGAAAGTATCAACGCAACGTAGATGGACGCTGTGACAACGTCAAGAGAGAGAGAGAGAGAGAGAGAAAATAATTTACGAGATTGGGGGTTACTAATCCTCAAAATTCAGGTCAGTCCCTATTTATATTTATTCAATGGTTATGACAAGTTTTATCATTTGTGGAGGAGTTTTTACCACGTAATTTATTCATAGTGAGGGAATTTAATTTTTTTTAATTTTTTTTTAAAGAAATTGACAACAATTTAATTTTTTTTTTCACTGAGATTTGTTAACTTATGAATATCGCTCAATGTACTCCTGAATTTTCTACGAGAACCCAGAATTTTTTGACAGATGTTAAAGGTCATTAGCTATGATAATCAGGTGGACTGATAAAGGATACTTTTTGAATCAATATTTTCTGACCTAAATTTTTTGTTGAAAATTTTTTATCGGAAATATATACTTTTGGTCACGTCGAACAAATAACGCAAAGTGACGGGTCAACCTCGACCACGTGGCTTGCAAGCCAGCGTTGCTAATTAAATAAATAAAAAGAGTCTTACGAAGAATTTTAGTAATTGCCAAATTGATGATTTTCAAATGAAATATTTATACATGGAAATATTTTCCAGGTGAGATAATAAAATAAAATGTTATGTCGACGAAACTTTGTTAAAGTGAGGAAAATTAAAGAGTCGAGGAGAAATTTGATATGCTTGCTTGATAAGACGAACAAAACGAGAGAAGTATTATAGTTATTATGATGTCGCGTGTGCTCCATTTTACATGTTATATAGTTACGTTTATTGCACTATGTATATATATATATATATATATATATATATATATATATATATATATATGCCTTTGTATACGAGTATATAACTATATATGCGCAAAAGCAAAAGGTGTAACAAGAAGGCAAGTTCTCTCTCTCTCTCTCTCTCTCTCTCTTACATGCACTAACTGCCTGTTAATGTCTCGTTAAGGAAATTAAGTGCCAATTAATTTCTCACCCCCATACCGAGATTGAGCTCGAGGCGGGAGGGCAGCAGATCGCAGAAGTGGGGGAAGGGATGAGGAAATTCTACATACCGCTGTCGCGCGTTCAAACTTTTAATTCGATAAGTGCCTGTTAACGCTCGAGGCTTACACGATAAACCTCGAGAGCAAATCACTCGAAGCACATCAAGCACCAAAACTCTTGAAACTTGTTTGCATCCTTTCTTATACACTGATTCAACGATACACAACACAAAAGCATGCAATTTAAACGACAAATAAACATTCATTTGAGCCATTAAAATTGCCATTAAAATTGCCATTAAAATTGCATTTTATTGCCTCGTTCATGTGTGATGAAAAGTTAAAAAATTTAAAAAAAAAAATCATTAAATAAATCTTGGAGGAATTATTTTATGCTCAAGCGTAATCGTGAAATTGGAAAAAGTTATATTTGAGGGCAAATTGTCGGAGAAAGTTAATTTTTTTTTTTTTTTTTGCCACAGCAAGAAAATTACGCTCTGGCATGGTCGTGGAGAGGGCAAGTTAGCCCTCCGGCATTTAACGCAATTGGCGCTCATTTAAAAATCCCATCAACAACGCACTCGGTTCAAACCCATATCTAACAGCTCCACTCTCTTCTCAGCTCTCACCTTATTTTTCAATATATGTATATATATATATAAATATATGTATATAGAACGTTTCTCCGTTTTACTTTAGTTACCAAAGCGATTTTCTCACTCCTTCCTGCACAAACTGTCTATAAATATATATATATATATTTTCGTCGTGCTCACCCTTATACTTTGGGGCTCCTCCGTGGGGAGCCTCGGGGCGAGACGGAGATGGATCCTGTCTCGTGATTGAATTGGAAGCTCAATTTACCCTAGCGTAGATTTTCCAGACCTCACCTTCTCTCAAATTCTTTTTCTTTTTTTTTGCACATATATATATAAATTTTATATATATATATATATATATATATACACATACATATATATGTATATATATGGATAAAGAATTTACATTATTCGCGCACATTGAAAATGAGAGCTGCCAAATTTGATCCTTGCCATAGTAAATTTTTATCTCAGTGTGATTAGGAAAATTAAAAATTTCACTGAATGTTGCAAACTATTAATTTCAATATAAAAATAAAATTACTTAATCATAATTAATCGTGGAGACTTCTCAATCTGTAGTTACAAAGTAGCGGAAAAATATTTTTATAAAATTTCATTAATTTTTTTTTTTACTTTTATCGAACAATTTTGCTAGGCAATAATGGATTATTTTTTTTTTTAATTTTTTTTTCAAGAATTATAAATTGTATTAATCAGAAATTGATATTCTTTTTATTGGAGCAAATCTTTTTTCCAATATTCCTAATTACTCAATTTATTTTTTTTTCTCTAGAATGCAGTACGAATAATCGAATATTATCGATATATTAAAAGCTCTCGTGATTGTTACATATATATATATGAATAGATATTCAGATAAGCCCGAAAGAGAGCACTGAATGATTCGATGATTGCGAGTCGAATGTGGGAAAATTCATTTTCCCGACGGGCTCTCGGATTTGGTATATGTAGATAGAAATATATAGTCGTCATATAGGCCGGAGTTCTCTCTCACTCGGCCAATGAAGTACGCACTAACGAACCCATTGTTCGTTGCCAGATTTTGTTTCGAGGAATCATCCCGATTATACGTTCTTCGAAGGTCGCCTATCGGCTCTCGCCAGATTTCTGGTCCTCATCCCCGTGAAAATCTCTCTCTCTCTCTCTCTCTCTCTCTCTCTCTCTCTCTCTCTTTCTCTCGCACCTTTTATCGAAAATTCAAATTCATCCCCTAAATAAAAAGTTATTTTGCCATTTGCCAGATATATTCAGTATTACAGCCCAAATCGACAAGTCTGTGATTAAATGCCCAATCCAAAATGGCGGATTACGAATCACCCGATTTTTCCAAAAATCGTTCAAATCCATAGGGACACTCCGAAAAATTTCAATTAAAATAATTGCAAAATTGAATCATTAATCATTCGAATGTACAAAGGTGGAAAGAATTTTCGTATTTTACGGAGAAGATTTTCAACACGATGTGAATTGGTCTTGATAGATGGCCTAGCAAATAATCATTCGGTTCGGTGTCAATTTTTCATTTCGTTAAAAAAAATATATATATATATATTTTTTCTCATTTTGTGGAAAATAGTCCTTCATCGTCTTAAATTAAAAAAAGCTTAAATCTTTGCGAGAATAATTTTCGAGAAGAAAGTTTTTGAAAAAAAAAAATGTATACGTCGTCGCGACGTAAATTGGCCTCGCGAGAGAGGGATGATGGCTCATCTCCCATTGCGTAAAGTCTGTGGCCGAGAGGATTATAAACACGAGAGACTTTATCGACGCGAAAGCCCCCACTAGCATTACACACGACAATCTAGAGCTCGCCGTTGATAATGCTCTGAGGGTATCAGTATATTGAGCCTTTATAAGATATATCTATATCTATATATATATATAGTCTCGCGAAGAAGGCCACATCTCGGCGCATCCCTTTCACCCTCGAGTTTCTCTTACGAATAAAGTATCTTAATCTTCAATTAACGTGGCCTAAACTTAATTATGACGTAATTGCCATTGGATAGCATATCAGTGAAAAGTTTTCACGGTAAAGTTTTTGACGCCACAAGCTTTTCCAGGCACTTGTGCTTTTTCGTTATATTTCTCTGAGGGGTAGCCAAGCAAAATCGAAAATAAACTTTTCTCGCTCAACATTCAAGCTTATTTTTCAGCACAAATCAAAATGTATTAAATAAATTAACTTAAAACAAATATTGATATAAATTAATCCATTGAAAATAATATATTGGCAAATATATAGAAAAAATTAAATTAATTAATGAAAAATTAAATTCCTACTTATTTCTTTGTCTTATCTCTAGTATCAATAAGTCTAGCTTAAATCACGTCTATTTTCGCTGCCATGAAATTAATAAATCGTTAATTAATTTTTTTCTTTCAGAAAAAATTGCAATAATTTTTATTTTCATACATAATAAACGGAATTATCAATCGAGCGAGATAAAAATAATAAAGTTTGCTCACATCAGATTTCCCGTGTGCCTGCGTGCTGAATATAATATAAAACACTATCACGTTGATAGTGGCAACGATGCGTGAACGCTCGTAATTACGTCTCTCGTGATCGAAGTCCCTGTTTTCTCGCTCCCTCTCTCGGCTCTCTCAAGGCAACGCGCATCCATACATATTGCTGCTTAAAGTATAAGGGATCGTCTTGGGAAACTGGGCAATCTCGACTGGCCGAGATTAAGAAGCTGTGCCAAAACGTCGCCTGGCGCCACTCTCCTTCACGCTCAAATAGACTATATATATATATATATATATATATATATATATATATATATATCCAGCCCGAGCCCATTAAAAATCCCTACAGCCCGAAGAAGCCCGGGGATGCTGCAAGCTAACGCGCTCTCGTGCATCACCCGGGAATATCTCTTATCTCACACTTTAATTTGTCGGCTTCCATCTTTTCATACCCTATATACGAATATGTTCGAATTTATCGTAGACAACGAAAAAGTATTTCCAAAATTAATTTTCCTAAAAATTTCATCACTTGCAAATCTCGAGAAATAAAAATTTCATTTGGAATAAAATCTTATTGGTTCGCTTTTTAGGGCAAAAATTCTCTTACATTTTCAAGGTATTAGAATCCCCTGTGTGTGTGTGTGTGTGTGGAATTAATACATTATAGAACTTTTAGGGCCATAATTATTATAAACAATCTATGATTCTCTGCTGAAATTTGACACAGTTGCATGGGACAAAAGTTACGTTGGAAGTTGGGTAGAAAGTATCAGAAAGCCAATTATGATCCAACAGTATGAAAAATATTAAATCCTCCTAATGCTCAGACAACACAAATTTATATCATTCGTAATATATAAATCCTCTAAATCGATGCAATTATTTTCTAAATCCTCAAACAAATTACGTTCGTTGCAATAATTATTTAAGTCGTAACAAAAATTAAATATTATACAATGCAATGTCCTTTATTGTGACTGCAAAAAAAGATAAATCGACTATAAATTTTTAATTGTCATTCAATAGTCAATCATCATAAAAATTTATATTTTATGGAATCATTTATTGGAGAACAAAAATACCAACTAATTCGATAAAATATAAATTAGTTGTCATCAATTGATAAATTTTATTGTCATTTTGTGGATTCTCCAGTATGAAAAAAAATGTAATTAGATGCACTTTTATGCTCAACGACACGTAAATTGCAATAGGCAGTGTGGAAGGCATTGAGATAACACCCCCGTACACCCCTCCCTACCCCCACATATATATGTGTGTATATAGGCATATGTAACGTATAAAATCATAGCGTTATGGTATATATTCTGCTATAGACCTAATACACACGTATATATATAAGTCTCGGATTTAGCTTGGGCGGCAAAGCTCGAGTAACTATATATAGGACGTTGCACTGCGAGTGGTACGTATTATTGGTGCATGAGCTATATGCTTTTGCCATCTCTCTGTACTTCGTATTTATATATATATATATACGTCTATATATGTGCACATCTACCATACTCTATATATGCAATATATGTATATGTACGTATAATACATGAATGATATAGGCATAAAGATGTTGCACACACACACACACACATATATATATATATATATGTATAGAGTTGAGTGTGCTGCACGCGTATTACGTTAGTCGAGAGATGCAGAGGAGGGGTGTCTGGATAAGGGATTAAATTCGTCCTGAAAGGAAAGCGGAGAATCGAATCCGCTGAATCGAAAGGCGACTCGGCGAGAGAACTCTCTCGTGTGGATCCTACCTATGCATATACATATATATATATATATATATATACATAATACAGAACACTCTCACTATGTATATCATCATGTATAGATGTAGGTAAAAAAATACTCTTGCGGAAATAAGCCTTAAGGCAAAGATAAGCCCGAGGTCAGAGTTGAGCTGTGAGAAAATCTCTCATTTATGAAAATTATTATCAAATTTAACCAAAGTATATATATATATATATTTGACGAAGTAGAAGAATTGCTTTAATGTTAACCGATGCTGGCAAATCTCTTATCGAATTATTAAAGTGACAAACTAATTTTTGTCTTATTCGTTGCTTTTTTTTGTCGACTTTTTAAATTTTTCATCGAATTTTTCATTTTCAATTGAGAATAATTCCTCAGAATACAGTGACCCCGATTAATTTTTTTCGTGTATTCCTCTTATACTTTTCATTTTATATATTGCAGTTTCTTTTTTTTTAAATTTTATTTCAATGATTGATCTAATATAACCGTCGTAAAATTGAGACTTCGATGAGAGGATAGCTCATGGTGATGCCAAAGGGGATTTAATAAATGAGAGTAGTGGATGATGAAGGGGAAAATAAAAGGGGTTGGGGGGAGGGCTAACCGATGGGGGTAGAATTCCGAGAGACTTCGGGATTTGAACGGTCCGACGTGGTTACGCTCACAAAACAAGAGGGAGAGAGTGCAAGAAATTGTGGGAAAGAGAGGGAGAGAGAGAGAGAGAGAGAGAGAGAGAGAGAGAGAGAGAGAGAGAGAGAGAGAGAGCACGTACGCTAGGGAACGATCGAGCAATAAAACCATGCTCTGCCTCAACTAACCCTCCCCCTCAGGGCTATCAATCTCGTCACTTCATCACCACCGTCTACTATATATATATATATCTCCATAGTGTACAACTGCTGCCCCCCTTCCTCTTCCACCGTGTGTGCTACCGCGTGCAACGAGATTAATGAAAGGACGTTCAACTGTATACCAGCAAAAAAAAAAAAAAAAAGAAAAAGTAAAACTCTGTCCACAAGAAGAGTGAGAGAGCTTTGAACTACGAGGAAAAAAAAAAATTAAAAAATAATATTACGATGTAGAATAATTAAAGAGGGATAATTAATCGATGCTAGAGTGTGGATATGATAGATAACACACTAGATGATACACTAGACCCATAATTTATGACGCGGAAAAAATTAAGGTACAACAAAAAGAAAAAATACTTTTAAGAAAAAATCCAAGGACGTTTTTTTTTTTAATATTCATTTAATAACAATTAACCATCAAGGGTTACCTGAGAAAAAAGGTGAAGTGTAAAAAGTTGAAAAAAGTACATATGGACCCAAGCAAAAGAAAATATCAATTGAGCAGTTGAATTTTATTGCATTATTTGCTCATGTAATTTAATTTGTAATCAAAATTTCATTATGTCAAATATATATATATATATATATATTTTTTTTTTCAGTAAAATAAAAAAATAATACAATAATCGAATCATCTCGTTATAGTTTGGAGGAAAAATAATAAGAACACATCGCGAATTGCACACGGCAAGGACATATGAAACAAAAAAAAATTACACATACATAGAACGAGCCAATAGAAATGGTGCGCAGAGAGCGATAAAATTAGAGAGAAGGAAAAGCCTCACTGGAGGAGAGAATGAAATTTTATTTTATTTCCAAAAAGCAATTGGAGCTCGGACCGCATCTCGGGGCTATTTGAGCTCGTAACTATACCATAAGGCCAGTGTACCGTCTATAGACGAGCGATATATATATATATATATATATATATATATGTGTGCATGTGTGTCTCTCCGTTTATATTACCAGTACCGAGTGTACACGTGTACGTACTGCCCTTTAAGCCTCTCCATTACTGCACACACCTGGCTGGCTTTGCGCAAATGGTCAACTTTTCCCACATACTGATAACTCCAACTTGGCTCGCTTTTCCACCGCGTACTCGTGACTATTTACACTCCCTCCTATTACGCATACTGACTTGAATTTTCTGCACATTTAGCAAATATATGTGCGGATGAAAAGGAGGAAATAGTGAGAATTTGTGTGAGTGCAGGTGAGACTGATAATGCGGGTATCTCGTGCACATGTGTCGTGGACATATACATGTATCAAGTGGCTAGAGGCGAGAAAGGCGTATCTTCAATGCTCATGCAGAGAGTTTATACCTACATCCTCTGGTCTCTATAAATGCAATATATATACACACACACACATATATATATATATATATAGATATATGTATATAAATGCGATATACATACATATATACATGGATATGTACACAAACTTGAAACCGAGAGAGGAAAGTCACCAGGCTGCTGTAATGGCCCCGCAGGCGAGCGACATCTGCCGGAAAATCTCTTTTTCCACGCTTACAGTCAACTCACGTATAGCCCATACATATATATATTATATATATATATATATATATATATATATATATATATATATATATATAAGTACATATAGTTATGACAATACTCGTGGTCTACGATATGACCAGCGACAGATAAAAGGCTAAAAATATGCGATATACATGACAAAATGGCTCTTTCCAAGTGCATCATTGCACTTCCGGTTATCTGATCGTTCATGGACCCTTTCCCAACAATTTTTTTTTTTTTTTTTTTCGTTTTTTATCAATAAAAACTTCAATCGAAAGGAAGGATAAACCGTTGAACGATTATTTATAGGAAGAAAATTGCAATGTAATTGAAGACTTTGTACAGGATTTTTGTACTTACGACTCAACTTTCAAAGGTTCTTTGGGACGGAAATTAATTCTTCCTATTTGAAAAAAAAATTTATTGCATCATTTTCTTTTTTTTTTAATTAACTTTTCCACAACTTATCTCAATAGTCATATCTCAATTCGAGGCTCTCGAAAATCATTTATTTAATTAATCGAGCCTAAATCACGAGAGGATCGCGACCACGTAAATTTATGGACGAATCTTGAATTTAATAAATTCGCCAAATACCCGGATTTCCGGTCGATGAGCTGCAGTCACGACTTGCTCGATCCCTCCCACACTGTGCAGGATCGTGTATGGAGTCAATTCGAAAAAAAATGTAGATTTATTTTGTTGAGAAATATCAAATATAATTTTACACTTTTTTCTATGGATTTTTCTATTTATGGCTCAATTTCTATCGATCATTTTGGAACTGAAATAATATTTTTTCTTCGTTTTTTAACACGCAACTCATTAGCAAAAAAATTAGATGCGTATTCGTGGCTCAGGATCGCGACCACGTAAATTTGTGGACGAATCTTGAATTTAATAAATTCGGTAAATTCACGGATTTCCGGTCGATAAAGTGCAGTCACGACTTGCTCGATCCCTCCCACACTGTGCAGGATCGTGTATGGAGTCAATTGGAAAAAAATTGTAGATTCATTTTGTTGAGAAACATCAAATATAATTTTATACTTTTTTCTATGGATTTTTCTACTTATAGCTCAATTTCTATCGATCATTTTGGAACTGAAATAATATTTTTTCTTCGTTTTTTAACACGCAACTCATTAGCAACAAAGTTAGATGCGTATTCGTGGCTCTCGAAAATCATTTATTTAATTAATCGAGCCTAAATCACGAGAGGATCGCGACCACGTAAATTTGTGGACGAATCTTGAATTTAATAAATTCGGTAAATTCACGGATTTCCGGTCGATAAAGTGCAGTCACGACTTGCTCGATCCCTCCCACACTGTGCAGGATCGTGTATGGAGTCAATTGGAAAAAAATTGTAGATTCATTTTGTTGAGAAACATCAAATATAATTTTATACTTTTTTCTATGGATTTTTCTACTTATAGCTCAATTTCTATCGATCATTTTGGAACTGAAATAATATTTTTTCTTCGTTTTTTAACACGCAACTCATTAGCAACAAAGTTAGATGCGTATTCGTGGCTCTCGAAAATCATTTATTTAATTAATCGAGCCTAAATCGCGAGAGGATCGCGACCACGTAAATTTGTGGACGAATCCTGCATTTAATTAATTCGGTAAATTCATGGATTTCCGGTCGATAAAGTGCAGTCACGACTTGCTCGATCCCTCCCACACTGTGCAGGATCGTGTATGGAGTCAATTGGAAAAAATTTGTAGATTTATTTTGTTGAGAAATATCAAATATAATTTTACACTTTTTTCTATGGATTTTTCTACTTATGGCTCAATTTCTATCGATCATTTTGGAACTGAAATAATATTTTTTCTTCGTTTTTTAACACGCAACTCATTAGCAACAAAGTTAGATGCGTATTCGTGGCTCACGGGAATAATTCGGTTTGTTTCGACGAGCCTAAATCACGAGAGGATCGCGACCACGTAAATTTTTTCAACGATCGTGGTATGTCGTAAATTCGATAAATACCTCGAGTTTCCAATCTATAAACTGCAGTCGCGACTTTTTCACTCGCTCTCGCACTGCGTGTGTGTAGGGTCGCGTAGGGTAACTCGGAAAAATGAACGGTCGAAGGCGCAGCGAGAATATAACCAGTGGCGTTTCCCTTTATCATGGATAAAATCGTACTAAATGACCGGTTGATCCTCGGTAATCCCATTTTGCAATTCGAGCCCAGTAGTTCTCATATAGTCCCTTGTGGATATATATACATATATACACATGCAAACATAACACAACGTAGTTTTGGTATGTGTTGCAAAACGATGTTACTTACCAATGTACCACGCACAGATCTTTACATGCATGTACAAACATACCCACACGTATATATATATATATATATGTCTGTCTATGCATGTATGTTTTTCATGTATCTATATATATATACTCGCTGAAAACGTTTTCGAGCTAACGGGTTTTCTACAGCTCGGGGGTTACACGTGAACTAACTAACAAACATACATGTATATAGATAAATCCAAGTTCTATATGCAGTTTTGATCTATATATATATATATATATATATGCATATATATATATATTACATGCAGTTTATGTTCTGTAAAAGGGTGAATATAAATCGATAGTGTGCGCTGCCCTATGAACGAGAAGTAGAATATGTGACTTTTGGTGAGAATATACATATATGTATATAGAGATCGTGTATTTACATGAGCGAGAGCCAGTACGTTTTCGTTACGCTTTTAGCCTTGCCGAACGATCTATCGCTTTTCATAGGTGAACAAACGTCCCATTTTCCTTCGTTTATAACCCTGAAATAATGTTCATACATAACGTGTGTACGTTTTATCGGGCTCTAACGGGGTATACGATAAGCCCGTCTATCCTACTTCGTTTTTTCTCCCTTCTTTCTTTATCGCTTTCTCACCTCTAATTACTATACTTTGACTCAAAGTTATCCCATGAGGATTTTTTTCTGTGTTTTTTTTTTTTTCGTTTCTGTTTCTTTCTATGTGGGGGGGGGGGGGGGGGTGCGAGAAACGCAGCTTGGCAGACAGCGGAGAGCAACGAGGCGAAGGGAATGATGTCCTATATATATTGTATATAGAAGATGCGAGAAGTGTTCGTAATTAAAGTCTCGGTAAAGTTAGATTACGAACGAATTTCCAAGTGTTTCCCTCACGATGTGAAACTATATAGTTGTATATATAGATTGTGCTTAAGCAGGTGATGCGCTTAAGGTTCTCGGTATGTCTCTCTCGCTCCTCCATGAGCGCCAATCGCCCTATCTCTCTCGCACCTGTGCAAACTCCACCCTGTACCACATCACGTTAAGATACCAAAGTACAACTAGGCAAATTTTTTTACACAATTTTATTCGTTGCCATTTGAGGGATAAATTATTGTGGAAAAATTGAGAATTTGAAGAAAAATTGTTGGCAAGTCTGTGAAAATTGTAAAAAACGAGGAAATTTGAAAAAAAAATCTATGCAAAGCTGAATTGTAAATTTTTTTCGAAAATTTATTGAAGAATTTGTATAATATTGATCTACAATTTAAAAAAAAAAATCACAATTTTTTTATCGATCCTTTTACGACGCGTTATTAAGGGTGGGAAAAATATTTTGACGAAACTTCTCGGTAAAGTTAGATTACGAACGAATTTCCAAGTGTTTCCCTCACGATGTGAAACTATATAGTTGTATATATAGATTGTGCTTAAGCAGGTGATGCGCTTAAGGTTCTCGGTATGTCTCTCTCGCTCCTCCATGAGCGCCAATCGCCCTATCTCTCTCGCACCTGTGCAAACTCCACCCTGTACCACATCACGTTAAGATACCAAAGTACAACTAGGCAAATTTTTTTACACAATTTTATTCGTTGCCATTTGAGGGATAAATTATTGTGGAAAAATTGAGAATTTGAAGAAAAATTGTTGGCAAGTCTGTGAAAATTGTAAAAAACGAGGAAATTTGAAAAAAAAATCTATGCAAAGCTGAATTGTAAATTTTTTTCGAAAATTTATTGAAGAATTTGTATAATATTGATCTACAATTTAAAAAAAAAATCACAATTTTTTTATCGATCCTTTTACGACGCGTTATTAAGGGTGGGAAAAATATTTTGACGAAACTTCCTTCAAATATACTCTTCAAGGAAGGAAATTGTGAAAATGTGGCGAGTACATTCTCATGAATTCGAGGACTCGTGATCTGCCCCTTTTCAAATCGTTTAATTTTCTTCTCCATTATTATTATTATTATTATTATGATTATTATATGATAAAAGTCGAACTACTTTCGGTGGAAAATTGGCAGTATGAGATTCTCTACTCTCTGGACCATCACGCCTATATCTAATTGACCTTACGTGAGGTGAATTTTCACGATATGAGAAAGAGAGAGAAAGAGTTTTCTCTTCGGGCTTTCTGTGGAACAGGAAACGATTTTCATGGGACTCGGGAGGACTTTTTTAGTATTAGCATTAAAAGCAAATGTGACGAGGAAAATCGGTCTCGATAGGTATGTGTGTGTATGTGTGTGTGTGTGTGTGACCACGTAGCAGTTATCATATTCGGAAAGCGGAGATTTTCGAACAGACTTGGTAAAACTCGCTAGAATTTCCTACCCCAATGGAAAAAAGATGAAAATGTGTCTGTGAGTTCGCGTGATACCGGAAATGCTTTTGAAAAGGAAAAGACACGAGCGCAAAGAGCCTTAAAGGGTCTCATCAACGTTGAAAAATTCACTGCTTTTACAATCGTAAAATTTGATATTTCCCCTCCTCCCCCCCCCCCCCCCTCTCACCCCTTTATTCACGTGTTCCCGTTGTGCAGTAGAATATTTGCATTTTCCATTTTGAGGCTGCCAATAAAATTTTCTACTGCGAAAATTTATTCGTCATGGGGAGTAAAAAAGTCTCGCGACGAAAAATCTTGCTCCTTCTGTTGGGAGTGGTTTTTTTTTTTTATTTTCGAATATTTTGAATGTTGAAAATTTTCCTCGGTTGAATAAACCAAGTTATATATTTTCGGAATATTTTTTATTTAAAAAAAAAAAACTACATCCTCGTACAAGTTAAAACAAAATTGAAAAAAAAAAACAACAAATGAAAATTGAGCTAAAAATCAAAATAAAAGGGACGCTCGCTCGCTATAGCTGATTCATCGATATCTACTTTTTACACGATGAATCTGTTGAACGAAAAAAAAAAAAAGAAAAAATTACGTAATTTTTTCGGGTTCATGATTTTTGTTTGCTCGTTCGGCCGATTTTGCTCGTCACGTTAAACACCACTCGTGGCTATAAAAAATAACCAGGAGAAAAAAAAAAGCAAGTGAAAAAAATAATGTTTACACAACAAAATAAAATAAAATATTCAAAAAAAACCCAGCATATCCTGTCGAGAGCGATGCGTGGGAGAAACGAGACTCGTGTTTCTCGGATTTTCTGTCAGCCCGGATGAATTTCGACAGCCGTACCGAGAGGGAGGAGAATATTAGTCGCGCATGGGTTGCCTCTATCATCGTCCGTACGGCCAATCGCGTATTTCACCCTATATACTCGATCAATCATACCAGAAACTGATATTAAGTTGAAATAAAATTACTCAAACGTGTTTGTTTTTTTTTTTTTTTTTTTTTTTCAATTGATAATATAAAAATTTCGCAACTCCATAAGACAAAAGTTTTGATGGCGAAAAACTTAACAAATGTTGGACATTTAATTTTTTTACTCGGAATATTGGCGACTCAGAATATCGCGATGTATTAGCGTACTTGGATCGGTGACCGGTGAACAAGTGACCTCTCATCCAGAAAGGGTTAAGCAGCATTTATGCATTTTATTTTCATCCCTTATTTATTTATTATTTATCCCTTTCGGGATGGGTGGTGACTTTGCGACTAAAGTCCGTACTTGGATCGGTGACCGGTGAACAAGTGACCTCCCATCCAGAAAGGGTTAAGCAGCATTTATGCATTTTATTTTCATCCCTTATTTATTTATTATTTATCCCTTTCGGGATGGGTGGTGACTTTGCGACTAAAGTCCGTACTTGGATCGGTGCACGCTAAGGAATGGGCTGGCTGTTTCACCTGATCGCTCAGCATCCATTTTTCAGAATCTCAGGATTGGGTAATTTTCTGCAAAAATACGAAGCTCTGTCGAAAGTGCCGACTATTTTGTCACAAATTTTCTACACTTTCTCTGTTCCCTCGTGCGAGTCGAGAGAATGATAAAACACGAAAGGGTAGAAAAATGAGTCAGGGAAGGGTCGTAACGATCCGGAAATAGAGAATATTTTGTGTAACTTACAGAGTCACCCCTAAAATAAAATATGTGCTTATTTTCCTCGGCCGATAATATATGCATTGACAGTAGAATTTTCCCCCAGATAATCATCGACAAGATATATTTATTTAGTATGTAAAATGACATTGTCAATTTTGTGGAGAATAAAATAAAATTTTCTCGTAAAATTAAAAGATGGGAGAATTCTCAGGGAATGTAAAATTATACGAATACCCCGAAAAATTTGACCCTGACTATCTCTCGTCGAGGGCAATAATCTACTGTTCGTTGTTTTTCATTTCTCTCTCTTTTTTTTTTTTCTTTTTTCATCATGCTGGCTCTCGTAGACTGTTTGAAAGTTGGCCATTTTGCACGAACGTCAAGAGAGCAAAAGAGGAGAAAGAGAGAGAAAGAGAGAGAGAGAGAGAGCACGAGAGGGTAGGGGATGAATAGATATAGGATTCTCAAGCAAGTAAAAGATAAGGGGTGAAGAAAAAAAAGTCAGTAAATAAATGAAAGAGGCGCACGCGACTTGTCGAGTATAAGAGGAGAGCTAGAAAGTTTTCTCGTCGCTAGAGAGGAGAAGAAAAACTTTTTTAGCAGACTCCTTGTCGTCTTTTCGCGCCTCGTGCCCACTTCCCGTTATTTACTTTTTTCTCAACGTCGCTTCTCGTGGTTTCGTTTTATTCTCCATCTTTGCCTTCTATTCTCTCTCCTCTCGAGGCTATTTGTCCCCGTAACAAACTAGCGGCGAGTCTCTTGCAAAAAAATAATTAAAAAAAAAAAAATAAGAAAAACAATGAGGTGGAGCAAAAAGGGACGAGATTAAATTTCAAGATCGCTCAAAACGTTTTAAGTTTGAAAAAATATATATATCCCTGCAATTATCATTCTTTCTCAACGATAATAATCTTTTATTTTCATTACTTTTTTTTTTTCTTCTTATCTCAAAACGTTTCCACGTTGCAATATTACGAGATGCATATATATATATATATATATATATATATATATATATATATTCTGGAATTAAATAAAGCAATAAATATAAAGCACTTTTTAAACTCAACGAGATGCGAAACAAGTCGCTAAATTTTGCCTAGTTAAATCGAACCATCACGAAACTCGTGACTGATAGAGTAAAATATTTTTACTCTTGGATGGAAAAATCGTCAAAAAGGTTTGGCAAACTCATTCATTATTTTTTACTGTCTCTTTAGTCGGAAAAATTTGCAAAAATCTTTTAAACATGTTTATTCCTATAATATGTTATTAACAATTTAAAAAAACATATGAACAATTAAATACTCGTTGCAGTGGGACATCCGGTCCTATAAAAAGTGTCTACAAAGGGAATAATAATAATAATAACAACAATAATAGGTAAGAATATAAAGATGAATATTTATTTATACCAAAGTGCTCACAAATTCCAGTCTACATCGAACAACGTACGTTTGTCTTTGTAAAATGGATGGCAAAAGTTTGCGCGATATGCTTTATAACGAAGTCACAGAGCTTGTCTGTGTGTGTGTTTCGAGGGTTTTGAGCGAAGCTGTATAGAATTTCCGTGAATTGTCGGAGATGCGAGCTTTTCGTTGTACAGGGAAGAATCAGCGAGGAATTGGGTATGTATTATAAAGGAGAATTCTGCTGCGGAAAGGTATCACATAGTACAGTGGCCCAGTGAAATGAGGTGTGAGTTGTTCGGGTTTCTGTGTCCTCGGTACAAGAGAGATGCTCTCTCTTTACGCCTCTCTCTCTCTCTCTCTGTCTTTGTCTCTCTCTCTCTCTCTCTCTCTCTCTCTCGCTCTCTCTCTCTCTTTCTCTCTCCCCCTCTCTCTCTCTCCCTCTCTCTCTCTCTCTCTCTCTCTCTCTCTCTCTCTCTCCCCCCCTCCCCCCCCCCCTCTCTCCCCCTCCCTCCCCCCTCCCTCTCTGCCACTCTGTGTACTTCAATGAGAAGCCTCCTGGAGCTACACGCGACATACAATCGTATCGCTAACGGAAGCACCCGCGAAGCCTCCATTGTTTCATCCGTCCAACGACTTTTGACGTCACGACGTAGACGACGACATTTCCTTCGCATTTCACTTCCGGTCTCGTCGTACTACTACGCCCAATCATTCTCTATAGAGATATGTATATATATATATATATATATATATATATAGAAATGATATATATATATATATATATATATATATATATATAATTTCTCTATTCGAAACGATCTGCTTGTGTCGCCTCTTTGGACACTACGAAATTATCAAATACGTATTCTCTACAAGCTATACGTTACGATATTGAATTTATTATACGTCACTATATATATATATTAACCCTTAGAAACATAAATTTTTCCTTACAAGCAGCAATTTTTCAACATTTGTTTATTTGTATAAACAAAATCACCGATGATTTTAAATTATTGCACATCGATTCATATTCTTAAATATATTAACTGATATGAAAACACAAAAAAAAGTTTGAGAAAATTGAGTGAAAATTATGGCAATTGCTCAGAAAATGATTATGGGAAAGGTGGCCACCGTGCTGCAAAGGGTTAAAGTGGCTCAGAAAAGGGTTTTTTTTTTTTTTACGTTACGCACCAAAATTCTCACAGCTCTTTACAAAAAGTAATTCACGCGAAATATGAATAGCATGAGATTTTTTTTTTCTTTTATCGATTTTGAAATTTCGTAAAAAAAAACCATTTTTGCGAATTCGTATATGACCGAAGAAACATTTTTTTCACCGCGTTATCGATGTTCACATTTTTTAAATCTCCATTTTCTAACTTTCAAATATCAAAATATTTGAGTCCTCATCACTTTTTTTTTAAATTCTTTCACACGGAAAAAATTTTTGCGTGTAACCGAAAACATGTGTGCGCTCATATTAAGTACATAATGCCTCTCATAAAATTAGAAATTTTAAAAATTATATTTGTGAAATTTAGACGTTAATTATTCGATACTAAAAAAAATCGCTCAGTTTTATAATTTGAGAAAAAATTATCGAGTCACACAAAAAATGTGCATTGGAGGATTTAGTTATATTTTTATGTTGAAATTGACAAAAATGTAATTTTTTCAAAATTAAAAAATCGATGAGGAAATAGTAAAAAAAAATATCCCATGCCCAGGGTTTCGCGTGAGCAATTTTTTTTATAAGCAAGATAGCAAGAACTTTGATGCCCACCCTTAAACAAACAAAAAAACCTTTTCTCAATCACTCTAATGTATTATATATATATATATATATTACTTGTTATACATATATATGGCATTTTCGTATTTCCACTTGTTGCGAAATGTGTCTCGTTGAAAATTCTCACGTCACAGTTACCAGTAAGGAATTTCGAGACGTTGAAAATGTATGGAAACAGAATTCATCTGAACCACGAAACTTTGCAAGTGAATTTGAGACAACTTTTGTCTCTTCCTCAAATATTCAAATTAATTGAAAAATATTTGTTAATAATTCGTTAATGAACACGAAACTTAGCAAGTGAATTTGAGACAACTTTTGTCTCTTCCTCAAATATTCAAATTAATTGAAAAATATTTGTTAATAATTCGTTAATGAAAATTGGACCAAATGTAATGTTGTGTGCTCATCATACGAATACATAATATATATTTTTTTAAATTATTAATGGATAAAAATTAACAAGATTAATCATTTGTTTCTCATCGTTTTAATGAAAATATAAAAAAAAAAATTTGAGACGAGAAAAAAAATACGCTGAAACATTTTCAAGCGTATAAAGTAGGCGACTGTTGAGAGTTTGGCGACATTTTGTGACGAGAGAGTGAGAAATGGAAGAGAAGTGACGAGAGGAAAGGGCCTTGAGAGTTTGACTTCATGTTATAGCTTGGAGGCATTTTCCAACATAGCGTTTTCGAGTGTATCACAGAGAGACAGAGAGAGAGAGAGAAAGGGTGGGGGGGGTGGCAAATGGAATGGGTCAGCGACCTTACTCTCGTAATTTGGTTTCTCTGAATTCAAGCATCACTCTCGAGCTTGCAAGAGATAAAGAGAGAGAAAAGGTGGAGGGAGGTCTCATCGTTGCTCGTATATGGAAACGTGAAGAGGGGTGGGGAGCTCGAGAGAGCAAGGGAGACAGAGAGAGGACGATGGACCTTAATATCGTTAAACGAGTTGTTTGCTAACTCGGTTAAATTTGGTGGGTGGCTACGCGCAAACCGCGTATGTTACAGGCAAGAGCAATACTACCAACAAGAGGAACGTCGAGTTTGGTTCGGTTGGGGAGAGAAAGAGAGAGAGATGCATATATGTATATATATATATATAAATATATATATATGTATGTACATGTATATGTATGTATATATATATATGTATATGTATATATATGTATATATATATATATTCGAACACGTATGTACGTAGATAGAGTGATGGGAAAGCGCTATGGGCCGTGTCCGAGGGTTCTACGAACCGATGACGCGAATTTTGGTGGTCCCAGCATGCTTCGATACGGTTATTGACATTTCGGCTATAGAAATTAAATTACTCGTTACACGTACTAGAACTCGTCTCTCTCCTCCCTATGTTTCGCCCCTACACATAGTCATTGAAAGAGAGGAGGACATCGACGTATCGCCATTCGTGGCCATCTCGTTTGCTGTTGATCAATTAATCATCCCCTCCCTTATAAGCTTTTTTGTTGCTTCACTCACAGAGATCCCCATAGAAATAATTTTATAGTTCATGCAATCATGACAATATAGTTTATGCAGATATAAAAATAGGGAATGCACCTATTTAATGTTCAACGCAACTATTTGATTGTTAACGCAATTTGAGTTACATGAGTTACATGAATTATAAACATATATATATATTGTCGTCACGTGATAGTTTTCAGCACGATATTTTTCTCCGAGTGTTCGTTTGAGTCTAAGATCATTGACAACGAATATTTTCTTTAAATTATTATTAAAAATAGCAAATTAAAATCGCGTGTAAAAACGTTGACAGGCAATAAGCGAAATTTGTACCTATTTAATATTCAACGCACCTATTTGATTGTTGACTTGAGTTACATGAGTTACGTGAATTATAAACATATATATATTGTCGTCACGTGACAGTTTTCAACACGATATTTTTTTCCGAGTGTTCGTTTGAGTCTAAGATCATTGACAACAAATATTTTATTTAAATTATTATTGAAAATAGCAAATTAAAATCGCGTGTAAAAACGTTGACAGGCAATAAGCGAAATTTGTACCTATTTAATGTTCAACGCAGCTATTTGATTGTTAACGCAATTTGAGTTACATGAGTTACATGAATTATAAACATATATATATTGTCGTCACGTGACAGTTTTCAACACGATATTTTTCTCCGAGTGTTCGTTTGAGTCTAAGATCATTGACAACAAATATTTTATTTAAATTATTATGAAAAATAGCAAATTAAAATCGCGTGTAAAAACGTTGACAGGCAATAAGCGAAATTTGTACCTATTTAATGTTCAACGCAGCTATTTGATTGTTGACTTGAGTTACATGAGTTACATGAACTATAAACATATATATATTGTCGTCACTTGACAGTTTTCAACACGATATTTTTTTCCGAGTGTTCGTTTGAGTCTAAGATCATTGAAAACGAATATTTTCTTTAAATTATTATTAAAAATAGCAAATTAAAATCGCGTGTAAAAACGTTGACAGGCAATAAGCGAAATTTGTACCTATTTAATATTCAACGCACCTATTTGATTGTTGACTTGAGTTACATGAGTTACGTGAATTATAAACATATATATATTGTCGTCACTTGACAGTTTTCAACACGATATTTTTTTCCGAGTGTTCGTTTGAGTCTAAGATCATTGACAACGAATATTTTCTTTAAATTATTATTAAAAATAGCAAATTAAAATCGCGTGTAAAAACGTTGACAGGCAATAAGCGAAATTTGTACCTATTTAATATTCAACGCACCTATTTGATTGTTGACTTGAGTTACATGAGTTACGTAAATTATAAACATATATATATTGTCGTCACGTGATAGTTTTCAGCTCGATATTTTTCTCCGAGTGTTCGTTTGAGTCTAAGATCATTGACAACAAATATTTTATTTAAATTATTATGAAAAATAGCAAATTAAAATCGCGTGTAAAAACGTTGACAGGCAATAAGCGAAATTTGTACCTATTTAATGTTCAACGCAGCTATTTGATTGTTGACTTGAGTTACATGAGTTACGTGAATTATAAACATATATATATTGTCGTCACTTGACAGTTTTCAACACGATATTTTTTTCCGAGTGTTCGTTTGAGTCTAAGATAATTGAAAACGAATATTTTCTTTAAATTATTATTAAAAATAGCAAATTAAAATCGCGTGTAAAAACGTTGACAGGCAATAAGCGAAATTTGTACCTATTTAATGTTCAACGCACCTATTTGATTGTTGACTTGAGTTACATGAGTTACATGAATTATAAACATATATATATTGTCGTCACTTGACAGTTTTCAACACGATATTTTTCTCCGAGTGTTCGTTTGAGTCTAAGATCATTGACAACGAATATTTTCTTTAAATTATTATTAAAAATAGCAAATTAAAATCGCGTGTAAAAACGTTGACAGGCAATAAGCGAAATTTGTACCTATTTAATGTTCAACGCACCTATTTGATTGTTGACTTGAGTTACATGAGTTACATGAATTATAAACATATATATATTGTCGTCACTTGACAGTTTTCAGCACGATATTTTTCTCCGAGTGTTCGTTTGAGTCTAAGATCATTGAAAACGAATATTTTCTTTAAATTATTATTGAAAATAGCAAATTAAAATCGCGTGTAAAAACGTTGACAGGCAATAAGCGAAATTTGTACCTATTTAATATTCAACGCACCTATTTGATTGTTGACTTGAGTTACATGAGTTACGTGAATTATAAACATATATATATTGTCGTCACTTGACAGTTTTCAGCACGATATTTTTCTCCGAGTGTTCGTTTGAGTCTAAGATCATTGACAACGAATATTTTCTTTAAATTATTATTAAAAATAGCAAATTAAAATCGCGTGTAAAAACGTTGACAGGCAATAAGCGAAATTTGTACCTATTTAATATTCAACGCACCTATTTGATTGTTGACTTGAGTTACATGAGTTACGTGAATTATAAACATATATATATTGTCGTCACGTGACAGTTTTCAACACGATATTTTTTTCCGAGTGTTCGTTTGAGTCTAAGATCATTGACAACAAATATTTTATTTAAATTATTATTGAAAATAGCAAATTAAAATCGCGTGTAAAAACGTTGACAGGCAATAAGCGAAATTTGTACCTATTTAATGTTCAACGCAGCTATTTGATTGTTAACGCAATTTGAGTTACATGAGTTACATGAATTATAAACATATATATATATTGTCGTCACGTGATAGTTTTCAGCACGATATTTTTCTCCGAGTGTTCGTTTGAGTCTAAGATCATTGACAACGAATATTTTCTTTAAATTATTATTAAAAATAGCAAATTAAAATCGCGTGTAAAAACGTTGACAGGCAATAAGCGAAATTTGTACCTATTTAATATTCAACGCACCTATTTGATTGTTGACTTGAGTTACATGAGTTACGTGAATTATAAACATATATATATTGTCGTCACGTGACAGTTTTCAACACGATATTTTTTTCCGAGTGTTCGTTTGAGTCTAAGATCATTGACAACAAATATTTTATTTAAATTATTATTGAAAATAGCAAATTAAAATCGCGTGTAAAAACGTTGACAGGCAATAAGCGAAATTTGTACCTATTTAATGTTCAACGCAGCTATTTGATTGTTAACGCAATTTGAGTTACATGAGTTACATGAATTATAAACATATATATATTGTCGTCACGTGACAGTTTTCAACACGATATTTTTCTCCGAGTGTTCGTTTGAGTCTAAGATCATTGACAACAAATATTTTATTTAAATTATTATGAAAAATAGCAAATTAAAATCGCGTGTAAAAACGTTGACAGGCAATAAGCGAAATTTGTACCTATTTAATGTTCAACGCAGCTATTTGATTGTTGACTTGAGTTACATGAGTTACATGAACTATAAACATATATATATTGTCGTCACTTGACAGTTTTCAACACGATATTTTTTTCCGAGTGTTCGTTTGAGTCTAAGATCATTGACAACGAATATTTTCTTTAAATTATTATTAAAAATAGCAAATTAAAATCGCGTGTAAAAACGTTGACAGGCAATAAGCGAAATTTGTACCTATTTAATGTTCAACGCAGCTATTTGATTGTTGACTTGAGTTACATGAGTTACATGAACTATAAACATATATATATTGTCGTTTGGGTATATATATAAGAAAAAAATTATTTATTTTTTATTTATTTGTTTAAATAAAATATAAATAATTATATATCCGTGTAATTTAAATAAAATTTGAATTTTTCTTATGAAATAGTTACAAGAGAGTCGTATATACTTGGGTAAAATTCAATTTTAAAAAATAGCAAATTAAAATCGCGTGTAAAAACGTTGACAGGCAATAAGCGAAACTTGTAGAAAAAAATAAATAAATTTAAGTTTCTTTTTTTCTAGTAAACAAATATGTGAATTAATTTTTTTTTCTCTCTGAAGAAATTTATTTGCAATATTTTTTTTCCTTTCTTCACGAACCCACGAAAATTCTTTCATTATTGACTTTCAATCCGAATATATATTGAATATTAAGAGCGGGAGAAGAGAATTTCAATGGGGCCTTGAGGAATTTCAATTGCATCGTGACTTTTGATCGTCAGGTGCCACAATTATCGTCATAATTATCGACAATTTCATACACGAAATGGTCAACGCACCCGGGAGGCCCAGAGCGAGAGAGAGAGAGACAGCTAAAGCGCGGAGGTAAAATAAATTTACCAGCGTGTTCGACACACACATACACACTCATACACACGTGTCTGTCTGTCTATGTACATCAAAATCATCACGCGCGCATCACACGAAGAGAGATATCTCTGTTAAATGTGTCGTGTGCGCAGCATCAATCGCGTATATCACGTACGCACGTACGAGAATTGCAACGATTCGGCTCATAGGAGTACTTCTCGTTGTTACGTACGTGATACGATGACGATTTCTCTCGGTACATACGCGTTGTTACTTCCGGTGCACTGAGCGCGCCATTTCCTATTCTGTTCGTATACGTGTATATATATATATATATATATGGTATATATAGTATACATAGTATATATAGTATATATAGTATATATAGTATATATATACATGCATGCTTACACGTATTAATGGAAACTTGCCTTGTGAATGCCCGATCAAGTTTATACGTATTCACAAAGGCGAGATTAGAAACGACGATGCGATCACGTGTATCGTTGTATCATTTAACGGTGTTTATTATATAAATCGAGAAACGATTTTTTTCTTTCATCCTGTACAGTTTAATTGACTTTGCTTTAAATTTCTCGCTATATAATTAATTCTCAGTGACTGGCCAGATTTTTGTTCAAATTTTATTGTAATTTAAAAAAAAAAAATTAATTCAATCTAATCTCATTTGTAAGTAAATATTTAGCGACAGTCTCTAAAATCGTATTTTTAATATGGCAACTGTGTAAACCCGAAAGTGGCAACAATATAATTTTTTTTTAGACCCACTAGAGATAGCAACTTCTCTGGAAAGAGAATCTTCATTGGGGAGAGTAAGAAAGAGAGAAAGAGAGAAAGAGAAAAAGAGAGAAAGAGAGAAAGAGAGAAAGAGGGAAAGAGAGAAAGAGAGAAAGAGAGAAAGAGAGAAAGAGAGAAAGAGAGAAAGAGAGAAAGAGAGAAAGAGAGAATGAGAGAATGAGAGAATGAGAGAATGAGAGAATGAGAGAATGAGAGAATGAGAGAATGAGAGAATGAGAGAATGAGAGAATGAGAGAATGAGAGAATGAGAGAATGAGAGAATGAGAGAAAGAGAGAATGAGAGAATGAGAGAATGAGAGAATGAGAGAATGAGAGAATGAGAGAATGAGAGAATGAGAGAATGAGAGAATGAGAGAATGAGAGAAAGAGAGAAAGAGAGAAAGAAAGAAAGAGAGAAAGAGAGAAAGAGAGAAAGGGAGAAAGGGTGAAAGAGAGAATGAGAGAATGAGAGAAAGAGAGAAAGAGAGAAAGAGAGAAAGAGATGAATGAGACGAAGCGATACCTCCACGATCGATTTTATCCAATTCACGCACACGTGAGTCTCTCTCTCTCTCTCTCTCTCTCTCTCTGTCTCCTTCTCTCCTCCTCCATCTCTCGTATAGCTTCACACGAGAAGTGCTGCAAGCTCTGTGCCCTTAATGAAATTGCAATGTTTCTTGACTGAAAGACAGAGGAGAATCGCGGCTGTGTTGTGGCATGCTGGTCTCTGCTCGGGGCAACGAGAGAGTATGCAAAGCTCTCAAAGTTGCCACGATACAGTAGCCGATACTTTATACATATATGTATCAACATATACATATATCGTACATATACATATCAAAAGGGCGTGTTGTCTGTATGTAATCAGAGTTTACATACATATAATACGCCCTTTTGACTCTGGAACATCGATATATATATATATAAACGTATATGAATGTATATGAATGTATATAAACATGTATATAAAACGTTGGGAGGATAAAGGACGAGGGATGTAGTCACTATAGGATGCAGCAGGGTGTGCTAGTGGCAGCCGGTCATCCACAGCATCAGAGAATCGTCGAGCGAGCGTAAAGTCCGTCGGACCGGTCTGTTACAAGCTAAAGTGCGTTTACGACACGTGTACTCTACTATACTCTCTCTATATATATATATATATATATATACTGTAGTTTCAATACAAACTGGATGTCCTTCCATCCATACGTATATAAAGACTCCCTTTTAGATATAGGTGCACATAAAAATGCGTGGATATATATATATACTGCACTCTTCTACATGTACACACACACATATATATATATATATCTCTTCTACACTCTTCTACATTTATATTTACATATATATATGTGTGTGTAAATATAATATATATATATATATATATATATATATATATATATATATATATATGTAAATATAAATGTAGAAGAGTGCAATGCAGGTCGACCTATACACACCACACGGAAAAGCCTCTTTCTGGCTCTCGTCCGACATATTCTCCCATCTGTGGAATTCTCTTCCCCCACAGCATCCTTTCAATCCAGGCGTTTCTCTCCCCACCGACTGCGTATCATCAGACGTAACATCGACTGCCGTACACGCATATATCCATCCCACAAAAGACTTGGGAAAAAAAAAAAAAAAAAAAAAAAAACGGAAGGAAGGGAAAGTAAAACAGAGCCGAGAGTAGAGCGAAGGTCCGAGGTAAAAACACTCACAGTATAGGAACTTTGTGTTGATGGAACTATTGACAGGGGACTTGGTACTCCAGCGACGAGAAATAAGCGAGAGAGAGAGAGAAAATAGTGATGAAAATTTCCACCTCGTGTTGCTTTGACACGGTGGAAAAAAAAAAAAAAAAAAAAAAGAGAAGGTGGAGAACTGGAAGAGTCCATGGGAGAATTTGGCGCTTCGAAAGTTTCGAAGCGTTAAACTTCGTTACCGTCGAGAAATCTTTTTTATTCTCGAAGACTTTTGAGCCAGGACTGGGATGAAACTAGATTTTATTTTCAATTATAGAAATATCGATATCGTTGAACAACAAAAAAAAAAATCATTTGTTTCATGTTAAACGAATAAAATTGATTTTAGTTCGGTGAAATTCGTTCGGTAAAGTTAAAAGCTCTTCCTCCTCCCCTCCCATCCCCACAATTGAATTGATTCATTCAAATATAAGATAAAGATACAAGATAAAAATTAAAAACAAAAAAATGTCGAGTTTAAATTTTATTATTGGAATATATTAAGATATCGATTTGTAAAAAAAAAACAAAAATCGAGAATGCTAAATTTTGCCAAAATAATCTCGAGGACGAAAAATTATCTTTTGTAAAAAAAATTTACCACCATCTTTGGATAAAATTTATGTCTGAGATACAGGACACCCGATAATCGATAAGATCGATCAAGCTCGCACGGTGACTTGAATAGCCTCAGGAGGTGGAAACAATGATATCAGTTTCGCCCCCTCATGGCCTTCCTTGAAGGGTATGTGGTGGCTTCCCTGTTGTAGTTGGTACTTCGGTCGGGTCCACTGATATTCCCTGAGTGGAATATCCATGGCACGCGCCACAAGAGAGAGGGAGACCTCGGGAGAAGCTCCAAACGGTATATCTGAGACCCGTAATTATGTTAAGTACACTACATATATATATATATATATATATATATATATATATATATATATATATATATAGAGTACATATAGAGTATATATATATATATGTATATATACATAGAGATATGCAAGTATCAAACTATACTGGCCAACTATGGTTCGCATAGTTTGCGATCAGGAGAACACAGACGGATCTATGTAGATCGATCTATATAGATTGAGACTTGACGAAGGAAGAGAGAGAGAGAGAGAGAGAGAGAGAGAGAGTACGTCCTACTAATGTTGCTGCTACTGATATAGTCTGATGGTCTGTGTATCGAAGACCAGCCTCTCTACTATAAACGTAACGCTGTTACGAAGCAGTGCAATCACCCTTGTGATCAGACAGTAACCAACTGCGTCTCGGATGCATACATACCTAATATGCGAAGCAACTGATGGAGAGAATGAGAAAGGGGTTGATGCAGAGAGGTAAAGAGGGAGGAAAGAGGAGACACGCAGACATGGATACAGAGAGGGGGGAGGGGGAGAGAGGGAGAGAAAGAGAGGGGGAGAGAGAGGGAGAGAGAGGTGGGGAGAGAGAGAAAAGGAGGAGGGAGAAAGAGGGAAATAGTTGGAAACACATGAGAGCATATGAAACCATCCAGAGTAGAAATCAGTCTAGAAACTAGAAGGTATCAATTCTCTTTTAGGTCTCGCCACTTTCAAATACCCAAACGGATTTGGAAATAAATTATTCGTTAAGATAATAGACGATAACTTTTTGCATATGTACAAACATTTAATTGCATAGCGAAGAAAATTGAAGAAGCGTTTATTTTTTTTTTTTAATTTTTTTTTTTTAAATAACTTACAATTATTTCAGGCTTATTTCTGACTGCACGGAAAGTCTCTCGACAGTGTTTAATATTATAAGGTCCCTGCCAGCTTTTCGATCGAGTAATCCAACAGCCCGGCACCAATTTTAATTATCGTCTGAGCTACCCGACGATGCTGCAAGGGGGAGAAATGAAGCGCCACGAGGGGTAGTCAATTTATAGTCGAGTCAATATAGCCCCGAGGCCTTATATAGTCGAGTTTTCTCCCCTTTCTCGAGCCGATTCGACTATCCGATAAACTGCGAGTAACTCTATCACCTCCCCCAACCCTTTCCCTCCTCTGCCCACTTCCCACCTCTTTTTTCACATCCATCTTGCTATAAAACTGTCAATCGCTGTATCATTTAATATTTATGTTTCAGATCGAGTATTCGGATTTTTTTATTTTTTTTTTTCAATGAAAAAAAAAAAAAAAGACGCTTGAAGAATTAATTATCATGGCTGCAGACGTCCGGGTTTCGTGACAGGCGAGCCGTTAATTTTACAACTGGTTCGTTGTCGACGAAACCTGCACGATCTGTAACCGCCTCGACGATCGACAATCACAACTTCATAATCAACAAACGTCCTCAAGAATGCACAAAATATTTCTATAATAAGCTAAAAAAATATGTTACAAATGAAATATATATATGTAATGTAATTTAATTTAATTTAAGGCATTATAAATAGAAATCTGGGTTTTTCCTGTACCGTAAAAATCGTCAGAAATAAAACTTCGATTTCGTACGAAAAAAATTGATCATTCTCTACTGGGTTGATCTACCAGGTTGGCGCAAAAATAATTGCAGTTTTGGATCAAATACTTCAATGCAATATATCTCAACTTATTATAGAATTTAATTTATTAATTGAAATAAGAACTATTATAATCTACGATTTTTTGCCAACAAGAAACGAGTCTGTTGATTCCAGTGGCATAGAATTCGGGAATCCTGGAACTGATGAATTCTTCGAAGGCGTTTTTGCACCAAAACCTAATTTAGTTACTCTGTATTTTGTAGAAAATTCGAACTATGCAGTTGGTGAAGAATCAACGTCATCGATTTCATTAATTTAAGGGCATTTCATTTAAAGCATTTCAGATAAAAAATTATATATTCTCCATACTGTAAAACAGAAATAAAACTTCAATTCCGTATGAAAAAAAAAAAATCATTCTTCATAGATATCCAGTTACGTTATATTTTGTAAGAAATTCGACTATGCTGTTCCTGAAGAGCCAACGTGGCCGTTGTAAATTAATTTAAAGCATTTCAGATAAAAATTTATATATTCTCCATACTGTAAAACAGAAATAAAACTTCGATTCCGTAAGAAAAAAAAAATCATTCTTCATAGATATCCAGTTACGTTATATTTTGTAGGAAATTAGACTATGCTGTATCTGTAAATTAATTTAAGGCATTTCAGATAAAAAATTATGTAATTTCAATTCTTGGGAAATTCCGATTCTCTTCACTAAGCACAAAAACGTTTATTTTTCTGCACAGATATATCGAGTTACTCGGTATTGTACGAGGAAAATCGAATAGAGAGCAGCTAAAGAGCCGGGACGTATTATATTTTGAAAAATAAAGCGTCACGATGGAGGATTGATAGATCGCGATGTGATTAATATTAATGCGAATGGTGGTTTGAAAAACGATCGTGTTGCGAGGATACGGGAAATACCAGAGAAAAATGAAACTATATGAGTAAGTGAGAAAGAGAGAGAAAGTCGATTGGAAATGCTGTACGTGAATCAGTGGCTTGGGAACGATTTCAACCGATTGGACGTTCGCATCGGCGAGAGTTAGTTCGAAAACGTCGAGCTGTCAACAGTTTCGAGGCTCCTATATATATCTATGTGTTATACGATATGTGCAATATATGAAAAAAAAAAAAAAAAACGAATGCAGGTCTAGTTTGATTCGTCATCTATTGATTTACAATCGGAGCCACCGCTATATGCCGTTATCAGTTATTATTCGTTCTGGATATGCCGGTACAACTATCACACGTCCATAGAGAGAAATTCTCACGATTTCATGCTCAAATGAAATTTTACCATAGCGATGGACAGACCAGCATTTATAGATAATAAACAAAAATTGATTTCCTTTATTCAATTTTCATCCTACAAACAATCAAAGTTTTTTTATTTTCATTTTCTCTCATACTTTTCTAAATAGATCAAGTTAAGAAAAATCAATACATTAAAAAAAAAATTACTAGATACTAATAGACGATAATTGTGGTTTTGCATATCCTGTAGGGGAGAATTAACCAATCGAATATTTACATTATCGTTATATCGATTCTTTAATGAATATATCAAATATTATCCAACACGAAGGGTCCTCATTGGTTAAGAATCGGTATAATAAACGATGAGAGCCCAAGTGGTTAGAAACGATAAAGCCCAAGTGACCAGATAACGTAAGGAGGGCCAAAAGTTGACTCGTTCTAGTTCACTTGGCAAAGTTCAGCAATGCGAGAGAGAGCGAGAGAGAGAGAGAGAGAGAGCAAGAGAGAGAGACTCATATCCACCTGTCGACGTGGTGCGAGAGGAGGGGATAAGTAGAAGGGTTTGAGGTTAAAAGAGAGAACACGGTGGAGAAATACATCGCGAAGAGGAAGATTCTCGGCTACCAACGAGAGAGACCTTGGCAAACGTGCATCATAGCTTCAGGTATGCTCAAGGGTTTGCTTAACTTGAGATTAACTCGGGGTTAATTCACTTGGAAGTTGTTGGCTCTGCAGAGGGTCTCGACAACGCCCTGGGCTCTCATTAGTATTACTCCTTGCTCTAAGTATCCTTGCTATAGTTACAGTAATATATACATATATATATATATAAATACATATGTATATTTCAGAGCATTAGTATTGGTTTACTGGTAAGCTCGCGACGTCGTCACCGACGCTGTTGCCAGGCTGCTTTGGTATACGAAGCTTTACCTTCTCTCTCTCTCTCTCTCTCTCTCTCTCTCTATCGCTCCTTTACTTTCCACGAAAGCTCCGCAAGGATTCATACTCTCTTGGTCGTACTTCTCGTAAAGCTCAGGACTTCCAGGATTCTCCATACTACCTTCTCTAATACGTGAAATCAATCATAATTGATCCTTAAATGCTCGTACATATATAATATACAAGTATAGGTGGAATACCTACAAGCTATCAGATAGCGATTAATGTAAAATTGACTCATCAGTGAGCAACGAAAATTATAATCCAATTTCCATTAAAGACGTTCGATATTTTGAAAAATAAATGCTGTAAACGTCAAACTTCAGTCCCAAAACTCCACATACAGTTGACACTTTTCGTATTTTCTCCGAAATATTATTAATCCGTTTAGAATTAATTTTGGAGCGGAAATACAGCTATTAATTTTTCACCCAAATGCATCCTAAAATTTTTATTATGTGATGATTTAAGATTAAATGATATTATAGAGAATGGATGGGGCACGAATGTATGGCAAATATTAACGAGCGTTAAATATCTTTATCCCTTAATTTCGATTATATTTTTTGCATCTCTGAAAAGACACATGGAATAGTCTAGTGTGGGTCAGGATATATCGCTTTGGTCCGCGATTCATCCAATTCATCCAATTAATTTATCTAAGATGAGTAACTCACGGATATACACACGTGTCTATATATGTATATAGATATATCTCAATAGACAAAATAAAAGAAAAAAATTAACTGTGGACATTTCGTAAGAACCATCGATTAGAGTGAAATTGGTCTGATCGTGAGATAAATTGATAAGTTATGACAAAAACTGACTTACTTATCAAGTGCTTACGTGATAATGAATTACCCCACGACCTTTCCAACGTTTCTTTCTTATTGCAGGCAATAAGAAGATTTCAAGTTTCATTAAATTTGATCGCTGGGTATAAAATAGACGAGATTGCTACGTATATTTTTTATACATTAAATGCATTCAAGTTACTGCAAAATTTCTTTAGAATTATGAGAAAAATTGCAAAAATTATGAAATTCGTAACAATGACCTCAGAATACATTTCTGGAGCAAATAATGAAGTATTAATACAATACATAATTGACCTTGATTTATTCCATTGATCAACAATGCATTGTTCAGTCCAAATTTTGTTTCACGAATAATTTGTAAAATTTGTTCGATTTTAACCTCTGACCTCTCATTTTATTTATCAAAAAATCCTTCACGGAGCTAGAAATTTTCTTCAGCTCCTTTCAAATCTCCAAATTTTTGATCAATCAAGCACGAAAATTAAATAGCCTAACGATGAGTCTTCTCTAATAAACTGCAGCAGTCTCGATTACTTCGTAAGAACATTTTCCAAAACTCCCACGAGTTTATATTTAATTCCAATAAATATATATACGACATAATTGACTTTTATAGCTGAAAAGTGTGTTTGTGTGTATGCATATATATATATATTTTTATAAAACGAAAAGAGCAATTCTATGGGGCCATTTGTCAAGCTATAATAGGCGTTTGCCATGCAAGCTCCAATGTTCATTGAGAGAAATAGAGTGTGTCGAGGTGTCGGGAGGTTGGAAAATATGATATTGGAATGAAAATGGGCTTGGTAAAACGGTGGGCAACGAGATGGAATTTGCGCGTTGAACGGGTACAGAGAGTGGCGACTTTTCCCATGAGATGATGCGCTCGCTCGCTCTCTCGGGATACAATTGTACTGGCAATTCATATATAGATGCAAACGCACACACATAAATATGTGTACACATATATATATATATATGTGTGTGTGTGTGTGTTCATATGTATGTATGCTTTTGAAATAACGACTATCGAAGTATTGGACAATGAGTGGGATGAGAACCATTGGAAATCATATAGCACCTGGCCGATCATTGCTATATATATATATATATACGCGGTGAACCTGCACGGGGGCATAACGATGGCACATAATGATGATTGTCTATCAGCCCAGCGTGGATAGTCGACTAGCTTCGTACATACAACACTATATATCGACTATTTTATATCAAAATGGCGTATTTTCCGATCTTATAACGTATAAAATTATGTAAAATACGCCCTTACGACTCTTAAAAATGTGAGTGGATTTATATAGCGCAGTAATCTACATATAGGCTGAGGTAGTTTGGTATACGTGACTGGTGAAGGGGTTGATCGTTATGTCAAGCAAGGACAGTCAGACTATCCCAGACTATATATGGGCCTTTTCCAAAGCATATATATATATGTATGTGCTATATATGTACGTATATGGGTGACTCTCGTTCCCTCAATTCCTATTGCTATTGCTGGCTTTTCCAGCTCTGACGTTTATACCTCTGTCTCTCGTTCAATACTCGCTCACGTATCAATTGTGCTCCGAAAATTCTCTCACCCATATAGAACATAATTTATATGCCCTAAGGGCTACATATATATTTTTTTTATTTTTTTTGTACACAGTCATATCGCTAAACTTACTTGCAGTATTTGGGAAAATCGCAAGGCACGATCAGACAAATCTTGAATCATCCTAATTTTATGTACTAATTGATTGGTTATTTGTGGCGGTTATTACATATTTAAAAAAATAAAATTAAAAAAAAGTACCACGAAAAATATTAACAAAAATCCAGAACGAAATAATACATATTTCGTTCTGGATTTTTGTTAATATTTTTCGTGGTACTTTTGTTTAAAGTACGGAGGAGAATTTTTTTTCTTTTTTTTTTTTTTACATATTAGAGGGTTGAAAATTTAACTTTCGAGACATGTTGGTACATCAGAAATTGAAGGGTTGAAACTTTTTTGTACTTTTATCTTATGTACTCTTTTGTACTTAAAAAAAAAAAAAACATTCCTCTGTCGAGAGTAAAATAGACGAAGGAATACAAATCCGGTGATTTTTTTCGAGTCTGATTATAAAACAAGTAGAACTTTAACTCTTTTGAATTTTGTTTATATAACAAATGTAGGCGGAGGATCGACTTCGCGGGAGATTTCAGAATTTTAATTACGAATGTGAGGTGTCGTGTGTGCACATAATGGCCCTATCAGGAGTCTGGGGGGGGGGGGAGAGAGAGAGAGAGAGAGAGAAAGTTGGAAAACGCGGTAGACCGGTACAATACACTTTCAGAATTCGTCGCACATATTCCGAGAGAGTTTTACATCCTGATTCTAGTCGCTTATGCACGTATGTGTGTACCATTTCGTTTTTCGGTTGAATTGAGACGTCGAAACGCACGCTGAGGACATTCATCGGTTTTCCATTGATCGTTGGCCAGTTCGATACAATGCCCTGTCGTCCGTATTTCTATGTGCTATAGCATATATATATATATATATGTACATGGACGAGTCTCGCACTCATCGTCAGTTCTCTGTTACGTACAACAATGAATAGAAGCGTTATTTAGTCCCTCGAGCGAGTTTTCCTTCTCCACAACTATCCATATATCTCAACATAAATGCATATATATATATATGCTCCATATAAAGTATAGCTATCCTCAGTAGCTATATATACGTCTTTGTATTCTTAACTCTCGTCTCGTTCGCCTCCCATATAAACTCTATTACTCTGGAGCGAAAAGAGCGAGAGAGAGAGAGAGGGGGGGGGGGGGGAAGAGAAGAGAATGGAAATTTATCGAGGTTCTATATTGTAAAATGCAGAATAGACACAGATGGCAATCTCTCGTTACTTTTAAATCGCACTCCTTTATTCATTCGATATTGAATTTTGTTTTTTTTTTTTTACCAAATACGAAATGACACTTAATAATAATTTTATGTTTTTAGACTTTTTGAACTGAATGGAAAATACGTGAGCTTCGAAGTAACATTTTGACGTAAAATTACATAATCAACGGGAAATTTTCGATCGTGTACCTTAACGACGAAAAAAAAAAATCTCATTTTAGATACCTCGAAAGCCAAATAGTTTAAACATTGAAGTTGCCAAATATGAATCGAAAAAATTGCTAAAATTTATAATGCAAAGTTAAATAAATATTTTATTGCATTTTAAAGCTTGAACGATTACGAAAATAATGCGCACAAAGTAACCAAGGAACAGATCGTGAAGAAAAGTTACAGAGATTTTGGGAAATAAAGTTTCACTAGCCAAAATAATAAAAAAAAGTAAAATTAAAGACTCTGCATTGATATATTTACTGCCATTCAATTATTCCATCAATTATTAGCTCTAAAACTCGATAAATTTTATCAGCGAAGCTTAAAAAACTTTCTTAAGGTTTTTGGTAATATTTGTTACAATTTTAATTAAATAAAAAATCGAATATTAGCCCTACTTGGTAAATATTAAATGAACATTAGTAAAAGTTGCCCTATATTTATGTAACGTGAGCGGTAAAATAATAAAAATTATCATATTTTTATATTTATAGACGTAATTAGATCGGTAATTTTCTCTCTGGAATTATATAATTTTAATTCTGTCTCGTTTCAGTGGCAAATCAACACCCAGCATCAACGAGCATCAACGAGCGTTAAAATAATAAAAATTATCATATTTTTATATTTATAGAGACGTGTTTAGATCCGTAATTTTCTCTCTGGAATTATATAATTTTCATTCTGTCTCGTTACAGTGGCAAAGCAACACCCAGCATCAACGAGCATCAACGAGCGTTAAAATAATAAAAATTATTATATTTTTATATTTATAGAGACGTGTTTAGATCCGTAATTTTCTCTCTGGAATTATTTAATTTTAATTCTGTCTCGTTTCAGTGGCAAATCAACACCCAGCATCAACGAGCATCAACGAGCGTTAAAATAATAAAAATTATCATATTTTTATATTTATAGAGACGTGTTTAGATCCGTAATTTTCTCTCTGGAATTATATGATTTTCATTCTGTCTCGTTACAGTGGCAAAGCAACACCCAGCATCAACGAGCATCAACGAGCGTTAAAATAATAAAAATTATTATATTTTTATATTTATAGAGACGTGTTTAGATCCGTAATTTTCTCTCTGGAATTATATAATTTTCATTCTGTCTCGTTACAGTGGCAAAGCAACACCCAGCATCAACGAGCATCAACGAGCGTTAAAATAATAAAAATTATCATATTTTTATATTTATAGAGACGTGTTTAGATCCGTAATTTTCTCTCTGGAATTATATAATTTTAATTCTGTCTCGTTTCAGTGGCAAAGCAACACCCAGCATCAACGGCAGGGGGTACATTAAGACGTGTATGTGTGTATGCGTGTGTATGCGTATGTGTGCGTGTGTGTACATGTGTGTAAGTGTGGGGGGATGGCTAACTGGAGGGTGACAGCCCTCATGACAGCCACGTGACGTCTGCGGCCATCCCGGCAGGCATCTAATTATCGCACGGCGTATGTACCCCCGAGAGCAATGCACGTTTCGTGCCTGCTGTGCTCTACTGTGTTTTACTGAAAATCAGCATCAACCAGCAGTTATTCGCTCGCCCACATGTATCACAAACGTGCTACACACTCGTTATCCACCAAAATCCCCACACTTTTATGGCTTGGCCAACAGACAATATTAAATCTTTCTCGACTATTATTGCAACATTTTCATTTTAATGACTTTTACTTTGAGAACAAAAATGCATACCCAATTTTACGCACTTGTTAAGCAACATTACGATTCATTTTATTAAGGGTTGCTAATTTTCATCAAGTGCTAATTTCAAATTGTCAATTAATCGACGGTAGAATGATCGTGTTACAAAAAAAAAAAAAAAATTGAACGAATAAAAATAATTTTATCGGAGAATAATTACTGTGACGTAAAAATTATGTTACTTTTTTGTAATGATGAAAAATTGTACTTCCATAATGCATATTAATCATTTTTCCAAGAATATAAAGACACAGAGAAAAGAAAAATTGCTTGCGATGGGAGGGAAAAAGAAGAACACTACGAAGGGATGGGGTAAAAAGTAAAGGGAGAGAACAGTAAGGCACATGAAAAGAAAAATGAAAAAAGGGACAAGGAAAAAAACCAACATACGTACATTAGTTAAAAAATTATTTTCAATATTTGTCACGGAAAAAAATTCTGCAGTCTAATTTGACAACTTTCCTTTATTTTCTTTAAACAAAAGACGTATATTGGAGTAAAAAATTTACAAAAAAAATCCAAATCATAATCTTATGCAATCTGGCTAGCTATGAAATCGATACTGAGATTTGGTATGAGAGCTACGATTGCCGAGCATCTTATAATAACAGAATAATCAGATGAGGCATCTATGAAATGAAATTGTAATGCTTGAAAAATTAAAAGTAGTAATTCACGATCTTATGGAATTTGACTAGCGATAACGAATAGCTGGGATTTTTTATTAGTCCTATACGCTCACCTATGATCTTATAATAATTAAAAAATATAAACAGGGATCTACGGAATGAAATTTTAATGCCTAAAAAAAATTAAAAACAGTAATCTAAAATCTTAGACAATCTGGCTAGCGATGAGATAAACAGATTTTGTGTAAGAGCTACGATTGCCGAACATTTTATAATAAATAAAATAATCATAAAAATTGTAATGGTTGAAAAATGAGAAGATCCACGATCTTATGGAATTTGACTAGCGATAACGAATAGATGGGATTTTTTATTAGTGCTATACATTCACCTACGATCTTATAATTATGAAAAAATATAAACAGGGATCTACGGAATGAAATTTAAATGCCTAAAAAAAATTAAAAACGGTAATCTATATAAAATCTTAGGCAATCTGGCTAGCGATGAGATAGTCAGATTTTGTATAAGCGCTACGATTGCCTAGCATCTTATAATAAATAAAATAATCATAAAGAGATTTTATGGAAATTGTAATGGTTGAAAAATGAAAAGATCCACGATCTTATAATTATGAAAAAATATAAACAGGGATCTACGGAATGAAATTTTAATGCCTAAAAAAAATTAAAAACGGTGATCTATATAAAATCTTAGGCAATCTGGCTAGCGATGAGATAGTCAGATTTTGTATAAGAGCTACGATTGCCGAACATTTTATAATAAATAAAATAATCATAAAGAGATTTTATGGAAATTGTAATGGTTGAAAAATGAAAAGCAGTAATCGATAGACTCACTTGCAATACTCGCGACTGGTTGAATCGACATGTAAACTACGTAATAAACGAATAAACGCGTGCTGGAATGACTGATTGACGGGGTGGAGGAGGAGAGAAAATATACATCATCCCCGTTGAACGAACATATACGCGCGAAACATGGCGCTTGTCCAGCACACACTAGCATCAGAGCGAGTAGCAACAGCAGCAGCAGCAGGAGCAGCAGCAGCAGCGCGTGAAGTTATACGTTATTTTTATCCCTCGGAACTGGAGCGGGCTAACACGTTACCCGAGAGCCGGGCAAAACGCCGCGGCCTTATCAAACGCGCCGCGAGCTTTGTCCAACTTTAATTGAAAATATTGGAATAAATTTCGAACGAGGAAAACTTGAACGTTGCGAATGAGAGAGAAAGAGAGAAAGAGAGAGAGAGAGGCAGAGAGAAAAAAGCAATGGGGAAACGTTTCCATGTGTGTTCAGAGGGTGAAACCGAGAGAATGCCGTTAATCGACGAGGAAAAAATTGAAGAAATAAATAGATCGACGTGAGAGAATAAGAGAATCGTTGAGAAAAAAAAAACATTCTCGACAACACGTAGATGAGATGAAATTGATTCGTCTGTCCCTTTAGTGATAAAATGAGAAATAAAACGCATGAGATTATATATATACTGATATATTAATCAATTAAGTAATTAATTATAAAAGTGATGGCTACGAAATTAATTAATCACGAAAATTTGAGAATCGATAAAAAATTCATTGACATTATAAATCAAAATATCTGGAAAAAAACACAATAAGGAAAGCTTTGAGAAAAAAAAAACAAACCAATTTCAACACTGAAAGTATATAAAAGCTGGAGAGACTAATTTAAAAAATCGTATAAATTAGCCTACGTGGGAGAATAATAGAAACGATTATGGGAAAACAATTATCGTCGATGCCATAATATACGAGTGAGAGAAAATTGATTCGTGTCTTGTGACATGCAATTTATCCACTATGATATTAATTAATTAGTTGAGTAATGAAACATAGAAAAGACAGTGCCAAAATTGACTAATCACGTATGAACATCCTCCATGTTTCAATCAAATTTTTATTTCAAGATTCATTTTCAAAACCTGTGAGGTTTTATGAATGGTGAGGTGAGTGAGGTTTTATCAATGTCGAAAAATCCTTAACCCAAATTTTACTTTTGCCCTCAGAGTAGCAAAACTATTTTCCCAAGGTAAATAGACGCGGTTTATGTTTACCTATAGATGATTTTACAAGTATCGATTTTTAATATCAGGCAAAAAAAATGAGACAAAATTTCTCAAGACTCAAGTGAATGATTAATATTGAAAACTATTCAACCCAAATTCATTTTTTCTCACCGAATGATGAAATAATTTTTCCCAAGTAAATAATTGCTGTTTCTCATCACCTCCACATTTTTTTACAACTTTATGCAGCTCGCCAAAATTCGTCGTAGAATTTTAACACTATATAGGCGAATAAATAAATTATTCTCATAATATTCTCTTAAAGTAAATAATTGATGTTTCTCATCACCTCCAGATTTTTTTACAACTTTATGCAGCTCGCCAAAATTCGTCGTAGAATTTTAACACTATATCGACGAATAAATAAATTATTCTCATAATATTTTCTCGAGTGAGGTTTTATCAATGTCGAAAAATCCTTAACCCAAATTTTTCTTTTGCCCCCAGAGTAGCAAAACAATTTTCCCAAAGTAAATAGACGCGGTTTATGTTTACCTATAGATGATTTTACAAGTATCGATTTTTAATATCAGGCAAAAAAAATGAGACAAAATTTCTCAAGACTCAAGTGAATGATTAATATTGAAAACTATTCAACCCAAATTCATTTTTTCTCACCGAATGATGAAATAATTTTTCCAAAGTAAATAATTGCTGTTTCTCATCACCTCCACATTTTTTTACAACTTTATGCAGCTCGCCAAAATTCGTCGTAGAATTTTAACACTATATAGGCGAATAAATAAATTATTCTCATAATATTCTCTTAAAGTAAATAAATGGGGTTTCTCATCACCTCCAGATTTTTTTACAACTTTATGCAGCTCGCCAAAATTCGTCGTAGAATTTTAACACTATATAGACGAATAAATAAATTATTCTCATAATATTTTCTCGAGTGAGGTTTTATCAATGTCGAAAAATCCTTAACCCAAATTTTTCTTTTGCCCCCAGAGTAGCAAAACAATTTTCCTAAAGTAAATAGACGCGGTTTATGTTTACCTATAGATGATTTTACAAGTGGTGTGCAATTCGCGAGAGAAGTGTTGCCGATGCTCATATGCACAAGGGAAAATGGGGGATGGAACGAGAAAATGGTATGAGAATGGGAATCGAGAGGGGTTGATGCGAAAGGGTGCTCGTTCACGAATCAAACGTGTGTGCGTTGATAAAAGAGGGGCAAGTGGCGAGCGCGTGGCGTACTCGATAGAGCGGGAATTCAGTTTGTAAACGCGGGGGAGATCGAAAGCAATTGGTACGTGCCACGATTGCGCCTACTCTACTGTAAATATTGCTGCTGCTCATACCGAGTGTCGGGATATTCACGCTTGCATACATTTCTCCTATATATACATACATACATCCTATATATACATACATACATCCTATACACATTTATATATATATACATACATATATATATAGGTGCATATGCAGGTGGTAATTGTAATATATGTATAAGCAAATATAATTTTTTCGACTACCCATTACCAGCTAGAGGCAAAACATTCGAATGAAAATTCGTTAAAAAAATACAAACGACGTAATTAAAAAAAAAAAAAATGAAAAATATTCATTTTAAATGAATAATTATTTTGAATTATTGTAATCATAAGTGCAGATAATAATAATAATTAATCGTTAAAACTAAAATTTTGTTATACGCAAAATCTATTATTGTTGAGTTCAATAAATATTCAATGATTGAAAATTATTCAACATTATTCGCGTTAAAAAAATTATTTTCATAATAATTATTTCGGTATGAAATAATTTTAAAAAATTATTTTCAGTCAAATTGTGATTATTCATGGTGAACAGAATTCATCTTCAGAATTTACTCTGTCAGGAATGGCATGGAAAAGAGCTCGGAATGAAACAAAGAGAGACGGAGATGGTGGAGAAAAAAAAAATACTTATGTCTGGTAATTTGTGCCGAAGAGCACAGACAGACATCCGCGACGTACCCAATACCGCGTTATCGGAGTCGATCATTCAATTTCGCGCGGCAAATTGTCCGTGCCGGAAACTCATATCCGGGCGCTTCCGGTTCTCCCTCCTTTCACCCCTTCGCCGTCCCATCTCTTGGTGAGCCTACCAACGTCATCCCTCTTACTGCGTTGTCCCCTTCGTCGACGCGGGCCAGACGCAGATGGGCGGTGAACTCACTTCCGGTTTTCCCTCATTCCTATCTCTCTCTCTCTCTCTCTCTCTCCCTTCGAATATCCCCGAACGAGATTTTCCGCGATTCCTCCGATTCTGCAATTCTATCGAGAGGACAAACCTCCCCTATAACACGTCTACCTGCCTCTTCACCTCTCTCATAATCAGTAATTTCTCGCAGTCTTTTCAATCAACGAGAGAGAAATACAAATTACGATCTCACTAGAGAAATCAAATTCTCTATAAAATTTACTTTGATAATAATAATATTATCAATAAATAATAATTATATAAACAATTGTATTCTCATGGAAATATTTTTAACTCTATGTAAATTCTCAGGAAAATATAAATAAGATTTGAAGAAATCCTCAATATATATTTATATATTATAAATTTTAAAGAGTTCCACGTGCCTCATCGTGCATTGGCACAAAAAAGTTGGAATTAAGACACAAGCGTTGTTAGCGTCTCGTGTCTAAATATCGGAGTAATTGTATCGACAAATATTTTCCATGTCACTTTCCATGCCCAAATATATATATATATATATATATATATATCGGACAGATAAAAGAGTCAAAGACTCATGACAAATGCGAACTCTCGCGAATTATATAGTATATATGGATAAAAGTTTGTCACAATTCGAAAAAAAAAATGATAAGATTGATCAATAAGTAATATTTACAACTTGGTTAATGGAAAAAGAATAACTGGGAAATAAAGTTTGAAGAATATTGAAAATTAAATTGAAAAATCAAACTAACGAATATACAAATCAAAAATAATAATCGAAAAAGTTTATTTTTCGTTGCCAAATATCGCGTTTTATATATATATATATGAGAAACTCCAGATTGTAAGACGAGGCCATTTTATGTTTTTACAAAGTTCGAAAGACAAACGATCGCGAGAGAGGTGGTGACTTGCTAATTTTATAAGCAACTTGGTAAAGGTAAATGCAGCTCATCTCCAACTTTTGGACCAGTTTGACGTGAATCGTGGCGACCTACGAAAGTCTTTTCCCGGTCGTTTGTCATTTTATCGATTTTTATAGGAAATTTCCGTCCGTCTAATAAGCGACTCTGACTACTTTCCTGACTATTCAACTCTTCGAGCTCGTCTGCCCTCTCATCGCCCTTGACTACTGACAAAGCGCGCCGGCTGACCAAAAATGACTTTAACTACTTAAATTCTCGATTTTTGTAAAAAATCTCGTTAAAAATAAACAAAAAGGTTTTTAAACGTTCATGCCCATAAAATCCAAGCAATTCCAATCGACTCGTTTGTCTCCTGACATTAAAAATAGACAGAAAGTGCCAAAAATCATATTTCGTGACAGAGAAAATCTTCGATAAAAGAAAATAAAAAAAAATTCTACCCATAAAATAAAGACTCGACAAACGCTCTTTTTCTTCGAATACATAAAATCTCGAGTTTTCCTTTTCGACTATAAAGTGAATACGAGGGCAAACAGAATTCTCGACGAACAATCGCCGAGAGCTTGGAAACTTTTTCGACGAAAGAAAGTATTGTTGGAAAAACGCCATCACGAAGACTTTTCACTCGGTGAAAAAGTTTGTTGTTTTTTTTTTTATTTTTTATAAACGTTTTTTCTCCCTCCTTGAACCTTCGACCTCGCTCAGTGTTTTTTTTTTTTTTTTTCGAAAAGTCAGCGAAAAGTTCGCGAAAGGAGAGGTCAGTAGCTCGTAAGTGTGTGCAACGTCTCAGGAATAAATGGCGAACGAAAATACCAGAAAGTGAGTCGATATCTATATGCAAATATTCATATTATTTCCTTGTCGTTTGCACAATTCGTTTCTATAGATTTTCAATGTTAATTCACGTCGGTTAAATGTAAATTACGAGTCAATGAAAAATGACATACCAACGGAAATTATCCGAGGGTCAATGCTAATGTGAGAGCAAACTATTGGAGCAAACAGATTTGCTGATGTAAGAGAAATCCTCATGTGCGTCTTTCAAATGCTAAATAATTGTACCAAGGTACACGTGACAATGGAATAACGTATCACAACTCGTGTGGTCAAATCACGTGGACCCCAATGGCAAAAAAAAAAATATTTTCAAAGTGTATAAAAAATATATCTTAAATATATTGAATATATTTTGAAAAGATAAAGTTTTATATCTCAGAAATAATATTTACGATATATTCTTTATGCATAAACGATCAAAAAATCTGACGATCGCATATAAATTTATTTTTCATGATAGGAATTTTTAGTTTTTTCGATAATTTTTTGCATCTCACCGCCATTATAAATTTTTTAATTATTTTTTAATCGTTAAATTGTCCCTTGCGAAATATTCTCTCTGCAGTTTCGAGACTGTCGAACCGCCGGTTTTTGGACCTCCAGTATCTTGCCCGATGGGTCAAGATTCGTCAACAAATTTGACCTGCATCGATTTAGACGGAAGAGATTGCTGTTACTCAGCCTCTCGAAATGGACGAACCCCGAGTCTTCGACGTCAAAGTATCGCCCTCAATACGATACTTCATCATCGACGAGCTCTCATTGGGTAAATTTTCATCACTTCATCAATATATTAAAATAAAAAATGTTGAAGAAAAAAAAATCCTCATCCACCATGGAGCGATCCACCCATCCGCGAAGATTTCAAGGGAACATTGCAGTGTCTCAAAAGGGTTAAATCGAGGGCTAAAAAATTTTCTACAGTCACTTTTAACAAAGTTATCGCTTAAAAATAAAAAGCCCATACGATCTAAAATCTCCTTAATTTTTCGTGCACAGAAATTTAAGTACTTTTGCCTTGGTCATAATTTTCGAGCATTACACCGAATAACGAGCCAATCAGATTAATTTTTTACCGATGAATCGAATAAAGCGCATTTAAAGCAAAATTGAACTAACTTTGAGTATTATATGTGTGCGATTGTCGTGGGAGCTAAATCGAATTTGATCGTGAGAATAATGCAAATCGAAGTCACACAATGAGAAGTAACCAGTGCTGGTTGTTTCGCATTTGCTCGTCTCAAGATCGAGAAACTCTCGACAGAAAACAGAGAGAGAGAGACTCGAGAGCGTGAGATGGGAAAACTCTGCGAGTGTATTATCAAATGTAAACTGTTTCAGAGCTCTCTTTTCGGGTATCGGTAGCAACATGTCTCTCCCATCGTGCGTTAACCACGAACAAGATCTTTCACAGAGCTCAACATCCATGTCGAACGGTCGTGGTACACAAACGAATCTTCCACCCCCGAATAATCGCAGAAACGAGAATGACTTTCAGAGAAGAAATTCTCATCATCCGAGCCTTTTACAACTGACACCAGTCAATACGGCGAGCACACCTTTGAATGCTTTGGAAGCTGTTCCGAAAGGTAAATATTTAAATATGGACGAAAAAAGGCCCAAAAAACTCTAAAAAGTCTACTCTAATAATAATTTTATGATAACTATCGTATGGGGCATTCCGCGTAAAATAGGATCGTTTATGGTTGATGAAGTTGTCCCGAAAGGCAAATATTTAAATATGGACGAAGAAAGGCCCAAAAGACTCTAAAAAGTCTACTTTAATAATAATTTTATGATAACTATTGTATGGGGCATTCCGCGTAAAATGGAATCGTTTATGGTGAATGAAGTTGTCCCGAAAGGCAAATATTTAAATATGGACGAAAAAAGGCCCAAAAAACTCTAGAAAGTCTACTTTAATAATAATTATATGGTAACTGTTGTATGGGGCATTCGGCGTAAAATAGGATCGTTTATGGTTGATGAAGTTGTCCCGAAAGGCAAATATTTAAATATGGACGAAAAAAGGCCCAAAAAACTCTAAAAAGTCTACTCTAATAATAATTTTATGATAACTATCGTATGGGGCATTCCGCGTAAAATAGGATCGTTTATGGTTGATGAAGTTGTCCCGAAAGGCAAATATTTAAATATGGACGAAAAAAGGCCCAAAAAACTCTAGAAAGTCTACTTTAATAATAATTATATGGTAACTGTTGTATGGGGCATTCGGCGTAAAATAGGATCGTTTATGGTTGATGAAGTTGTCCCGAAAGGCAAATATTTAAATATGGACGAAAAAAGGCCCAAAAAACTCTAAAAAGTCTACTCTAATAATAATTTTATGATAACTATTGTATGGGGCATTCCGCGTAAAATGGAATCGTTTATGGTGAATGAAGTTGTCCCGAAAGGCAAATATTTAAATATGGACGAAAAAAGGCCCAAAAAACTCTAGAAAGTCTACTTTAATAATAATTATATGGTAACTGTTGTATGGGGCATTCGGCGTAAAATAGGATCGTTTATGGTTGATGAAGTTGTCCCGAAAGGCAAATATTTAAATATGGACGAAGAAAGGCCCAAAAGACTCTAAAAAGTCTACTTTAATAATAATTTTATGATAACTATTGTATGGGGCATTCCGCGTAAAATGGAATCGTTTATGGTGAATGAAGTTGTCCCGAAAGGAAAATACTTAAATATGGACAAAGAAAGGCCCAAAAGACTCTAAAAAGTCTACTTTAATAATAATTTTATGATAACTATTGTATGGGGCATTCCGCGTAAAATGGAATCGTTTATGGTGAATGAAGTTGTCCCGAAAGGCAAATATTTAAATATGGACGAAAAAAGGCCCAAAAAACTCTAGAAAGTCTACTTTAATAATAATTATATGGTAACTGTTGTATGGGGCATTCCGCGTAAAATGGGATCGTTTATGGTGAATGAAGTTGTCCCGAAAGGAAAATACTTAAATATGGACAAAGAAAGGCCCAAAAGACTTTAAAAATTCTACTTTAATAATAATTTTATGATAACTATTACAGACGTTGTCCCGAAAAAGGTCAGATGACTCGAAAAAAGAATTAAAAAAATTATACTTCTGGTGACATAAAATTCAGTATTCTGAGGAATAAATTAACATGAAACAGGAAAAGAAATCACCAAAAAAAAAAATCGTCATACGAAATGTTTCATATGAAATTAAACTTTTGGCTAAAAATCGCTAAAATTTGAACAAGCCAAATGAGATTTGTTTAGAAAAAAAAAAACGTAGAATAAATAAATTAATATTTATTTATTTACGATCAATTTAATTCTCATCGTAGGCAAATTTTCGGACGGTACAAAGCGCAAAACTTCACCGCCCTATCGCCATCACAAGCTGAAACATCGTGCAGAATTAGTGTCAACGGTGAGTACTTTGTACGCAAAATTGTTGGTCGTCATTGGCGTTGCAGTTCCGGTAACAGCGAGCGTCAGTCAGAGAGTTCCGGCTGCTCTCGACCAGGTATATACATCGAATATAATATAGCATCGTTACTCCGCCATTATTAGTATCTCATCATCCATCCTATATCGTCTCTTGCGCTCAAAAAGGGGCTTAACCATATTCTCATCGTCGTAACAATACTTTATGCTTGCCATTCGTGCGTTAATGAGATTCGAGCGATTATGTTAACGGCCAAACGCGTTAACGCGCACTCGGCCAGCCTTCTATCGTGAATAATTTAACCGAAGCTCAATGAGAGCCAGAAAATTAGATACTAAAAATTCACAAAACCATTTATTTTTCTCCAAAATATTTTTTTTCCATTTTTTTTTTCACATTTATATTACAACTCTACATTTTTTTTAAATATTTACTTTTCGAATTTTTTCCAAGGGATTTTATCTCTATTTGTATCTGATCAGCATCGCTTTCATTTCTCACATTTCATTCATTCACTGTTCAACCCGAAAATATATATATATTTTTTTTCATTTTTACGTTGTAACTCTAAATTTTTTTAAAGCATTTAATCATCGAATTTTTTCCAAGGGATTTTATCTCTATTTGTATCTGACCAGCATCACTTTCATTTCTCACATTTCATTAATTCACTGTTCAACCCCAAAAATATATATATATTTTTTTTCATTTTTACGTTAAAACTCTAAATTTTTTTTTAATATTTACTTTTCGACTTTCTTCCAAGGGATTTTATCTCTATCTGTATCTGGTCAGCGTTGCTTTTGTCATTACCATGTACACTACTCTGGTTCGTGACAAAGCCGTGAAAAAATTATTGGTACAGCGTGGCAAGGAGGAAGGTACTTATGGCTTTGGAGATTACGGCTCGACATCGCGAACTATTCAGGTAAACGATATTAACATAATAATCTGGCAATTAACGATTCAATAAGGGACATTTCGATTATGTTAAATTTGGAAGAAAAACTGAATGGGGGGGGGGGAAGTATTTGAATAAAAATTAAGGAAGAAGGGAGGAGAAAAAAAAGGATATTTAAAAAGGATAAAAATGGCAGGCTCAACAGTACGGAAGTTTTTGCCTTCGACTGGGTGCCGTTGGCTTTGGTGCTGGCTCGTTAGTCTTTACTGGATTGCAAATCGGTGCTGAAATAGCATCCGGTGGTCCATTCAGGGCCATTACACCGGGCGCAAGGCTACTCCTTGTTACCGCCCAAATGCACTTCATATTCCTCAACAGCAAGGATCTCGAGCTCGCAAAGCATGGCGCATTGGCCAAATTGGGCCTGATGCACATGATAGCCACGAATCTGTGCGAATGGTTACAGGTAACATAAGTGGAGAGAAGCCTTGAACTGATCGATTTAATAAGACATATCCCGAATTATGACAATGCGAGTTTCTCCATGTCCATTATTATCATAAATTCATAATAATGTAATAATTCATAATAAATTAATCATAAAGCTATTTCAATTTAATATTTAATCTTGATAAACTTCTCCATTGGACTTGCGCACTCAGTGATTTTTTAAGGACTAAAATATTTCATATGATATTTTCAACAGTATTAAAAATTAAATATATTTATGCTTTTTATAATTTCAAAAAATATATAAAATTTGGTTGCGAATGGTGCAGGTAACTTAAGCGGAGAGAAGGTGAAGCCTTGAACTGATCGATTTAATAAGACATATCCCGAATTATGACAATACGAGTTTCTCCATGTCCATTATTATCATAAATTCATAATAATGTAATAATTCATAATAAATTAATCATAAAGCTATTTCAATTTAATATTTAATCTTGATAAACTTCTCCATTGGACTTGCGCACTCAGTGATTTTTTAAGGACTAAAATATTTCATATGATATTTTCAACAGTATTAAAAATTAAATATATTTATGCTTTTTATAATTTCAAAAAATATATAAAATTTGGTTGCGAATGGTGCAGGTAACATAAGTGGAGATAAGGTGAAGCCTTGAACTGATCGATTTAATAAGACATATCTCGAATTTTTAAGGACTAAAATTTTTCATATAATATTTTCAACAGTATAAAAAATTAAATATATTTCTGCTTTTAATAATTTCAAAAAATTTATAAAATTTGGTTGCGAATGGTGTAATAAGACATATCCCGAATTATGACAATACGAGTTTCTCCATCTCCATTATTATGAATTTATGAGCTATTTCAATTTAATATTTAATCTTGATAAACTTCTCCATTGGACTTTCGCACTCAGTGATTTTTTAAGGACTAACATGTTCCATACGATATTTTCAACAGTATTAAAAATTAAATATATTTATGCTTTTGATAATTTCAAAAAATATATATATATATATTATTTTTATTCGAGATATTAATGACGATAATCAAAATTTAAATCTGAAAAGTATCAAAATATTATAATTCGTAAAAATTTTGAATGTAAAAGTATTGCAAATATTTTAATGATTTTACATTCAAAATTTTTACGAATTTTTAACATTTTTAATATTTTTTATTAGTATGTCAAATTCAATAGGATGTCAATTTTTCAATGCATTTTATGAAATTACCATTTTTTCATTTCACGAGTTTGCAATGTTAAAAAGAAAGTTTTGCTCTGCCCGAATTAAATGATTGGACATCAGGCACTGGTGGAAGAAACGAGACACGAAATAGCTCAATTGGAATTGCACGAGCACGATGTCAGTGAGGAGGGTATTCTCATGAACCTATTGAGAGATGCGAGTCCATTTTTGTTTCCCTGCACAATCGAGTTTAGTCTAATTTGCGCTGTCATACTATTCGAGATGTGGAAACGCGTGGACAAAAAAGTAATCGTCAAGACTGACGGAGTGACGAGATCGTTGCATCAATTGAGTATCGATTGCAGCAGTGCACACAGGTGAAAAATAATTCTTATCAAAATTTTCTATCCTCGCAATGAAATATTAAAAATTAATTATTTTCCATTAATTAAATTTTTCCATTCACACCGAGAACAAAAGTATATTTAGCAAATATAATAAATTTAATAAATTTTAATTGTATCAAATAAAAAAAAAATTGTTTAAAAATTTAATAAAAAGTAAGAATTTATTTAAAAATGTTCATGAAAAAAATTGATAAATTTCAATTATTTTCATCGCGTATTAATTCTGATGGTTTTACTTAATATGAAAAAAAAAATGAATAAACTTGAATTACTTTTTCCAGAGGACTGTTCGGTGGTATTTTAATTATAGCAGCAACTGTACTCAGTCTCATAATGTTCTTTGTCCTCAAAGAATCAAAACCCAAGATAGCCATAGAGCAAGTAACTGCACTGGAAACGGCAATTCTAATAGCAGGTTCGATAATCAACGAATTCTCGTTAATTAATTATTATTAATTAAAATTAATTATTTATCTGTATAATAATCGATCAAAATGACTTTTAAATTTCTTGGGGGTCTTGAGCAGTGAAACTTAACCAAGACAAAAATAAATAATACATTATGTAATATTTATTATTAAAAAAAAAAATAGGTGCAATAGCCGCGATAGGTGGGGCTCTAAAGTTGAGACGACTCGAGCTAAAAAGCACAAAGCCTGCCCCACATTTGGATTCAACACTCCTAGCTGCTGCTCAAGCCGGAGTCTACTTGCACTGTTTATTCGGTGCTGTGGGTGGAGTACTGACAATGGGTCCAAACTGGGGATTGTCTCTCGGTGCAGATTTTATCGCACTGGTGCAGAGTACGAGCCAAACTCTTCTGGTCAAGGTAAACGATGACTTTTTTTAAATTTTTTTCGTAAAGTTTTTACAAATCTTTCTATATATTTATAAATCGATCGATTCGAAAAATCTTTTCATGTTTTTTCATTCCAAGATCGCCTGGCGAAGAAGATCATCCTCGAGCGCTAAACCCGGCAAGGAATTAATCACATTTCTAATTGTCGTCAATATTGCTCTTTGGACAGTCAACACATTGGAAAAATCACGGGCTGACGTTCGTCCCGATCATTTGCATTTTTTTGGTGTTTGGGCTTGGACAATAATCACTCATGTTTCCATGCCTCTTGTAATATTCTTCCGTTTTCATTCGGCAATATGTCTCTTTGAGGTTTGGAAGGGTTGCTACAAGTACAGACCACCGGGAGTTCCACCAACACCCTGTTGAAGCTTTCACACCTCATTCGCGTGTAATTCATTAATTCAAGATAATATTTACTGTTTTATGAGCTGAGAAAAAAAATAGTGTATGATTTATAATGTCTCGCACTATTTTTTTATCCTTCTAGTAATTATGGTACAATTATCATCGGAATGGATCGTTGAAATTGTTACGATAAAACTATCATGCCGATGATAAAAAAAGTTTGTCATTCACTCGACTACTTCATATTACAAAGTCAATTTATGCCGAAAAAAATTAACAAATAGGGTACGATAATGTCTTGCACTATTTTTTTATCCTTCTAGTAGTTATGGTACAATTATCATCGGAATGGATCGTTGAAATTGTTACGATAAAACTATCATGGCGATGATAAAAAAAGTTTGTTATGCACTCGACCACTTCATACTACAAAGTCAATTTATCTCGAAAAAAAATTAAAAAATAGGGTACGATAATGTCTCGAACTATTTTTTTTTTATCCTTCTAATAGTTATAGTACAATTATCATCGTAACAGATCGTTGAAGTAGTTACGATAAAACTATCGTGTCGATAATACAAAAAGTGTACATCAAACTACATGGCAAAATGTGTGCCGGATGATTTTTACCAACATTCAATGTTCTCTAAATGTTTATTTTTTTAACTTTTATTCACGTGTAAATCGAGCATTTAGCACAAATATTTACCATTTCATACATTTATAGAGGAAGATTCCAAAGTATTTACGATAAAACGATAATAACAATTCTAATATCCATTTTTTAATGAGTGAGTGCCTAAAAATTTATTGTCTACTCGACTGCTTCACCCTGTGCAATGAATTTGTCTCTAAAAATTGTTGTAAAAATCATGAATTTTTCCATCACATTTTATGTGAGTAAAAAGTGATGTATGCATCAAAATACAGGGTGAGATGGCTGGTGGATGATTTTTACAAAAATATAACGTTCTGCTGCAATTTTTTTTTTTTTTTTTCAAACTCTACATCCACATGTAATTCAAGAATTCAGCACAATATTAATTTTTCCTACAAATCCAAAGAACGATTGGAATAATATTGATCTAACTATCGCAACGATAACTAAACAAATATATTATCCACTCGATTGCTTCATAACTATAAAATCAATTTTTTCCCTAAAAATAGTTATAAAAATGGCCAATTTTTCCATCACAATCTGGCCAAGTAGAAAACTCTCTGTGTGCATCAAGCCACAGAGGGACAGGCCTTCTGGATGATTTTTAGAAAAAATTCAACGTTGGTCTGAACGAGAGGAGGAAAAAAAAAAGCTGGCAAAACAAAAAAGAAGAAATGAGAATAAAAGAGAACGGAAAAAAAGGTGCTGTTACTGGACGAACGAGGAACCAGGCGATGGTTCGACAGTGAACAAGCCCCACGTTCAACGAGAACCAGAGACAGAGACAGTGAGAGAGAGAGAGAGAGAGAGAGAGAGAAAGAGAGACAGTGAGAGAGAGAGAGAAAGAGAGGAAGAGAGAGAGTAGGACAGAGAGAGTACCGCGTACACATCGACGGTTTGATACGGTTTACGGGTAAACACATTTGGGTGGCAATCACGTCACGAAGTGAGGGGCGGTTTTGTTACTCGGGAAGGGACGGCTCGGGTGGGAGGAGAGAGGGGGGGGCACGTCCTCACTCTTGTCAGGGGGATGCGATGAGAGAGAGAGAGAGAGAAAAGGAGGTGGATGAAGAGAGCGTGGCCGAGAGGTGATGTGCGCGGGGCTACTCGATACTGAAGGGAATGATGAAGGCAAACCATTGGGAAAGGGGAAAAGGGGGAAAGGGTGAGTGCTCGAGCGGGATGGGTCGAGGCAGAGTGAAGGGCTCTTAGGAAGCCTTTGTTGCTCCTGCTCGGTCAGCCCAGAGGCCATCGTGATGCTCGCTGGCCAGCGAGAGAACAATATCTCTCTCTCTCTCTCTCTCTCTCTCTCTCTCTCTCTCTCTCTCTCTCTCTCTCTCTCTCTCTCTCTCTCTCTCTCTCCTCATCCTCGTCGAACTAGTAGCTCTTGGAAAGCCTGTACCAACTATCGTCCCCCGCAGTGCCTCATTCACTTGGCCTATCCTCGAGTGTATGTTCACCCTGACGAAGATGCGTTCTCAAGGCCCAACTTGCAATCTTCCCTGTATATATACTATTAGGACAGGGTGGAGGGGAGGGCGGGAAGCTGAGTAGTCTCGAACACTCTTCGTGCTGATGACAAGATGAACTTTGAATGCTTTGGTAGAATAATAATAATAATAATAATAATACTAATAATAATAATAATAATAATAATAATAATAATAATAGTAATAATAATAATAGTCCAAGTTGTGAACAGCAAGAGAAAAAGATTTATTGAAAAAAGAAATAGTCCACGTAGAATATTTTAAATGGAAGAGAAAATTTTGACTACCAATGGAATTTTTAAAATATCTTCTGTCAATGAACAACTCTAGGATTTAATTTTTGCAACATATTTTAGTGTTTTTTTTTTCTCACTATACTGATAGTTTGTGTATAAATATTTATTGGAAACACAAAATATTTTGATGTAAGACGAACGGCAGCTGTCATGGCCGCTGAAAAATTTGAATTTCGAACATAGTTCGATATTGAAGTTTATCGTTTATATTTATAATGGCATATTTATAATGGCAAAAGTATTTCCGGAAGCAAAAAATGGAAGAATTTTGTTACTCGATTAAAAATTCAATTGAAATAAATTTTATTAATTATCACTCTCAACACTTATAAATGAATTTTAATTATTTAATTATTGATTTTGTTTTCTTATCCGTGGTCGTTTTATTCACTTTGAGCCACTATTTTTGTCCCGTTCTTGTAAAAAATGCCTTAAATGTGAACCTCCCAACGATCATTTTTTCTATTTCTCGACTTCACCACCAGGTGTCGCATTCTTAATCTAGGCCGCGAAATTTGTGCGCGATCCTCTAGCGGCGGAAACTGGAACTATTCAAGCTGGCCATTGTAAATCATATTTCCACGTTCTTGATATTTTTTATTTATCATTTAGATCATAGATACATCTATAAAATTCGTGTTAAGACCTTTTTTTTTTTTTTTTTTCATCAACAGCAATCGGCAATTTGTGTCATTGTGCGTTCGTCTTTTCTTCAAACGAAATTTACCCCGTTGGAATAATAATTATTTTCCATGAATTCTCAATTTATATTGTAAAAAATGTTTATGTTAATAATAAATGCGATATAAAAAAAAAATCGAGATTTTACGTTTACAATTATTTTGGAATTTCTGTTTTTTTTTTGTTTTTTTTTTTCAAGTTTGCGTCCAAAATAACAATGAATGATCCGAAGCTAAAAGGATTCTGAGATTATTGATAAAAATGCATAAACGCTTTGTTATACTATAATGTAGCCTAAAGCGAAAAAAGAAGGGAAGAAAAATGCTCGAGGAAGAAATAGTTGTTGGAGAAAAGACGCGCGGAAGCTACAAGGGCTAAGAGGTTCGATGCAGGTACGAGAAAACAGAGAGAATCGGGCAGAGACGACGAAGGAAAATGCCCCGGAAAAACAGCGAGTATCGAGGATCGTGAGAAAAAAGGATGACCTATAAGGGGTTACGGGGCTTTTATATACATATGTATAAAAGCTCCACCCCTCCCACTATATATATATATGTATAAAAGCTCCTACGCCCTACCTATATATATATATATACATATAGCTGAGAAAGTGTCGCGATGGTCGAAGTAAAGAATCCTTGATATATCCACCAAACACAGCGGTGTCCCCGTGTGTACGTCTCGTGGATTTATATCGAAGTCGGAGCCAAGGATAATGGATGGCTGTTTTTTGCCCTCCTCCTCCTCCTCCTCTCTCTCTCGCTCCCTCCCTCTAGTATTTCAAGCGAAAAACATTCTCTAAATAATAAAAAGGAAAATTGGTACATTGCACAATATATTGCATCAAGCAGGAAGCATCTCTGCCAAGGACCGAGGAAATATAACGGAAATATACCATATATACCGCCATTTATTTTCATTACGTAAGCAATAATCATAAGAATAATAAACGTGAGAAACGATGTAATTGTGCGGAAATGACAACGCGACGATTAAGAGAGACAGGCGACACGTAAGGTCAAACTGAGGTAAAATACGCGCTGACTAAAATAGGGGAAACCATAACCAAATGAAGAAAACGAACGAGGGAGAAAAACGAGAGAATGAGAATTTTATTACTCATAATCGCGCGAGGACTTTTCGCGTTGAGATTTTTCCACTGTTGGAAAAAACTGAACATCAGAAAATGCTATGCGACGAGTCGACGAGAGAAAAAAGAGCAGACTGGACGTATAAAATTCGCGAACTCACGGAGGGGGCGCTTGCAGCGTCTAACATGGTAATGAGAGAGGGAGGGGGCGAAGACGGAAAAATGGCGGCAATAAGGGGAATACGACGAAAACGAACACGACCCCGAAAGAACGATTTTCCCTCACGAGAGAAAGCAACGAGTAGAGCAAAATGAGGAAGGGGAGCTTCTGTTTCCGGCGGAAATGAGACCTTCGCGACTATCGCAGCCCACCGTTTCCACCCCCTCACTCCTGCCGATCTAGCAGAGGGGTAAAACAGGGGAGAACGTTCTACCAACGAATTCAGCAATTCGTTGCTTCTACCGATTCTCCCAGAATGGTGCTGCCCTCTCACGAGCACCTGACGTACCACGCTGCAAACTGTAGACTCGCCCCAGCAAGAGGGGTGGACGAAAATCGTATTTATATTCCATCGCCCGGGTGTTCGTCAGGTAAACGTGGCCCATCCTCGATACGACCTGGCCAAAATAATCGAGAGACTGGGACGAGCTATGGCAACAAAAAAAAAACTGTCGAAAGCTCTCTAGCTCCACCTCCGACAAATATTAACGTTTTTCCCTCGGGAATCTTTACACTCTCTTTCGCTATTGCAAGCAAAACGTTCGAAAAACTCCGAGAGCAGATTATGTTCTCTCTGGCCAAAAATGAACGGAGATTGAGAGAATCCTCGATGAAAAAAAAATACCACGTTGATTAAATTGGCGTTAAAAAAAAAAAAATGAATTCTTCCATTACCGAGGCATCGTTGTCGATTGGTAAACGAGTAAGATTTTTCTAACAGAATTACAAATTTCCCTGTTTTTAGGGAGGATCTACATATATTTTTTTTTGTCTAAAAGTTAAATTTGAGAAAAATCAATTTAAGTTTCAAAATCATTACCATTTTTGTATTTAGTCTCCTAAGGATTTTGCAAAACGGAAGTTTGAAAATGGATAAAAAGTTTTTGGAAAAAATACCATGAAGTGAAATTAATCGCGAATTATATTTTATATATTTCATTATATTTCATTATGAAATATAAATCATTCTGAATATATGGTATTATAGTTGGTATCATGATTTATATCGTATAGCAGTTTATTCTCCACGTGCCCCGACATCTGGGATAATTGGAGGAGGGAAAATTGGATCAGGCAGAGATTTTTTGAGATTTCACATCAGACATTGTCCAAGTTCAATTAGAAAGGACAATTTTCCATTCACAATTTCAAGTTACCTTGTCGAAGATTCCGGAAATCCTGCTTCAATGTACATTGAACGTGAGAGCCAAGAATATATCGATGGTTCAAATGCCAGAAGGTCGTACAAACTATTCTTTTGTAGACAGCTCGTACGCCCTTCTGGCATGGAAACATCGATTTATATATACATGTGTGTGTGGCATATGGCTATTACATAGATCCGGAGTTTGAGTGCGGAAGACGAGGATAAAGGGTAAGGGAGATAGCCGTAGAGAGAATGAACTGGGAAGAGTTGAACGAGAGGAGAGATATATATAAAATATATCTATATATAAAAGCTGATATAAAGGACGATGACGACGGGGTAAAAAGCTTTGGTAATATCGGTTGGTCTTTTCGAGGATGTAATTTTCGCTGTATGCCCGGATTAGAAGCCACGGTTCTTCGCTTATACGTAGAGAATCTTAGGTGTAGCAAGTACTGTCCCTTTCCTAACGTGAAAAATCTATCCACCTTCGTTTCTCGGCAGATAATTCGCGGTTCTATTTTATTTTTTTTCATTTTTTTGCAAATTTGCCTGACCAAAAAACATTCGAAAAAAAAATACTTAAAGAATGTTGGGCTACTCACGTTGCAGTAAGTCGGGGCTTAAGGCAGCCGAGAAATTGTCTGGTCAAAGAGAACTGCTGGCGACAAAACTTTTGCATCTCCGATAATGCAGGAGAAAGCACGCGCGGTAAGATTGGATAATCCACATCGGTTGCCTGAATAAAAAGAAACGAAAAAAAATGGTTAAAAAAATTATAAGAAACGGTGTAAAGCTGGCACGTCCAGTCTATCTAGTAAATTTCCTTTCTCGGGCACGATGTCGTCGAAAATGCGTGTTAAACGTCTCGGCAATCCAGAGATCCTGCCCCCAAATGCATTCGTACAAAAATTGTCCCACTTCCAACGAACGTGATTCTTTTCCAACGCGATAGCTTCGAGTAACGAGTCCGATCCACGATTTAGTTCCCTCACAGAGGAAGCTTTGTTTTTGCGAAAAATAAAAAAAAGAAATCATGTTTTGAGTACAAAAATGTGCCAAAACATCGAAAAAAAACGTAATTAGAAAAAATTACTGGATAGATTTGTGTTTGTGATACGGCTAAAAAAAAAACAAAATTATATAACTTTGGAATGGCTGAACTGATCGGGCTGAAGTTTTGCACGTAAATAGTCTCCACCCCCTTTGCTCGTTACAATTTTCATAAAATTTCATCGATTCAATTTTGTGGAATTTTTTTCATTCTTTCGATAATGTATTTTGCAATTTTGGATCGTTCGAGCTAAATCTTTTTATACAAATGGACGATCACGAAACACCGTTTAGTTTGAAGAGAAGTTAATTTTTTAAGGCCTTTGCCACCACTAAATCAATCTTACTAAATTATAATAAATTTAGCTAAGACTGACGGAGGGTTTCTAATTTTATGTAATTTAGAAACGGGTTGGAAAATTTAAACAAAAAACAAATTAAAGGAAATCTCAGCATATTGACCTAAAATAAGGGGGGAAAAGCTGGAAATTGGAACTTCAATGTTGATTAACGTACTTGAGCCCAGAGACTTTTAATTTGATGATGCAGCACCATCGAATCGTAATTTGGTAAATTATCTTTATTCGTTTTCTTAAAACTACGTTTTACACAGCGTTCGTGAGCCAGACAATATGAAATACGATGTTTTTTCCCCCAAGGCTCCAAAAATAAAATAACGTTGCGGGAAAAATGCGTTAAATTTTTTATTAAAAAAAAAAAAAAATCGTTACGTGGCGACGTCGATCTTCCATTGTGAAATTTTGATGTTACGGGCCCATGCGATTATTTCGATCGCGAAATTGTGGCTGTTGAATAATCGAAAACTTTCGCTAGCGAGGATCCTAGGGAAATTATACCGCTGACATTGGCGATGAGATCCTCGGAGGCTCCGTTGTGCGAGGCAACTGTGAGCATTGTTTTAATGTCCATACCTGATTAAAAAAAAAAAAAAAAGTCAATTAAATTGCTATAAATCGGGTGGAAATATTGAATTGCAATCGATTTTTTTTTTTTTTTTTCGGTTTCAAGATCGTGATCAAACGGTAATTTCGTAAATCAAACTAGGAAAAACTAGTGCAAATCTTTTTTCAAGACAACAATCGATTTTCTATTTTTTTTGCCAATTTTAATGCACGCTTAAGCCATAAAAAGCTTCAAACGCTTTACTCACTTTTGAAACTCCCATTCGCGATTGTCCAGTGGACAAACCTGCCTAGTCTTGAGCCAGCGAGAGATGCAATGGAAATGGAACGCATGCTGCACAGCCAAAAAATTTTTTTTTACAATTATAACGGTGCGCTTGTATCCTATACATATATTTATATAATGTAAACACGAATTTGATGTCATGGTCCGTATGATTGATGCTTGCATTCATTAATATAGAATTTTTCGAGTGATAGATAGAGATAGAAGGGAAGCTTAATGTAAATAACGAACATTGCAAACTCCCCAGGCGACGGTGCACTCTTCGCTTGTTGCTGATGCTTGATTAGCCTGACACTCGATGCAGAGATCCATTATGTGATTTCGACAGATGGCACAGTTGTCCACGACGATATCTATGAATAAAGCCCAAAAATATTCCAAATTTGGGGATTTTTTTTTTTTTAATCAATGGGTCAATATTATTCATCAAGTGTGATAAAAATTCTGGATGATTTCATATAAATTGAACTTTAGAATAAATGTGATATCTTGCATTATAGCAAATTATTACATTTTCCCCGATTTTTGGGCAAAAATTAGGCATCCCCTGATGGAACAATTGGATGTGTTCGAATGATTGCAATGGCAAATTTAAAAAAAAAACAGAAAAAAGTTTCAGATAGCCAAGGGATCGATTTTCAAGAGCCTTAAATTTTCCGTCGATAAACATTCGTAATTATTGTTATATTGTGAATTACTTGCGTATGAAATTCATACGATCACTGTAATTGGAACATTCGCCTTACGAAACTGGCTCGTAGAGTTGTAAAATCGAAAGGAGAAATTTCAAACGCGGAGTTTTCGAGGATCGAAAAAAACTTACCCCAAGCCCAGAGTGCAACAGCATTCCACTGTAAAAAGTAGAAATATTATTCGCAAGTTGTCAGTTGTGACGTACAAGCGTGACCGGATAATATCAATGACAAAGCCCTCGCGAAAAGAGGTTAGAAACGTTATTTTTAAAAGTGCAATCTAAATTAACGATCAATTGATACTTCAATCGATTCGTTGAGTTTCTAAACTTACCTTTTTCACTTCGAAACGCTTTTTGTCTCCTTTTCCGCTACTCGAAGTAGGTAAATCACTACCCTCATCGTCGATATCCATCGCGGACGCCATTTTTAAATTTTGATAAATTCCACAATTTAACCGTCGCCAGTTTAGCCGCGAGGAGCGCGCCGATCGCGACGATCCTCGCGCCACTATCGGGCATTTCGCGAACACAATTCGATTCAAGCATTTAAAAAATTTACTGATAAGCGAAAATTCCATCTGATTGTTTAAGTATGATTATTGCTTCAACTGCAGACGTAATAATATTATAATTGGAAAATAAAAATTAATTTCTGTCAAATATTTAACATCCGGTGAGTATATATAGATACACATTGTATAGATAATATTTCGATTTATTATTAAACGTGCCTACACGATACAAATCGGGGGGACAACACAATTTCGATATCATTTTGTTTTGTTGTTTGTTTGTTTGGTTTTTCATTATCATACGGTAGTAAATGTTCGAGATTTGTTTCTTTGTTTATTTTTATATTAAATATAATAAATATGAAGTACTATCTCATATACACATAGTATACCTATATGCATGGCGGGAAATATACATGGATGTATAGTATACTATATAGTATATGCAATATTTACGTAATTATTTATATATATTTAATATAGAGATTGGCAAAAGTATAAAGACAAAAATTTTTTTACTGCAACATCTCTCGCTCCTCTGCTCTCGCTTTGCCCACACAATAATAATCGCACCTGAATCGAAGAATAATATAATTATTTATGCAATTTTTTTTTTTTCTCTATTTCTTCATTTTTATCACCCGAAAATCCACCATAGAGATAATCGGGGTATTAATCGTCACGATTTACATTGTCGCGTTCACACATATGTATCTTTTTCACGGTCTATCACAAAATTGATTGCTGGGTTCGAGTTGCGTGTTCGAGGGTCCTTTTTTTTTTCTTCTTCTTTTCATTCAACAAATATGACCAAAGATCGGTGTAATGAACCTACGGACATAATCATGTCGATATACAAAAAAAAATCCTCTCACCTATGTATATATATATATATATTTATATATGTAACGCATTCATTTCTCTCGAAAAAGTTTGTATTTATGTACGCAGGCTGATAGAAGGGCAGGCGTTTAGGCAGGCAGACGTAGAGACAGGGAGGGTTTAGGAGAGATTTGCATCTTTTCGAATTTAAAACAAACAAAAAAAAAGGAAAAACCAAAAAAATAATACTGAATAATTATTTGAAAAATGTAAGTTTTATTTTTATTTATTATTTTTTCGAAATAACTATTCATAATTATTTTTTCAACAAAATAATATTAAATTATTATTTTTCCCATTCGAATGATGCTCATCAATAATATTTTGGGAGAGCTGATGGGAATTAATTTCTATGTGTGTCGCGACGTGTATCCGTATCTCTTTTTTGCACTCGAGGAAAATAACACCTCTGTTACAAAACAGAGCGATAAACCACACAGATGCACACACGCACACACACACACACACACACATACACACACACAGTATACAAGGGAATAATTTTTCCTTTTACTGATTTTCTCATTATTCTCTTATTTCTCATTTTTTCTCGTATTACGATAACGAGATGTGCTCGACAACGACCTCACGAGACCCTTTTACAATTGTCCTCTATCATACAAATACAGTGAGACACTTATTTTATTATTATTATTATTATTATTTTGTTTTCTTCACATATTAAGAATATAGTATGTCTAGGTACTTTGGGCTGATTACGTGCAAACACAACGAGCATTCTTGTCAATTGCAGAGTCATCGAGAAACGAAAAGAAAAAACGTGCGAGACAATATCTCGGTTGACAATTGAAAAAGGTGGATATCACATTTATATTAGATTTGTTTATCACACAGACACACACACACACACACGCGCGTGCACGCACGCACAGCGGACTCGAAAATGCACTTTTAATTATTTTTGGTACTTCATAATTTATTTTATATTTAAAAGAAAAAAGTAGCCAAGAGTCATTATAATTATAAAATATTGAAAATATTTAAAAATTAAAAAATATTTCAAACCCTCTAAGTAATGTTGGCAGCTTTTATAAATTATAAAATTGATCGTAAATTTGATAAACAAACAAAAGTGCTCGTTTCTGAGTTTAAAATCCGCATTATTCAGTGAGAAAAATATCTCCCACGAATCATTTTTTGTCTCGCACTTTTTTTGCGAGAATCTCAATCGACAATGAAAAACTCGTATGGTCGACGTACCATTTTTTTTTCTTTTTTTTTTTCTTCCAATCTCCAATATATTACTAACTTTTTCAATGTATATATATATGTGTGTGTGTATATATATATATATATATATCATTATGGCGTTATCGTATAGTTTAACGCTGTGACAGCGACGATGAGAAGCGCATGCAAATTAAACTCAAACGTAACGCAAGCGGTGTGCGAATTTAAACTTATTGCCTCCTTCTCTTTTTTTTATCTCTCTAGCTCTTTTATTTTTCGTTTTTTTTTTGTTTTTTTCATTATTCCCTTCATCCTCCCTAACTTTCTCGATAGAATAAATATTCTTACGCTTTTTTTCTCAATTTTTCGTTTTTTTTTTGTTTTCTTTATATATACAATTAGAATTTTAATATTCTTTTCCGTTTTATTTTCATTACCTAAAAACATTCAAATCCACGTGAAAATCTTTCGATGATAAAATATTTCAGACACGCGAAAGTTCCCAATTTTCATTAAGTTACTTTTTTTCTCTATGTATTTGGTTGTGCATTTTATTAATAAATTTCGAGATTGTTCACAGAGCTCGAATTTAAGCCCATCGAATTTCATCGATGCCTGAGCAACTCCGCGAACGAATCAAAGTTAATACTAATCGCAGTTCTTTGTTTGTTTTATTTTTATTTTTTTTTCTTTTGTTTCATATCAATATTTCTTTTTATAACATTACAACTCCCTTGCCAACTACGCGTTATGTAAAATAGAATTTTTGTTGTTTGTGTCGTCAGAGAAAAAAGGGTCTCCCGGTACATCGTGACGTGCCAATGGAATGATTCGCTATAAAATTATTATCGATCACTATTTTCTCTCTCTCTCTTTCCTTTCATCTTTCTTTTCTGTTTCTTGGATCTAAATGTTCAGTTTGGTATGGCACAAATGGTCAGCTCAATAATCCTTCGGATTCGCCATAAAAAGGCGGGCGCGCTTCTGTGTTTGTGTGTGTGTCTCTCTCTTTCTTCCTAATATTCATCAATATGAGTATTAAACGTGTGTGCCTGTGTCTATGAATGTTTGCGTAAGCTTGTCGATACACTTGAGATTGCTACTGATTTGACAAAATAAATTTTACAATTGCCAAAATCTCATTCAACTTTGAGACAAATTTAAAATTTCGCCCAGCTCGATGTTACACACTTTTTTCGTTTTCTTTTTTCCAATTATTTTCTCATGTTTTTGTTTTTGTTTTTAACGCTTATCGAGAAAAAATCTTTGTGAAATCTGAGCGAAAACCTTTTTCAATGCCACAAAATTCTCACGAGTTCTATCTATGACCTATCTATAAAGACCTAAACATGATTTGGAATGAATCGATGGTGGAAATAAAAAATAAAAATTGTCCACAGCTCACGCGAAAAATTGTCGATTTGAAAAAGGGAAATTTCGTTTGCAAAGCAGTGAATCACTCAAACATTATCAATTATTGTTTAATTCAATGTATTTCGTACTCGTATTATTATTTTCTTTTTATTTTTTTCTTAAACCTTCGAAGCAGCCTTTTTTTTCATTAATCACACATCTGCAGGCACCTTTTATGATCGCAGCTCTATTCGCGTTCCATGAAAAACGTGATCGACTGATCACAGCGTTAGATATTGTCACATCACCACGTTCAGTGTAGTACATAGGGTGCAGACAATTTATCTCTCTATCTCTCTATTCTCTCGCTCTTACGATCTAAATGCAACGTCGAAATGTCGAAATAGTGGCTCTTGGCCTTTCATGTACGTTTTTTATTTTTTATTTTTTGTTTTCTGTTTTTTTTTTCTTGTTGTTTAGTTTCTTTTTAAACCATTGTCATAAAAGACAAATGGAATACGGCAGTTTGACGTTTTCCAAGCAGTTTAATATTCACGAATGTTAATTTTCAAATTTTGCATAATTTTTTTTAAGTTTTTTAAATCTTAATTTTATATTTCTATTTTTGTTATTGTTAATCGAAAATGTATGGTAACGTCACAACTTGCACTGGCACCGTCGCGTTTTTCATTCCGCGAGCGAGACTTTATTACACTATAGAATTCTATGGTATGTCATGGGGACTTTCTCATCTCTCCTAATATCCATAAATAACAAACGAGGAAAAGCCAACGAAAAAAAGTGCCAAAAACTTTTTAAACAAACTTGATTAATCTTGGCGAAATCTCTGCCAAATTTATCATCGACGCTTGTGTCATGATTCTTATCTATTTAAGTAATAAAAAAAAAAAAAAAAGAAAAAACGAAACGCAACGAAACTAAAATTTCCCATAACAATATTGGTATAATTAATAATAGAACACAAGCGATTCTTCCTCTTTACTTTCCTCGTGAAGAAATAAATCTTCCCAATAACGAGTGTTTCGAGTATTTTCTTTTAACTTAATAATTTTTAATCGCTATTGAGATTTAAAAAAAAAACATTACTACAAACTCGTAGACTCTCTACTTTTCCCCAATACAAGACTGGCACACCGAGTGTCACCGAATCGTTGGAGAAAAATTAAAACAAAAAAGATTATCACTCTTCGATGCAGCATCTGCTTTTTGTATAAATATTTCATTATGCCTAAAAAAAAAAAAACGATCACGAAATATTTTCCTAATTGTGCTACGAGTGGAGCTTACGAGAGTAAAGAAAAATCTCGAGATTCATCGAGGCTGGTCGTTATTTTCTTTTAACTTAATAATTTTTAATCGGTAATGAGATTTTCAAACAAAAAATTACGATAAACTCGTAGACTCGCCTCTTTTCCCCGATAAGAGACTGCCAAACCGAGTATCACCGAGTCGTTGGGTAAAAATTAAAAAGAACAAAAAAAAATTGTCACTCTATAATTTAGCAGCTGCTTTGTGTACAAACATTTCAAAATACCTAAAAAAAAAAAAACAATGGTGATGAAATATTTTCCTAATATTCGATCCTAATTGTGCTACGAGTGGAGCGTACGACAGAAACCAAAGTGAGACGATAAAGAGAAAAGATAGGAGCTTGATAGCCGAAGCGAATTCACTCGCTCCGGCTATCAAAGCCAAAACCAGAGAAGTTATCGCTCGGAAATCATTATTCTTAATTTAAAAAAGAAAAAAAAACCGTCTCGACATTGACCGAGGCAGGTCGCTCTCTCTCTCTCTCTCTCTCTCTCTCTCTGCCTCTCGAGGGGAGCATGTGAGAATAATCGAGCGGAAGATTAGAAGAATTTTCGCAAGTACACTGCCATCGAACACTCAGACTCTTTTTTCGACCTCGCATAAAATTGCTAACATATCCTTGCGAACATCTTTGGTATCTTAGCAATACACTAATATCCGAAGCAAGTTTACCCACTCGGTGTGTACGTCGAAGGCACGACGAAAATAAAAACGAAATTCTAGTTCGAAAAAAAAAAAAATCACGTATAAAGTAAAAGATTTCTTAAAAAAAGGAGAACAAAAAACTGAAATATGTGACAATTTCGAAATGATCATGGTTATGCTTCCCTCCAAACAACTTCAGAAAACTCAAAACAGAAAAAAAAATTATTCAAAAATTGAGAGTTCATTAATTCTACGTCTTATCTCGAAAATTCCGATCGTTCGTCGTTACAGCAACGACGAACACTTAATCGTTAAGTTGAGAAAATAATTGTGTCCTTTTTGTTCGTATATTGCAAGGAAAGTGTTTGTAAAATTTGTCGTTCACTCGGTAGATACCACTTAATGATGACTAATTGTCTCTTTCGATGGTTTTCATTTTTCTTTTCTTTTTCCTTCGTAATTCTTACCCGTATTGTATTGGAAATGCTGAAACGCACTTGCTCAATAAATCCGACGAGTGTTTGTTTCACTTTTCTTTTTTTTTTTTTTTTCATTTTTTCGAACTCGAGAATCGATAATCGAATTTAGCACCGGGAACTAAAGTTTCACATTGCACGGGCGATTTACGATGATAGCACTAATGACGATTTAGGTGATCAAACGAGGACTGTGAAGGCCTTCAACCTGCGTGTCAATTTGTGGAAAATGCTGAGTATCCGGTGGACCCCAATCATGAAGATTTCCACTGTTTGCTAGACGATGAGTCAGACGATGAGCTATCGAAAAGCCGCCGCTGCCCTCGAGTTGTGTCAGCACGAGAATCACTTGTCTTTAAATAGGAAAGAAACAAAAAAAAATCAAGAGTCAATCGATTGGATTAATCGAGAATTTTCCTTCGACAATGTGCGATGAAGCACGCAAAGACAAAAAAAAAGGGGGCAGAGGAGAGATTGAAAAAACTTGCCTGTGCAAAGGGGGAACACTGTCGGCTGTTCTAAGCTGACCTCTCGTCGATACGACGTTATAACTCTCGTAACAATCGCATTTTACGTGAATCCACTTGTTGTCGTGACGATTTTCCACCATTACGACCAAACCTGCCCAACCCTTGGTCAGATAATACGCGGTCATGCCTTCACGTCCCTATAATGTAAAATGTAGAATTTCAATAAGGAATTTTGATCCTTTATCAGGAAATTAAAAGCAAAAAATTTGATCCTCTGTTAGGAAATCTCGAGGGTCACAACGACATCTGGTGAATAAAATTTGTCTCTCTTCCAGTCATCGCCAACATTCTAAGACTTTTCGGTAAAAATATTTATCGATAGTATAAAATTTGTCATTTTTGAGGAGAAACTTTCAAACTGGATGAGTTTGAGTGATAATTTTTCCCTCGTGTTGATTTTCAATAAAGAAATTGCACTCGTCACTCCCTCTGTAACTCTGTAGCCACAAACTATTCTTTGGCGAGTTTTGGGAGGAAAGGTTCAACAAATTAAATTTATTTTGAACCGTCGCAGAAAAATTATGAGCCTTAGAAAGTTTAAAAAAAAAAAGAAAAGAAAAAGTGAAATTACTGAAAATCCTTAATTACCTCATGACGCTGTCCTTTGGCGAGTGTCAAGCTGATAATAGCATCGGCGAGTACAAAAGCCGGAGGTGAAATTTGCTCAACGAGAAGTCTCTTTGAGCTGTGAATTGCAAGAACATACTCGGGATAACTCGACGTATCCTCCATGCCCGTGTGCCAGTGATTAAAGGCCAAACACACGACAACGTAAAGATCACGTTCGAGCATTTTGTGACATCCGACAAAACCGCGTACTTGACGCTTGCTGTGCTCGACCAAACGACCAACTTCCGGTGCTGCTGCGGATCGTGTGCGAAACACAACGACGCACAGATCGAGCTGGGATCGTTGAGATTTTTCAGAATTTCTATGTTAAAAAGAAAAAATGCAAAAATTAGAAAAACGAAAAGATTTTTTTGTTTTTTTCAACCGTTTTTTTCCCCTCGTACGAACCTCTGACCCTCCTGAAAAAGCGTAAATTCCGTTTCCGTTGGTTCGAGAACAGTTAAAAGTACACAAGACAAATGCCTGAGTGACGATAATGGCGGTAAAGTCCCACGTAATCTGACCTCGCTCCAGCCAACTCGAGTTTTACAAATATCAATGCAATCGAAATATTTAAGAACATCGTCGAAAGAGATCCAAAAAACACCATCCGATGCACCATGTGGCATTAACATTTCGCGCAATTGTGGTGTCCATATTGGACTATCATCCGACCAGTCGCCCTTCCAACTGTAGTGGCCCCATGGATTTCGCAATCGTAGCAATCTTATTCCCTGAGAACAAAAAAAAAATCATACAATTACCAAATGGATGTTCGAAAAAAAATTGTAAGAGAGAAATTCAAAATTTTATAGCAATTGCTCACCTGGACATCGCGTACATCCAGAACGGAATAAGCATGCCTAAAATTGATGACGAAATATAAAACATGAAGTTGCGAAGATTTTTTTAATGAATAAAAAAAGGATTTGAGTTGTTTTTTTTTTCTCCTACCTAGGTCGTAAGCCCTTTCGTTGATATTCCTCCTCGTCGACCTTCATATTACCACCACCGCAGCTCGCACCCATGAGAAACATTGCCTGTCTCGATGACAATAATTGTGCCCAAATAAGATCTTTGTCGAGTTCGTCCTCGCTCGGCAGTGCCGATGGTTGTAGAGGAACGCTCTCGCATGGGGCACCAGTCAATGTCGCGAGTCCCTCAATTGCACGCCCCGATACCAGAGCTTCGTAACAGCCGTGAATTTTTGCAACTGCTTTTTCAATCAGAGGCACCCACAGCTGTTTTCTCTTTGCCTGGTGTGAGTAAAAAATCGAATTGTTTAATTTAAAAAAAATTACCATAAAAAAAGGCTCAAGGGGATAACTGGATGAGTAGAAAATCGTCAGAAGGAATAATTGATCAAATATCTATTCGTCAATCGTCATTCAGAAATAGAAAAAAAGTTTTAAAAATATCATTTTTTACCGAAGAAGAAAGCGAATAAAAACGTCTATCAATCTAGTATCAAGGGGGTGAAAAAAAATATATAAAAAAAAATTCTATGATCAAGAGTGAATATTGTCACCTGTGAATAGACAAGATGTCCTCGTTTGTCACAAGGCAGAAGATCATCAACGAGAACAGTTGTCCATTTGCCATCTTTGCACAATCTGACCTGATAAGCACCCTCGGGACATGTTTCCCTCATGACCAAAACCCTCCTGACGAGCTCATCGCTCTCAGCTAGTACAGCAAGTGCCGAGAGTAGCCAACAATTGCCCAAAACACCCTGGGAAATATCAGACGGGAGCGGAGTACGAAAAACTGCCCATGGCAATTTCGAATCAACGCTCGAATCGACATTAATCTGATGTGGTCTTCGCCATTGTACGACATGATTGTCTTTCGTATCAGCCGGATTGTAATACAATGATTTTGGCGCAGGTGGAAATGAATCATCGACAAAAGGCTCATTCGTTTCTTTGCAATAACGAACAATTCTTTCCCATTTATCAAGCGCCTCGCGTTCCTCTATATGACGCAAATTTTCCATAACAACGCTCTCCTGACGAGCTATTCTTAGTGTACTGGTGCCAGGTTCGCTTATCCTTGGCCTTTCACCCCCTAATTGTGATAGTGCCTTTGGGCTTTGGCACATATCGCAATTACCATTAATGCTCTTATTCTCATAAGTGCACAATTTACACTGCCATTGAGTGTGTCCAACATTGCCAGTAGCAGCATTTTCTTTTATTTTCGAGGCCATTTTTTCCGTAACACCAGAACCACCATTTCTCCTTACGGAATTTCGATGTCTCGGTGTGACAATTTTTGGATTTCCATGTGGCGAACACGTGAGACGTGGTCCAGGACTTCTTTGTCCAGAGACGCGATTTTCCAATTTTGGAACATCGAGAAAATCCGCCATTGTCTTGCAGGCATTACAATTTTGGGCTGTTAGAGGATTTCTCAGTGTGCACGATGGGCAAACCCAACTCTCACCTTTACGCAATGTTGGATCTTCAGCATGAGTGACACTGCGAAGTTTTGAGCCACCGCAAGCCTCGCAGGTCGCTCTTGATGCTGCATTTAAGAGGGTACATTTTTTGCATGTCCAAGATGGTGGTAAAGGCTCGATCTGATCTTCAAGATCAGATTCTGCAGTTGCAAGAGTAGCTTTTGGTGGTATGTATCTAACGCTATCGCGTGATACGACGATTGGCGATTCTGCTGTTCCACGACAATTCGTTCCATCTTTCGTGACTGTTATGAGAGCTGGCTGAAGCAACGTGGCTGGACTTCTCGACAAGCCACATATGTCACAGGTTGCTGACCACAATGGATTATAAGCGTATGAGCATTGTAGACAGGTCCACATGCGTTTAAGAGGACTCGAAGAGGAGGTGGAATTTGTCGGCTCAACAGGACTCGTAGATTCACTATGAGCACGAACAGTCGTGAGGCCAAGTTTGTTCGAACTGCTGGCTGTGCAGCTTCCCTGCTTTTTTGGCAATGGCGGCGGTAAATCAGGATCCGTTATACCGATATAAGAATATTTCGGTCTTGTGTTAAATGCTATTGAGTGAGGTGGAACTGCTGGTGGATCCTCATCGTTTAAACTTCGACGATTGACCACTTTTTTTCTTGTCGCTCGTGTTACAGCGTCGACCTCCGAGTAAGATCTACGGTATGAGAGTGGCCCGGCTGAGGAAAGTGGTCGAGGCTCCCATGATGGTACACTTATGACGACACCGCTGCAAGGTGCTCTTGGTGCATCGCAAGCCTCGCATTGTTCCAATTGCGAGGCATTGTTAAGTGTACAATTGTCACAACTCCAGAGTCCATCGTCATGATGTTTTGCCTCGGATACAATGAGACTCGTTGGACGTTGAATAACGTGATCGCCAAGTTTTTGGACAACCGAACCGTTTGACAATGATCTACTGACTTTGGACTTGACTCTCTCGTAAACCGAGCCATGTCTCTTTGGCGAGCATTGCGTTGATTCCGGAATTCCAGCGTATGAGAGACCTGGTGAATCCATCGTTGTCTCAACTGGTGGTAAACTCCAATCTTCACGATTTGTTTGGCCACGATCGCCACGGCTCAAACCACTCAATTGTGCCATACTCGAATCGAATAATTGACGATTCGAGAAACCGGATGTTACGACTGATGTTATTTCGCTTCTCACGTCCTGACGGAGACTTCCAAGCTTCAGGGCTTTCAATCGCTTGCCACGACGGACTCCTATCAATTTTCCATTTGTCTGTGATATCGATGAACTTGCACCGCATGCAGCGCACAATGGCGCGGCGCTGCAACTATTTGCTTGCAAACAACGTATGCAAGTCCATCGTGTTACGAGCAATGGCAATGATGGTGATCTCTTTGGTGGTGATTTTTTTCTGGTATTCGCGCCTGGCCAAGATCCACGACGTATTATTGTTGTCTCCCTCGTCTTTGAGACATCCACTGGGGCTGATTCGCTTATCTCGATACTGAAAATTTATAGGATCATGTTTGAGGGTAAAGAAATTATTTTTTCATTTTTTTTTGTTTATTTTTACGACTTGTTCAATAATTTGAGACAAATTGGAAATGGAGTTTTGGAAAAAAATCAGGAAAATGATCACGAAATTTCCTGTTGGAGAATATATCTGAATGTGTTGGCTAACGTGGTGATGGGACATGGGGAAATTGTGGGAGATTGTAAGAATAAAAATGTGAAAATTTATTATTTTTTTGTTAATTAAAATTCTCGACAATTTTAAGTTTGATTGTTTGATGTGTTAATTTACCAATGGAAAAAGGTTCAGCCGGATCAAATAATGTTTGGCTAAATTTAAAGGATATATAAAATTTTATGGTAAAATTGAATCATAAAATTCATCCTTAATTGCTACTTAACTCATGAAAATATATGCATGCCGATACATCCGTAAGGACATTTTTTTCGATTTTAATTTCCTATCAGGAAAATCCTAAACTAAAAATCTTTTTAAAAAAATTATACGTTTAATTTTTCATGCAGTTATTGATTACAACAAATTTTGTATCTAGACTCGCGTCAGAAAACTGGAACTAATTGAAAAATCAAAATATCGGTTTCATAAAAAAATATCAGATAAATCATAAAATCCTTTTAAACATTTTGACGATAAATTATGTTATTTTTCAATTTTTGTATACATTTTATATTCCATAAAATCGCAATTTTCTTATATTATATATATTTTTATAAATCATAAATCATTTCATATTTTATCAATATAAATGTTGTAATTTTCTAGGCAGTCATTGAGTACAAAATTTTATGGATCTACCCTCTTGCCATAGAACTGATAATAATAAATAATAGAAAGATCAGATTTACGAAAAATATCGAATAAATGATAAAATAAATCGCATAAATCTCTCAAGTTCAAATTCTGTTATATTTCAAATTTTTATACATTTTACATTCGGCAAATTTCTTTATTTTTTTTTCATATGTTTATATATATATCACATTTTTGCATGTATCAATGGCACATAAATATGATAGGGGTCATTCGTAGATAAAACAATTGAATAAATAATTAAAGAATCTTTTATAGTAATGTGAGGCCATTTATAACGCTCTACAGCTCTCGTGAAACTTGATCCCCATTTTCCTCACAGTCAGCTTGCGAGAACAAGACTTTAATTTATTTACTCGTTCATTAATTTAATTAAATATTTCTCCCCCGAGAATTAACTACTCTTGAAACGAATTAAAGGGAATTAGAGATAATTAAAAGTCTAAAATATGGCTTCAAAAGTAAGCCCTTTAATTTTGTATGCAACTTTTGATTATCAAAAGTATTGTCTCTCGTCAGAGAACTGATGGTAATAATTATAAACTAAAACATGACTTTCTCAACAAACATTGAATAAATGATACAAAAAACTGCAGAAACTTTGCAAATTAAAATTGTCTTATTCCTTCAAAATTTCAAAATTTTCACCACAAATTTGCAATTGTCACATGTTTCTTATATTTTTACTAATCATGTTTCATATTTTTATATTTTATCAGAGTTGGATGTATTTAAAAGGTTAAATAAATAAATCAATAAATAAATAAATACATAGTAAATATGATGAGAACCATTCTCTCTACCTCAGTTCTTGAAAAACTTTATCTTTACGTTCCTCAAAATCAAATTACGAGCCCTTCGATATATTCACTCGTTAATTAATTAGATAATTTCTAAAGAAATTGGCTCTTTTTAAATATTGAATTAAGAGATCTAAAGAGAACTCACCCAATAGCAACGAAAGAAGTGTGCTGTTGCTCCTCCGAGTAACCAGCAGCAACAGAAGTATCGTCACCACGTTCGAGCGACCCTCCATCCTCGACGAAATTTGAATTTTCATGAAGTTCGAGCCTGGTCGGTGGACTTGTCGGTGCAGAGGTCGAGGAAGTCGAGGACAGAGACGATGACGAGGATGAGGATACGGACGAGGACGTCGTCGTCGAGGAATTGGATGGTCGTGAATTAACCGAGCCCGTCGTCGTCGTTGTCGTCGCCGTCGTCGTCGTCGTCGTCGTTGTATCGGATTGTTTAGGGGAATTGGGTGATAAATGAGAATTCGTCTCTGTCGTCGTCGTCGTCGTTACTTTTTCCGTTTGGGCCCCAAGGCCACAATTTTTACAAACTGATATTTCAGAATTATTAGTGGATGAATTATTCACGAGGGCGCAGCTGCCGGTGCAACGCCAGCGCGTACTCTTTGGATGCTTCGTGGCCATAATCGGCCTTGAAATATTATCATGGCTCCGGGTAGCGTTGTCGCGGGAATTTTTATCCCGCGAACGGGCCCGACATCGGCTGGCCCCACTTTGTTCCTTTATGCCCGCCACCCTCGGCCCAAGACCGGGAATCACTGCAGCCGACAGTTCGTCGCCGTATTAACTTTATTAACCTCTAAACAACAACAACGACGACGGAAATAACAACAATAACAACAACGAGACGTCAAATAACTCAAATTGAGAGACCAACGGCAACAATCACTACCATCACAATTACAAACATCACTAATCACTCGTTTTATCATTATTTTTGAGGTTATGCGAGACGAAGTACTTGGCATTTTGTTAATTATTCTCTTTCCCGACGATAACGCACAATTTTTCATTATTCTTGATGCTTTAATGTTTTTTCTCGTCTGATTATTGATAGTCGTCATTGTCATATGTTCGAGGGCGGCCATGTTGGTCCAGCACGAGGCACATATAGGCAGAAGACTCACACACACACACATGCACAGCAGCTCAATCGTCCCTCTCACTCCATTTCCTCAGCAACTCTCGTGCTTATATTTTTTTATTTAATTATTGAGAGTAGTTTGGTAAAAGCACAGAGGATTCTCGTTGTTCGTTGCGTACCTCACTTTTTAAGAACCCACTGGCCGTGACCGCACGCTCGACGCCACGGCTGATACTACCCTCGACTTTCTTGGTTCTTGGTAGCATATCAGCCCCTCACGACAAAAACCCCCAGGGAACCGAGAGCGTCCAACACACACAAACTTAACCCATTCTTAATGTAACTCTCGACTCGGGGCAACCTTTTGTTCTATTCATTTGCACTGTTCCACGCGACACCCAAGACAAAAACGTCGTTTTTTTTTTTTTTTTACATTATTTCTCTTGTTTTTCGTTTCACTTAACCCGACAAACCGAACAACCGACGTTATATACCCCCCCGAGAAGTCTTCGACGACCGCAGTCACCGTTGTGTTGACTACGCGAATGTAACACAGGACCGTCTCTAGTAAATTCGCGAGGCCACCATACACGAGATTTCTCATACCCACCAAAATTATTAATGTAACAAACAGCAGATTCTAAAGTAATAACGGGATTGCAAACAATTTTTATTGTATTGTGCGATCTAGGAGTTAATTTTCAGTCTGTACAATTGGTTATTAAGCATAATTTTGTGTTGTTGGGGAAAAAAGCTTCGGTGCCATGATAATACGGCACTGCAAACATAAGGGATGCTAGATTTAGCGCCATCTGCTATACATCAAAAATCCTTCAGTAACTTTGTATACCAGCTGAAAGTTCACCTCGTCACCAAGTCCCTGTGGCGCAGAGGATAGCGCGTTGGACTTCTAATCCAAAGGTCGTGGGTTCGATCCCCACCAGGGATGCGACTATGTGATGGTTAAAATCTACCATCCATTATTTTTTTCTTCTGGCTTTTCGATCAAATCTTTTCACGTTGTTGGACGAAAATATAGTATTCTCTTTCCACGTATAACGAATTACAAAAAACAATATCAAGTTCAATGACTTATCATTTATTGATGCGCGCGTGAACACATCTCTATCGGCTCCAGGCGCAGGGTGAGGGGAAAGAATAAAAAATATATTACACCATGAGACGCTTTTCGCAGGAAAAATTACCATCGAGCGGTCAATCACCGCGCGCACTTGGTAACATAAATAAATTAATCCTCTCGAAGAACCGGAAACAGACACGATGCATACGACATAAATAATAGAATGGACATTTTTTCTCGAGAAGAGTTCGCACATGGTAACAAAAGCCAGCAATAATTCTTCTCGAAAACCCGTTAATCTGTACAGTTAGTAAAATTTGTATAATCCATGCACACAATCCATGAAAATAAATAATATTTGATTTTTCTCAACTATATGTAAGACATTATTATTATCTACCATGGTCCATCATTACCAATCGTCGGTGATTATCATCAAAGCGTAGAGGTGCCATCTCTCCGTTGCTTTAGCGTCATATACGTTTATATATCGTGTATATATATATATATAAAGTATGCATACATATGTGAATGCAGTAGTGTAGTATTATACGTATACATGCGTATGTCGGTGATGCCTTCACCACGATCAGAGACCTGTGGAGAATAAAAAAATCTCTAACCCGTTCGTGACCGTTCGTACATCGAGTGTACGATGGCTGTATGATTTTGTGTACCACCGCATGGTTTATATATCATGTTAATTCGTGTGTTACTATTTGTCGTGTAAACTTTGCAAAAGGTTAATTATAAATGTGTTAAAAGCATCATCGAAGATGTGGGAACGGCCTTGATCTACACTCAATATATACACAAAGGAATATACATCACACGAGAGAAAACAAGATTTTCCATCATCGATTGTGAGCAAAATACAAGTTTTTCTTTTTTTCAATTTCGATACATTGTTCAACATTTCGAGAATTGATGCTTGTTTTGAGGTTAACGGGCAGCGACATTGTGTTACCTAATACGATTGAAAGAAAATTGTTTCACAAACGGGCTGAGGAATGTTATTTAGCGAGAGATTTCATTCGACAAATACGATAGCAACGCTGCCCCATGCATAACGTTGATCGTGAGCAACAATTTTTGGTTATGTTTCGGGACTAACGAAAAGTAGGATATAAAAAAATTTCGAGCTTTGAGAATTCGGGATTCGGACGGGTCCAATTTTTTTCCAATTTTTTTCACTTGTGCAAATGAAAAAAATGAGATTTAATTAGGAGGGGGAAGAGTAAATATACGGAGCCCTTTAATGTATTTTGTGTAAAATTTGGATTTTTTTTTGTTTTACTATATTCACTATGTATCATACTGCACTAGAAAAATTATTAATTACTCTTATATTATTTCATGTATTTATTTATTTACTCATTTTGTTTAGTAATAATCACATAAGCCATTTTTCAGGATAATTAGTACAGTGCTAACAGCATTACACAAATTTTATCCAATAAGCAGTGTTGCACCTTTGCTGACTACATATCTGTTCTAGTATTCTTCTATAAGGCACTCCACCCCTATTCAGCCACTTAGATTATAATTTACAAAATTCTAATCTTCAAATTTCCAACTTTTTTTTTCTACACTATAATCACTAAAGTTTTGCATATTTTTCGAGCTATCCTACTGCAACTCCTGTAAATCAAGGAATACTCGTATATGTTGATTTTCCCTTCAGTTTTCATAGTCTGCAAGAGCAAGAGAACTATATACGAATTTATTTTATTGATTTAAAAAAAAAATAGATAATTTGATTCGCAATGTAGGGCCACCCTTTATTGAGAATATCTGTTAGAAATTTCGTTATTTCAACAATGCCTGAGTTTGAAACTATGCAGAACTATCGTAATCATATTGTCTCATTTTTATACATTTTTTAAAACATATACAGTAAAATTTGAGTTGCATAAGTGGAATGGAATGGTCCATGAGTCCATACAATATATCTCAAACCTTGCCAATTTATTTACCACAGAAATAAAAGAGAAAATGGCAGACCAGCAACAGCAACAACAGCAGCAGCAGCAGCAATCACCTCCTGGTTTCAAGCGAATGTCCCTAGACAAGATAATAGAGGCTATGACTGCAGATCTCGAAAGTTCGGCTGGTCATTATGTGCAATTCGGCATGGCACCCCAGCAATCCTCGAGTCAAAATTGGGGCGATTACACTGGTGGCCAGAGACAACACTTCATGATGAATCAGGCAATTCCTCAAAATCCTGGAAATTCACAAGCAGTCATGAATCCAATGCCCTCCCAGATTTACATGCAAGATGTAGCATCATACGAGTCAAACAGACCTGAGCCCATGTACTTTCCTCCACAGACCGTAAATCATTTGGGTATAAATGAGAAAAATGATTTAGTAGGTACAATAGATGTCGGAGGTGGTAACTACATCGACGTTATTTATGGAAATGCATCGCAAATTGTCGCAGAACGTTGTCAGCTAAACGGTCTTTCATCTTACGCGAATCAGGGCATGATAGATCGAGAATATGGTCTCTTTAGCGAGCAACAGCAGATTCCCGTTAATCACAACAAATTGACAAATCAGAGCGCAAATGGCAAACAATTGATTGATAATCTTGTTGGTAATTGGGTGCCAAATCAGTCAGGAACTTACAGTCCTTTTGGTGGTTCCCCAAATGTCACACCTGTACCACAAACCTCTATTAATTCGAGCGAGCAGCTAGAAAAATTACCTCGAAGTTTGCCTGATAATCAGCAAAAAAAGCCACGTATGGTCGCTGAGGTAAAACCCATGCGACCATCGTACTCGGACGTACTGACGAAATCTGCCCCACCGCCACCATCACCGATGATCAGCTCCTCCGTGAAACCTCAAATTGATCCCTCAATGATGAAAAAAATAACTGGAAAAAGTGGCAAAAGCAAAAGCAAACCGATACTCTTGAAACGACAAAATTCATCTGGCAGCGATGATCATGGCTCACCAAAAATGCAAATACCCAAAAGAGCCTTTGAGCGCAACAACTCGAATAATCTTCCACGACGTTGGGTTTCACTAGATAATCTTGGCTCACAGATAGAATCTCACGAGATTAATCCTTTCAATAGATCTGACAATTTTGAGAAGAAAAAAATTATGACGAAAACACAGAAAAAGTACGAAAAAACAAGCGAGGCACTGAACAATTGCAAATTTCATAATATCAACGCTAAATCAACGGCAAATGTCCAAAAACGACCTATACAAATTAATAATAATTTGAACAATATCAACAGTTACAATCAATCTTTGTCCGGTGATAAAATTGAAAAGAATCAGCATGCAAATAATAAGATTAACAAGGATGAGAAAAAGATGCCAAAAGAAAAAAATTCAAAGAGATTTCATCCTGAAAAAGCTCAACAGATAAAAAAAGCACAGAAAAATCGTTATCGCGATAATAGAGAATCTCCAGTCAAAGATTTGTGTCGTAATTTCAATAAATACGCGAGTCGCTGGAGCAAATTTGGTCTTAAATTTTTTTACTGGCTGCTTCATCTCATATCCGACGTAGTCAGCATGAGTACCAATCTCGTTGTTCAATTGTGAGTATTGAAAAAAATAATTGAAAAAAAATTCATGCAATTATTTTTTTTTTTTCATTGAATTGAAAATTTTCATTGTTTTTTTTTTTAATTATTTTTTTCCAGCGGCAAATGTTTGTGGTACCATACTGTATTATACGTGAAATACTCTTGGGTCTATGTAGCCACGACTTTCTCGAAGGTACAATTTTTAAATACTTTCGGTAAGCGAATCGACGATTGGTTTGGCAACAGTAGATTTGCATTTTGGCGAAGAATGAGGTCAAAAAAAAATGAGGACAAGGACGAGCACAGAGGCTGGATGCATGGTGGTTTAGATGCAAATATAGCACTGCCGAGCACCGGTGAAGAGGCCATGAAACGTTTACTCGCCTGCAAAGGCAAAGATCCTTATAGCATACTCGGCGTAACACCGACATGCTCCGATGATGACATTAAAAAGTATTACAAACGACAAGCTTTCTTAGTACATCCGGACAAAAATAGTCAACCCGGTGCCGAAGAGGCGTTTAAAATTTTGGTTCACGCTTTCGATATCATAGGAGAACCGGTGAGTTGATTTATTTTTATTCGAATTTTCATTTACTTTATTCACCGGAATTATTTTTATAAATCTCTTCCATTTTCATAATTTTACAATTTTAACGAAATCAACGAAATTATTTTTAAGGAATTATGATCAGTGCTATCAATTCACTGGACATTTTGCCCTACATATTATGATACATTTTTTTTTGTTAAATATTGTACATTCAAAACTAAATTAGAAATGAAAAAAAAAAAAAATTATGCAGGAACGAAGAAAAGCGTTTGATCAAGTATGGCAAGTCGAAGCAGCCTGGGGCGAGATGAGCGGTTTGCTGAGTCAATTGCATAGAAAAATGGAACAAGCTGCGAATACGATAAGATGTACAAATTGTGGATTGAGGCATAAACGGGTACCCACTCAGAGACCCTGTTATGCGGCTCGTTTTTGCGCTCAGTGTAAGATACGACATAGCGCCAAGGAGGTACGTAATTGTTATCTAAAAAAAAAAAAGTTCACACATTGAATTTGCTAATTGTTTTTTTTTTAATGACTATCCATAATCATTATATATAATTATATCGCTAAAATTATTTCCATTACGTCGGATTTGCCTTGTTTTATTTATATTATATACAATCGATAAACAGGGTGATATTTGGGCCGAATCTCGAATAATGGGATTTCTCTGGCACTATTATGCATGCATGGAAGGAGCTGTGTACGACGTCACCGAATGGGCCGCATGTCAAGCTGGTAATTTAAAGCATTTGCGTGCAAACACTCACAGCGTTCAATACAGAATCGTATCGGGCCAACGACCACCGTCCCAAACATCGGCCGGTAGTAAAAAAAGACAACAAAACGACCCAAATACTAGGTAAAAAAATTAAAAATCTTTCATATATTTCTACTCGTCCTTATCAAGCGCAAAAATTGTTGAAAACGAGAAAAATTAACCCCGATAAACCATTTCAGCGAGGCTGATCTCGAAGATTTCTTGAACAATCTTTACAACCACAGCAAGCCAGGAACTGCCGCCCCTACGGGCGAACAAACGACCGCGAAAAGTGATAATCGACGGCGCAAAGCAAAGCGTAAATGAGCTAATTTACAGATTTTTTTTTTTTTTTTTTTTTTGAATGTCTTTTAGTGATGCACCTCGTGTAATTATCGGCCAATATACATGCTCTGATTCTCATCCCGTATATCTCTCTCAATTTACCAATCTCTCTTTCTTTTCTTTTTCTTTTTTAACAATTGTTGCACGATTATTGATCATGTAAGATGCTGCTAACAATATAAGAGTATTAAAGTCTCAACGATGATACAAGATGTATAACTTTGGGTGAAATTCCATTTCAAAATGAAGAGCAATTAAAAACCAAATTCCAACTCCAGAAGAATTAAAAAAAAAAAAAAGTTTCGTATTTCGAATCAACCCTGATCCTTTCAATGTTCCACATTACTGCACAAAATATTTTATATATGATATTTCTTGATTTATTAGGAGTCCGGCAATTCGATCCCGAAGGGCAATATGGGTATCAACGAATTTTAAAAAAGGCCCTCGTAGGGCCTTTTTTAAAATTGAAACGACTCATAAAAGCTTCCACGTTTTTTCACTCATATTTCGGATTTTCAAATAATTTACAAATTTCTTTGTAACTAAAACGTAGAAAAATGATTTATTTCAGTGAGCTCGCTACATCCAAAAATAAAAATTAAACAGAGCATTGTTCCAACATTCCCTCCAAAAAAACAAGTGCATCAATATTTTCGATTGCAGTTTCAAGATCTCTCTTCTGTACTGTTTTCTTTTTGTTCTGTGCAGTGTATCTGTAAGCTTCTTTAGCCAGAGAATCAATGAAGAGTTCCTGAAAAGTATATCGTTTATTAAGATTTGAAAAAAATAAATAAATAACGAAAAAATTTGAAATTTGTAAAAATTACCGCCGATTTCGTGATAAGAAAAACAGCTTCGGCATTAACGAGATTAACATCCGGATCCATTTTAATGATATTACGAACTCTACCGAGCGGCAGTTTTACGAGTTTCTCACGTTGCTCCTGATCGGCCGGTGCCACATCCTCGGGCTCGTCCTGTGAATTTTCCGCTCCCGTACTAACTGACGAATCGTTGAGAACGAGATCAGCCGGTAATTCGTCAAGCTCCAAACTCGCCATTGTTTTATTTCAAGGATCAATTTATCACTATGAAATCGTTCAATACCGATATTCGATTGTTCGTGTATCCGTTAATTCAATTTGCCCACGAAACAGGGACTATGATTAATGCTGGACAATGTGTTAAAAATAGAAAACAATGCAAACTCCCAGTCCCGCGTATTTTCGTCCTAACCTAACCTCTAAATTGGTTCGCGCGAGAATTCTGATTTCATACGAAAGCTGTATTTTCGTGAATCACGTGTTGAGCCTTAAACATGTTTTTCATTTTTCATCTCTAATATAAGGGCATTCAAATTGCATTTGCAATGAGCCTGTACACTACGTTAATACGACAAACTATGCTAGAGTGTAAAAATTTAACATAACAGCGTTAAGCCACACATAAATGTAGTATTTTTAATCATTTAAATTCTGGAAATGCTGTAACAAAATAAAAGATTATAGGAAAAATCTTTAGGTTATCGCGATATATCGCATACTTACTATGCAGTTTGTCGTAATACACGCTAGGTGGTGATAGTTGTACATGGTTGTACAATCTCTCTTTCTCTCATACAGACTACAAATACAAGAATGTCGGGCGCCGGTCGTATTGTAGGTTAAATAAATTCGCGATTTTCTATGACTTTAGTTAGCGATAAATTAGGTGATTTGTTTGCATGATAAAAAAAAAAACTCATAATAAAAAGAAGAAAGAAAAACAAATAACGTAAATAAAGATAAGAAATGGACAATAGGATAAACATATGCGATCCTGACGACGAGGACGAGATAAACAATGAGATATTTCGTGAAATTGAGCCAGTCGCTTGGATCAACGATGAGACCAATTATGATCTCGATGAGATCAACATGTTCTTCCATAGGGTTGATTCCGATCAAATTATATACGAAGAGAAGAAAAAGAGATGCAAGATGATCGGTAAATACGTAATGGGCGATTTACTCGGTGAGGGTAGTTATGGCAAAGTCAAGGAGGTTCTTGACTCTGAGACTCTCTGTCGAAGGGCGGTTAAGATATTGAAGAAGAAAAAATTACGCAGGATACCGAATGGAGAACAGAACGTACAGCGGTATATTCTTATACTTTTATTATTTCAACTCTTTAATTATACTAAAAACTAACAAAAATGTTCTCTTAATTATCATAATAATTGTTACTCTTTGTTTGTTATTCATTCATAAAATTATACAAATTTAATCTCTTCTGGGTGCAGGGAAATCCAATTGCTGAGAAGATTGAAACACAAAAATGTCGTTCAGCTGATTGATGTGCTATACAATGATGAGAAAGAAAAAATGTATCTTATTATGGAATTTTGTGTTTGTGGACTTCAGGTAAAAAATTGGAAACAAAAAATTTTCATCTTGATTTTTGATAAAACTTGGGAAAACAAAAACAAATATTCATCAATTTTTTTTTTCATATTTTCATGGCAAAAATTTTACATTCACAGACTTGAGATAAAAATTCACAAAACAAAATATATTTATATGTTGATCAATGTTTCTCATATTTTTATGTCTTAAATTTGCTATTTATAGACTTCAGGTAATAATTAAAAATTAAAAAAAAACGATTTTTTACCTCTATTTTTGCTGAAAATGGAAAAAAAATTGATCAATATTTTTTTCATGTTGCACGTGTTGACTTTGAGAAAATTAAAATTTGCTGCATGGTGTAAAACCTGAAACTGAAACTAAAGAAAAATGTATTAATCAACGTTATTCGTGTTTTATTGAAAAAAAAAAATCTTTTGTGGACTGAATTAAAATTTGAAATAAATAATTTTTTAATTTGTTATTGCTCGAGTATGAAAAAAAAAAAAAAAAAAATTGATCAATGTTTTTTCATGTTGAACTTTGTGACTTTTGAGATTCTGTGTAAAAATATGCTGCATGCTATAAAACCCGATGGTCAAACAAAAAAAAAACAGATTCATCAATGTTTTTCATATTTTCATGTCATAAATTTTGTGTTTTGTCGAAATCGGGTAAACATTGACAAAAATATCATTTGTGAACTTGGCCTTAGCTCAATATTAAAAAAAAAATCGATCAACTTTTTTTTTAACGTTGCACACGTTGACTTTAAGATATGCAGCATGGTATATCACCGGAGGATTCAGAGCTATGCACGAATTATGCCAAATGTAGATATCTATTTATTAGATTATTTATAGGATATGTTGGAAAGTACTCCTAGCAAAAAATTGCCCATATGGCAAGCTCACAGCTACTTTACACAATTGGTGGATGGACTGGAGTATCTTCACAGCAAGGGAATAGTTCACAAGGATATTAAACCAGGAAATTTGTTGCTGACGCTCGATCAAACATTGAAAATCAGTGACTTTGGGGTCGCGGAGGTAAATGCGATAAATAATACCAACAACAACAAAATAATTTAATAAAAAAATAATTATTGTGGATATTTTGATGATCTCGTTAATTGCAGGCCTTGGATATGTTTGCCAAAGACGACACGTGTACAACGGGACAGGGTTCACCGGCGTTTCAACCACCCGAAATAGCAAATGGGTGTGAAACATTTGCTGGCTTCAAAGTAGACATATGGAGCTGTGGAGTTACATTGTAAGTCAATTTATTCAATTACAAAATTATCAACGAAATCTCCTTTTTTTTCAATCAATCAAGAAAATCTTGCTATACGATAATTTTATTGATTTTCAGATACAATATAACGACGGGTCTTTATCCGTTTGAGGGTGACAATATTTATAGATTGTACGAGAATATAGGAAGAGGCGATTATACGATACCCGCTGATGTTGAGGAAATGTTGGCCTCGTTGCTTGAGGGAATGTTGCAAAAAGATCCAGAGGCGAGATTTACCTTGCAAGAAATTCGCAGGCATCCATGGACGATTTGCTGGCCACCGAGAAGCAAGGACGAGGTTGCTATACCACCACTAAAAGGTCACAAGTGGCACGCAATGACCGTATTACCCTATTTGATGGAATATCTTTATGGGGTTGATAGCGACCCAACGTATTACACTGAACGTCAACTAAACGGTGAGTTTTACGTTATGTAGATGAAAAATAATTTTAAAAAATCGGATAATAATAATAATAATGAAGCATTTATTGTAATATCGGGACAAGTCCCCTGCACTCATCAACCAGCGTTAATACATACGTACAGGCGAGCCACGTTACACAATTTACAAAATTTGAAAACAACGTAAAGAGATAACGATAGGAAATCAACATAGATAGAGCAGGCTACCTAAACCAAAGCTTCAGTATTACACAATAATGCACCTCCACCTTGGTAGAATTCATGCACAGATATACGTTATTTTTTTAAAATTTATTTTAAAAACGATTTATCATTTTATCACTCGATCAATGTAATCTGCAAATGTTCACTCCACCTATGTAAAATCTCATACTGATGTCTCATATTCCAGGAACCTAAAATTTTTCCACTGGAGTATTTTATATCGTAGGAACGACAAGAAAATCTAATAATAACGCGTCTACCTTGTATCTAGAATCACATTTTTTTTTTTTTTTGTATAAACGATTTATTATTTTATTACTCAATTTCCTTACATACTAAATTTCTCCTTCGTACCCCCTAAAATCAGTAGAACTCATACTTGAGAATTCTTCTATTGCTTTTTTTTTATATTGTAGAAATGAAAGATGAAAAAAATGAGAATATGACGGTGATAAATAGCGTGTCTATCTCGTAGCTAGAATCATTAAGAAAAAAATATATAAAGTAGCGATTTATAATTTTATCACGAGCTCCACGTATGTGCTACATTTCTCCTCTGACTCTCTAAAATCAATCGAGCCACAGTTCACACTCTGTAAAATTGTTCTACCAGTGTGTGGTCGCGTGAATCACTACTGAGCCCAGATCACAGTAATCTTTCGCCCATTTTGGTAAGTTTTGTAAACATACGACCATAGCAGTCGAAAAAACTGCTCTCACGAACGATTGCCTGACGATTTCTATTATACATATATTTTTTTTTTTTTCGCTCCATCTTGCATCATTACTAACGATCAAATGTTGTAGTAAAGTTCAGGCGCTCAAAATTCATTCGCATCTTACGTATCGTGTGACCTATCTGAGAATTAATTTTACAGATGATAAGAGGAAGCGTGAAGGCACTTTGTCAAATCGACTTCTAGTATTCTTGTCGAAAACCTGCATCATACTGTAACACGAGACAAAAAAAAAATCTTCGCGTTATTGTTTATTCGAGAAAATGGAACTTGTGCATCTAGGTATCCTTTTTTGTTTCTTTTGTCAAAATAGTTTGCACGTATTTTTTTTTTTTTTGTTTTTTCTTTCTGTTTTTCATGTCGGCAATACTATCACATTTTTTTTTCTTCTTCTCAATCTTCGCCTCATCCGAAATGTGTCGTTTGAAAATTTTCCAGAGTTTTGTGGACTCAATGCGTGATGTTTGTTTTTTTAATCCATAATCATGCTTTGTCTAAATGATAAATCGACGAACGCATTTTTTTTTTTTTTTTTTTTTTTTTTTTTTACGAACTAACGCATGAGCCTATGCAACCTCGTACGTCTCTGCGATTTGAGACTATTTTTCATATTTTTGTCGAGGAAATCTTGTTTAAAATTTGCAAAAATAAAAAAAAAAGGAAGAAAAAAAATTAGGATTTAAAGCCCTCTCGAGACTCATGAATATGAATAAATTGGTGATGATTTTCCAGAGGAAAGAAGACTACAGGAGATGGATCGATTGAGCGGTGATCAAAAGAGTTCATCGAGCAGCAGTAATCCAAACAAATCGAGTTCTAATCACACCAAGAGGCGATGGCGCAAGCCAATATCGTGCATGACCGTCAAGAGATTTCCATCGTGCAAACCTTCGTGATTCAATTCTATATCGATATATCTGCGTCACGGGATGTACTTTTACGGCTCGTTGGTCCTTTGTATTTTTTCTCATTGCCGAAGATAAAAAAAAAAAGAAAAAAAAATCGAGAGAGAGACACCGATTGTTATCGAGGAAAAGTGCTGAATACTATGAGGCATTTGATGCAGCTCGAGCACAACTTCGAATGCATTGAGTATAAACGTTTGTGATATTAATATTAAATAGCTAAAGTAGGTAAAAAAAAAAAAAAAAAAAATCCCCCATAGACTTATCTCATCGCCCCCTCGTTCAAGCTTATCCAGAAAAAAAAAGAAGAGAAAAACGAAGCATCAATCAACGTGTGAGGGTCAAAAACATGTTAATTTCTGTGCCATTGTAAAATTATTATTATTAATAATAATTATTATTATTGTTATTACGTAAGAATGTCGTGTTTGTTGTAGTTAAACTTCTGCCACCTCGCACACATTTGTCTCTTACATATCCATATCTATTTTTTATGAAAGAAAATGAAAAAGGAAGAAGAAAACGTAATGATAATTTTAAAAAATCGCGAATAAGCAAACAATCGAACAAGATTAGAGTGTTGTGCCGTAATCGGTATCGTTACAACGAAAACACACGCATAAACACGAGCTACATGTATAAATTTGATCGTGTCTCATTTTGTATCTCGATAAAAGTCTCAAGTATTCGTCTATACGTATCCAGCACTTTTCTTCGTGATATCAATACGGCCAAGTTATTTGTCATTAAGTTAATAAATAAAAATTGTTAAAACGTTAGTAGATTTTATCGATTAATTCTGCGCTGGACAATTTTTCGCGGATAACAATTATATGAAAATTATAGAGGATGAAAAAAGAAATTGAAAAAATAACGAATGAAGAAATGATGTGAAATAAAAAAAAAGAATAAGGTCATTAACTTGAGAATTTTTACGCATTAAATCGTTCGCACAATTGACCGACTGTGCGATCCGTTTGTTTTGAACAACGAAATTCTTTTTTTCTCTTCAGACAATTTTATAATGATAAATCCTGCTCTATGGGCAGACTATATATATATATATATATTTCTTTCAAAACTTGTGTTCACGACCTTTTGCATGCTGTCGTATCTCAACTATGAACATATCCGGTGTGTCTTGAATGTTTCAAGAAACGTATTATAATTGTATATCACCCACAGTTATTTATTGCTCGATTGTTTCTTTTTTTCGCTTTTTTCTTTTCATATATATATATATTTTAAATTCGTTTCATTAACACGAGCAACGAGTCAATTGGCTATGCCCAGTGACAACAAAAAAACCCAGTATCGAAAGTCGCGAAATTTCATAAAATTCCTCGGTGAGCATGATGAGAAAAAAAAACACGTATTTTTGTCTCAAGTGCCATTCTTGGTTGCCTTCATAAAATTTCTAATGTTTGAAATATTAATTGCAAAATTATCGCGATTCATTTTGCCGATGACGGTTGGAAGTTTGTTAATAACGAGTGTAATAATGGATGTTGAGTGGCGGTGTGTGTGTGTGTGTGTGAAAAATATATATATACATGAAACGAGAGAAATAAGCTGAGATCTCCGAATAAATGTAAAAAATATAATCGTAATATTCGCGATGTTGAGAGGAGTAAAAACTCGGAGGAGAAAACAACATTGGATATAATATAACGCAGAACCTTAAGTGCTTTCGCTTTATTGACGTGTTATTAATCGAATGACAATTGTATATTCAAAGCTGCGAGACGTGCCAATTCGGTTTAAAACAATAAACAAACAAATTCGTTTATTTTCTTTTTCTCATATAAGAACTGCTAATCGCGGCACGTAACATAACTAATAACTGTAACGTTCGTTTATTTTCTTATTTTTTATTTTCAATTTTCAATGGCTGTTAGATATATATATATATATATTACGTGTATAATTACACCCTGGCGAAAATTAAGACGTACAGAAGAAGAAAAAAACACGTGAGGCGAAAAAACAAATATATTCAATGAAGAGTTGGCCTGTTGGTGCAAGTACAAAGAATAAACTGACTCGAACTAAAGAGCCTTCGAGCAGATATATGTATAAATATATATATATATATTATAATGATTATTATTATTATTATTAAAAAAGATCAAAGCTCGTTGGGGCTTTGGCACAATGTATAAGTATTTTTTTCCCGAGAGAAAGAGACAAGAAAAGCGCATAAATATATAGTTTGCGATTATTCTACAATTCACTACCATCAAGAAGAATAAAAAAAGCCACTCTTGTATACCAACTTCGATTTTATTCGAAATGCTCGAAAATGAGGTAAAAAAAAAAAACATCTGATAGCAGCAAATTTTTTATCGAGTGTATTTAACCGAATCGTTTCTACGATGAAGTTCCAGCTAAACTCTATACACATTAATTACAAGACTTTATACCACACAACATATAAACTTTACTATATACGCTCTCATGTACATCAAAATGAAACGAAAAGTATTTCGACTAAGCAGATAAACGAGACAAATAAAAAATAAACATTTGAAAAAATGAAAGAAAATTGTCGCGCAAGTAACCGAATAAATGAATCTTGGTAAACTTGTAAATTTTGAATTAATCGCCATTGAATAAGAAATCTCTGATCCTTTTTGCGTTAAAAAAAATAATGTTTCTGCTTTATCTCGCCTCTTGCTACATGATAACTTTTTTTTCGTGACGAGGGCGCGATACATTATTTTCGTAGGTAGTGCACTTTATTGTTAAATACAAGTCCGGATGACAAGAGTACGAGAGCACGAGAGTAGAATAATTTATGCTCACTCGTATAACTCGCCGAGAGTAATCCTATCAGATTTATATGTCTCTATCTCGAGATAAAAGACTCTCACGATTATTCTTTTTTTGCTCCATTTTATGAAATTTTTTCGAGAACGAAGTGACGAGCAGAGAAACTCGTTTTCATCGTTTTTGAATTTATAATTTTTAATCATATATTGTGAAAAGTGTAATTTTTAAACCGGAAGTTGATCGACCATGACCAAAATGTTGAAATGTATGGTAAATAATCGTTTGACGATCGCAACTCTCGTTGGAATTTTTTGCGGTGCAATTATTGGTGTCGTGATGAAAAAATTGACAGAACAGCCATGGATGATACGAGCAATAATGTATTTTCAATTTCCTGGAGAAATTTTTTTGCGTACAGTTAATATGTTAATTCTTCCATTGGTCGTATCTAGCATTGTAAGCGCAAGCTGCAATCTCAGTAAATCGGGTGAGTGATTTTTCCAACTCGATAAGAGATTTTGATAATGTGAATTGTAGTAACGGCTCGATTTTTTTATTTTTTTTCATTGCTCAGGTAAAATAGGAATGAAAGCTCTATATTATTACACGGCAACTACCACTCTTGGAATTACACTTAGTATAATTCTCTCGCAAAGTATACGACCTGGTGAAATTCATCGAAGAAATGATACAACGATGATGAAACGTTCACAAAAATTTGTTACTACTGATATATTTTTAGATCTTTTACGGTAAATTAATTTGGCTATTTTATATAAGTCAGAGGAGGAAATTTTTCGAGTTGTCAGCATTTTGTTTCTCGGATTTCAGTAACTTGATCACGGATAATATCGTGAGAGCCTGCGTCAGTCAGGTATGATGAGATACATTTTTATAAAGAAGAATTTTTATGAGCTTTTTTGTATTAATGATAATTTTTATCAGTATCAAACCATTTTAATCGAACCGACAAATAATAATTCAGGTAATATAATTTTGAATAATATATTACTCGGTTATTTTTTCCATCGATTGAATTATTTAATATATTTTTTCATTGTTTTTTTTTTTTTGTTTTAAATGGAAAGTATCGATCTACGATTGGAAAATATCCTCACAATCTACCGATGGGACGAATATCCTGGGCCTGGTAATGTGGAGCCTTTTATTAGGAATTGCAATAGGAAATATAGGCGAGAAAGGAAAACCGCTCTTGTATTTCTTTCACGGTCTCTCTGAAGTCATGATGATGATTATGGATTGGGTAACGATGTAAACTATTTGTTTAATTCAACGAAATATTCAAATTATTCAGATAATTCATTGAAAGCTTTAAATTTTTTTTTTTTTTTAAGGCTCGCACCAATTGGCGTTTTATTTCTCATAGCAGGAAAAATTCTCGAATCTGACGATATCAGCTCGATGTTATCACGTTTGGGCATTTACGTGTTGACGGTATTTCTTGGTCTTTCCATTCATGGCCTTATTATTCTTCCATTATTGTACTTTGTGTGCACGAGAAAATCACCGTTCAAGATTTTGTCAAAAATTGGACCAGCTCTTGTAACGGCATGTGGAACCTCCTCCAGGTAATGCAATCTGGTAATATGAAAAAAATAAAAAAATGACTAAATTGAAAGTTTTTATAAATTAAAAACACTTAATTATTTTTTTGGTGATTATTTCAGTACTGCTACTGTACCAATGACTATAAGGTGTCTCGATAAACTCGATATAGATCCAAAAGTATCGAGATTTGTTGCTCCTCTGGGTGCTACAATAAACATGGATGGTATCGCGTTGTATGAAACTATCGGTGCTATTTTCATTATTCAATTAAGGGGATTGGATATCTCGCTAATTAAAGTAATAGCAATTAGGTCAGCATAAATATTTAATCATTTCAAATGAGTAATGAAAAGTGTAATTTTAATTTAATGTAATCATTTTATTTTAATAATTTTATTACAATTTAATTGCACGCTAATTGGAATGATAACAATTATATTGAGATAAAATTTTAATTATTTCAAATAAGTAATGAAATTTTTACGTTTTATTCGATATAATAATTTTATTCTAATTATTTTATTACAGTATAACGTGTACAGTCTCTTGTATCGGAGCTGCTGGTCTTCCAAATGGTGGATACATGATGCTAATTCTCGTTTTAAATTCCATTGGAATTCCAGCAAACGATGTCATGCTAATCATCACGATTGATTGTCTCGTGTAAGTTTTTCAATATTTTTCATAATTTCTACAATTAATCGAAGCTTACGTCTTAATTTTATTAATTATTATTTTTTTCTTCAAAGTGATCGATTTCGAACAACTGTAAACATAATATCGGATGCACTGGGTGCAGGTGTAATAGCTCATTTAACGAAAGACGATCAGATCGTGACCGAATATTTTGATGAAACGACTTGACCATTAAATTCCGAATTACTAAGCGATTGTGATGATAAAAATGGAGGCAAGATGTAATTTTTAAATGAATTATATGAAAAGTAATGGAAAAACTTAATTGTCTCTTTTACTTTTGTATTATGTATTAAAGCCCCGTCGATTTTTGATGAAATTATTTTTAAAAATTGGCGTAAAAATTTTAGGCATCTTCTTTTTTGCCCAGTTTTATTTTTCCCGCGTGTTATCGTTCAACATTCAAAAATGTTCGAAAACGGAAGTTCCAAAAAAGGAATTTGAATATTGCGCGCGAGCTTTTTTACGGATCGATGAAGAAAAAAAAAATGTTGCGATCCGAGCGCCGTCTCGCGGTTCATTTCGCGTTCTTACTCTCTTGCACACACCGTACTCTTGAGTCGCCTGCACAGCGCAGGGCACGCGAGAGAGAGAAGGATGCGCATTGAGCTTGCACCTGGCTGCATCAGGGCGCACACACAGGGAAACAAATACAGCATCAGAGAGATCGAAACGTCTCGAGTCTTTCCAGAACTATCAACGGAACATTTTTATATACATATGGGGCCACGTATCGATTAAATTTTCATTCAAGACTGATTGATACAATTTTAAATATTTCTCGCGTTCATATAACGAATTCATCGTCGAGTAAAAAGCCGATTGAAACAGATGAATGCGAAAGATATTCGTTGGAAAAACCGTTGAGAGCAGTGACATAATCTCGAGTGGGAGGTGCGTAGACGATTCGCGCTCAAGCGAAACAATTTCACATCCGTACTAACGGTCGTTATACACCCAACAACACACACAGGCACAATAGCGGCAAGTCCGGACGCTCTTTCATTCTTTTTTTGTCTTTTCGCCGTGCATGTGTCTTTTTTCTCGACTGTATAGACGCGAGAAAAACGTCACAAAGTGATTTAAAAAAATCGTAACTTTTCGCACTTCCGGTATCATTGATCGAAAAACGATATATAACGTGACAGTTTGAGTTGTGGATAAAAAAAATAAACGTACCGGTAAACAAACTTAGAAAAAAAAAAAAAAAAAAAAATGAGACCCGACACTCGTAGCGTCTCTTTTACGTTTCATCGCGAGGCACTTGGCGAACGTAATTCACCCCGTTTGAATACACCAAATTCGCGTAATCTTCGACAAAGACTGCAGGACCGTTTTGACAAAGAGAAAATAAGCGAAGTTTCCGTCCGTTCGGCGAGGGAGAACAAAAAATCAAACGTCGACAAGGACAGCTCGGAAAAAGGTTGGAGCAATTTAAGTCTGGGAAATGTTTCGGCGGATTCACGACGTGCCCTGAGAAATGGAGCTGAAAAATTGTCAAAAACTATATCATCCGTCAGGACTACCATAGGGACGATTTCTCAGGTTTGCTATACACATAAAAAATATGTATAGGGCGTTTCAGCTCAACTCGAACTATCATTGAAACTTTTTAAATTTTAAAAAAATTTTGACCCTTTTTGTAAAAGAGGCGATTTGTTACTAAATCTTGAATTTTTTTTAGGATCAACGAGCTAGGTGGCGATCATTTAAAAAAGATGAAACTGAATTTTCATATTGATCTTGTTGAAAATTTCAAGATAAATGGACATTTTGAAAAATAACTCGCACTGTAATCTTTCAGCCCAACTCAAACTATTTTTGGAGCTATTAGCGATTTAAAAAATCTTTTAGTATTTTTTAACAAGATGCCAAAAAATATTCTTTACTAAATTTTTCGAATTTTCGCCAATTAAATAAGTGTCCTGAGGAATAATATATATATAGTGACATAATAGTTTATTTGCACCTTGCAGATTTTTTCAATGTCCCTTCCCGATTCATTTACCAATACATTTTCTGAGGAATAATATATATATTTTTTAAATATATATTGTACACGTATATAAATGTTTATTGCTTGAAAAAAATTGATTTTTTATAGACGTAACATAAATATATACATTTTTGACCTTGCCATGATTATTTTTTCTTTTTCAAAGTTCAAATGTGAGCTATTTCTTCCCAATTTTCATTAGCTTATAACTACGAAACTTGCAGCACGCACTCTTTTTGCCTGCTATGATTCTTTTTTAGAAATTTTGGTGTATATCTTGCCCAAATCAATCAGGCTTATCAATGTCCACATTCGGACTTTGCGTTTTTTGCACAATTACAACTGACGTTAGAAAAATTGAATTGGCAAATACATTTTTCTTGTTAATTAATCAAAATACTCGAAGAATTTTTTATTCACCAGACATTAATAATGTGACAATCAGTAAATCGGACAATCTGCCCCGAGTATCAATTATTTTTTGATTCGCACAAAAAGAAAGTTTTTGCTTGAGGAAGAAAGTTTTTGCTCGAGGAACAAAAATTTTTGCATCGCATAAATTCATACTCTCACTCTATATTTTTATGTTTTTTCTTTATAAAAGGTTTAATCAAATTTATTTATTTTTTTCAGAAATTTAGAACATCGACACGCAGACGTCAAATCCTGGATGAGCAGCAATCACCAGGTGCTTGCAAGACTCAAACTCCCCAGACTCGATCGCGCTGTTTGCTCGGTAGAACGCCAACGAAGCTTTACAGTCCATTTGGCATCGAGTCACCAAGACGTGCATGGGGAAAGGAAAATGACACAATGCCAATTTCGATAAATTCAAAAGCCGATGAACGTCGTCAAACATGCCGTCCTTTTCGTTTCGTTACAACGAGAGGATTTTCGGCGCTGAGATAAATTAATTTATTTACAAATCAGGGAGATTATTAATGCTTCTCGAGGTCGAATCGATTAACATTAATATTACATTAATAGTATTACATGAATTTAACGAGAGCGACACGCTTCGTTGGCAAGAAACGAAGGCTGACCGACACGTAATTTATATTTTTACTTTCTTTTTTTTTACTCTAGTTTATTTTAATTATTTATTTTAAGGAATTCACGAGCATCTCTACGGCCATTTCGTTTTAGGACCAATGGCAAATACATAAATGTATAGCTTATTTAAGAATACCAAAATTATTGCTCGATATTTTCACCAAACGCTATAGATTTTTTACTTTTCTATGATATTTCTACAACTCTCGATAATTCATCGTATATACAGTGCGTAAATTATACATATCCCACCCCCAACCCCCCTTTTTTTTATGTATCCGCTATTCACACATAATGTGAAATAAAATCTCCCGAATCAGCACAAAAATCCGTGCTGAATAGCACCAAAACAAAACGTAATGAAAATTTATTCTCTGATCTGTATTTTGTTTTGATTTTTTTTTTTTTTACAGAAGAGCTTTCAGAGCTATGTAGGGAAGTTCTTAACGCGCAGTCGTGAAATTAGCGGCAAAATGCGCCATCGCGTGCACCACAATCCAGAGCAGAGAGTATCAAAGTAAGAACGGAAAGACTGGAACACGCGTAAAAAAAAAAAAAAAACGAGAAACAAAAAATCGCGCATTGCGGCAAAAATCCATGTAAATTACATAATATTCGTGTTGTAAATTTATTATTATGCCTGTGGCAGTGGCAAAATGGATCTCTACGCGATTCAACAAAATCCAGAGGCTGGAATGAATTTTCAAACAAGGTGAGTCAATTATTATTGTAATTATTGAATAATTTTAATAGCTCATCCATCGTGTATCGTAGTAGACGAGAAGTCTTCCTCTTCTCATTCAGAAAATTCATTTTTTTTTCTTCAATTAATCGATTATTTATGCATAAATAGAATTTGGCTCACAGAAAAAAAAACGATTTAAGAGAATGAATATTACTTTTATTATTATTATTATACATATATATATCCTGTGTATAATATATATATATTTATGGCATATATATCGATACATAATACACAAAACGTGTGCGCGTGTCCCGTGACCTCATAGTTGCATTTCCATCCTCAAGCTCCACAGACGTTGCGTCGGTCCACTCTGGATAGACGAAGGGAAAAAAACTTTATGAAAAATCCTTCAGTGCGATAAAACAAATAATAACTTACCAAAAATTTATTGCAACAATCATCGTGTTCCTTTAATCTCGAAAATAAACCCGATCGTTATTCTCGTTGTCAAGTGAGGTAAAAAAAAATTCCATTGTTTATTTATTTTTATTTTTTTCATAACGTAAAAAGTGCATACGATAAATATGATGTGCAGAGTGCTCCGTGATTCCAAATGAATACCGAGAAATAAAAATGAATAAATGTCTTGTCACATCGTGATCCATAATTAGTTATCATATCGTTATAATTTTAATCTCAATCGAAATTACGTGAATACCAGAAAAAGAGAGAGAAAAATAAAACTCGTTATATTCTGAGAAAAATTCTGCAATGTTTGCAGCCTCTTCCTGGGATGAAGACACGATAAGGTATAAAACTTAAGGAGAGCCAAATATAAAATCATTTTTTCGCTGTTATATTTTTTTCGTCTTCAACTTCGTTTATTGATAAAAAGCGAGAATTTAATGGGGAGGGTTAAATGTACAAAAATTGATAATTACCAAGGCACTGGTATCTACACCCCTAGTGTACCGAGTACATTCATAATTATTTCCATGCATCTTTATAATCGTATAATCTTAATAAACTGATGCGAAAGGGGATAAAAGTTCCAGGCGATCGGAAATACCTAATATTTCACTTATCAAATTGGTATCAGTAGATACGAGGAAGATTTTTGCGGTGACCCGGCTTACCCTCACCTTCCCATTATCTGTGCCAAACGCGCAAATGCGTGAGAGATCTCCGAAAGACCCGCATTACCCCCAGGTTCCCTTATTATGAGCGCGACGCCGCTTAGCGCGGCAATGGGCGGCGCGCGGGTGGGGGTAGAAAAGGTGGGAGCAAGCGCGCCGACGCGGCGCAAGCGAGGCAGGTCAGGGCTGGGCTCAGTCCGCTGACCGCGCTCACTCGGTATACTTTGTTGCTATATATACGCTGTGAGTCCCTCGCGCGCGTTTTGTCGCCGCTGTGCGTCTATATAATTGCTAGAAATATATACACGTATATATATTTATAAACTTATACACACACACAGTTATCGTAAATTTCTAACCTCGCGAATCAAGTGTGTTCCTCGAGTCTCTCATCACGCGTGCAGTCAACTATTATATATACTCGATCGGGAATTAATATTTCACGTACGTTCTTTTTTTTTCACGTTAAAAACGCGGCACAATGTGCTTATATAATTGTCGCCGGTGCATGTACTAACTGCATAAAACGCGTGTCGCGCGGACTGAGAGAGAAAGAGAGAGAGTTTGTGTGCCTCTGTCGCGTTCTTTTGGCCCTTGTCCCTATTTCAACGACGTACCTCTGTGTGTGCGTGCGTGTGTTTGAGACCGTCGAGTTTCCTCCCGCCTTCTTTTCGACCGGTCAGCCCTCTCTCGTCCGCTACTTTAACCCTTTCGCATCCCGCGATCGCCCCCCCCGCTCCCCGTGTCGTTCTCTCGCTTTTGTGATAAAGCTTGCAAAGGTAGGTTTTTACTTCGTCTCGTTCTTTTCACGATTTCCGTTTTTCGGGTTTCGCGACGTTTTGCTTTTTTTCATTCGCTCTGTGTACCTGTATTATATATATATATATTTGTACATTCATATATATGTAAAAGTATATATATATATATATATATGTGCATTGTGCGCGTATTCATTCGCGTTTCCGTGAGGCTTCTCCCCCCACTTTGATCATACTGACAGCTTGGTCGATTCACGACTTCTCTCCCCCCCCCCCAATGCCCTCGTGAGCGTTTTCCCGGGTCTTTCCGGACAAAAAAAAAAAGAAACAGTGAAACAAGTGCTTGTTTACAACTACGGAGTTTTTCTTTTGTTCCGTTTTATCATTGACGCGAAATAGTACGCAAGGTTTTTTTTTTTTCGTTTCTCACAGTCCCGCTGCTTCTCTCTTTCTTCGGTGATAGAGTTCGTGGCTGAAGCGCGTCGCAACAAAGTAATACACTCCGCGCTTTACGCGTCCCTCGCCTCTTGCTCTCGGCACACGCTCCGAAAATATTCGTAAACATTGGTGCTCGATGTACAGCTACGGCGAACAATTCGGGGATTACTCGCAAGATTACGCGGCTTACGATAACACACTGAGGTGAATGATAATTTTTTTCGTTTTTTTTTCCATTCTGTACATTATTTTCTTTCATCGTATATATATATATATGTATATATGATAGACGGGATTTCACGATCGACGGGGAGACGCGCGCTCAGAGCGTTGTTGCATGTAACGCGCGTTATTCATCGCGAACCTTTTTGCTAACCTGCGACTGTGCTTAACCTCAAAATTAAAATCGCGCCTCACGCCGACCGAGCGTTTTACGTGTCCGAAGCATCTCGAGTGCTAACGTAAAGAAACGTCCGAATTGAGTTTTGTTTTCTTCATTTTTTTTTTCTTTTCTTTTCTCTCGCTTTATTAGCTTGGCTTATTTTTTGGTGCGTTTAAATTTAATCGAAAAAAAAAGAAAAAAAAAAAAATCCATTTACGTTTTATTCTTATTCTCCCTATGTTTGTTTGTTTCTGACACACAGGTGCGACAACAAAAAAAAAATGCACATTTATTTTATATTTATTTTTGACTGCTTGAAAAGAAAAAAAAGTGAAAAAAAAAAAGAAAAAATTACGAGGTGTGCCCGACGAATAATGGCATTTCGTCAGAGAGACATAGTAATGAATTTGTTTATATTTTTTGTATTTGCCGATTCCCTCGATGATTTAATCAACGACAACGTCGTCGACACAGTTGGAGCGTCCAGCCGCAAGAATATCAGCAGATACAAACGACCGAATTGACCGGTTTTGGTGGTCAGGAGTTGAATCAAAATTCAAATCAAGCGGCCGGACGAGATTTTGCTCGTTATCGCAAAATGACCGATCAGCACGAGCAGCAACATTCACAAATGAGGGATGATTCTAGAACAAATCTTATCATCAATTATTTGCCGCAGAGTATGACCGAGAAGGAGCTCTACAGTATGTTTGTGACAATCGGACCTGTGGAATCCTGCCGAGTCATGAAGGATTACAAAGTAAGTTGAAAATTATAATTTATAATATTTTTCTTTTTTTTTTCTTTTTTTTTTTTGTTATTTTCCATATAATTTTTCAACACTGATCACAATGCGCCAATGATCAATGCGAGTTGAAGTATCGCGACGATATTTTACATATACAAGTATATATACATATTTTTTTATTTTTATGTATATATATATATTTATGTATCGTATAGACATCGAAAAAAAGAAAAAGAAAAAAAAAAATAAGAAACACATGAACATCTCAACGGTCGTGTACCCCTTTGTCAGATAATAATGTCTTTTCTTTTTTTATTTATTCATTTGTTTTTTTCACATAGACTGGCTATAGTTACGGATTTGGCTTTGTGAACTATGCCAAAGCCGACGATGCGGCTACAGCCATAAACACCCTGAACGGTCTTCAAGTACAGAACAAGCGATTAAAAGTGTCGTTTGCACGTCCTTCTGGGGAGGAAATCAAAGAAACTAATCTCTACGTCACGAATCTCCCAAGGTATAACATTGCCTTCGGAAATGATGAAACGCAATGCTATTTAATTAATTGATTTTTTTTTTATATATTTTTTTTCTTGTTTGTTTCTACTCAAAAATTCCCTCACGGTTTGACGACTTTTATCGTTTTTCTTTTCTCGCGATTCGCAACCACTCGTACATACCTCGGAATCCATTTTCTTTTTTTTTTTTAGAATTTTTTTAAAAAATTTTAACGACAAATTTTACACGCCCACGTTCTCGCTACAACGAGACAAGAGTGAAAAATGTTTTGTTTGTTTTTTTTGTTTTAAACCAATTGCAGGAACACAACAGAGGGCCAGATTGATGATATCTTCAATAAGTATGGGCGCATCGTACAAAAGAATATCCTGAAAGACAAACTTACCGGCTTGCCGCGTGGCGTTGCTTTTGTCAGGTGAGTCGAATTTTATTCCCTCAATTTGGCGGAGATAAAAATTTTCCCCTATATCTCTCTACGAGTTTAGAAATTGGATGATACTCAAATTCTCAATGAACAGGTGGTAGAAATGCCCGTGATTGAAAGGCAACATTATGCAATTTTCAACATGCATATCCTCCTTGTGTCTGACTATTATTCGTTTTATATATTTATATACATATATATATATATATACACACACACATCCATTTATTTCGTGAAGTTCCGCGCCAGAGTATTTCTGCTCGAGCTACCTGGCCTGAAACCCTCACTTGCACAATTTCATTTTACGCCTCTCCTATAAGTGACCCACTTTGCTTAGAAATCTTGCCCAGCCAATTTCTTCACCCCCTCATTTATTTACTCCTAACTCGCGAATGTTTCTTCTCATTAAAATATTTTGCTCGAAAAATATTCTGATTGAATTTTTTTTCTTGTTCGACTATCAACGTTTTCCGAATTTATCGAATTTATCTTGTGTAGGGTTGAAGTAATTGGTTTTTTTTTTTTTTTTACTTTTTTTTTGTTTATATGTTTTTTCTCAATGACTGTGTCGACAGATTTGACAAGCGCGAGGAGGCCCAAGAGGCAATAAATCATCTTCACGGGACGATACCGGACGGCGGTTCGGAGCCGCTCTGTGTTAAAATTGCGGAAGAACACGGTAAACAAAAGGCGGCTTACTACGCTGGCTGGCAGGCTGGTTACAATCAGAGTCGTGGTGAGTAATCCTTGATTTTTTTTTTTTACCATTTATTTGTTTTTTTTTTTTTTTTTTTTTTTTTAATTTGTTTATTTTTTTTCTTTCTTTATTGTGTTTTAATTCTCAAACTCCTCATGCAAGATTTTTGCACCGTTTGTGAATATCGGGAAAGATATCATCTAGGATTTTTAACTTATTATTATTTCTTGCCTAAACTTTCTTTTTTTGGTTTTAATTTATTTTTTTATTTTTCATTGTTTTCATTCAATTGCGTTATTTTTATTAATTTTTTTTCACATCTTTTTACCCATCATTGTCTGAGATATAATTTCATTTTTTACATTAATTTTATTTATTAACAGTGTCATTCGATTATGCCATTTTAGTTCACTAATTATTTTCAGTTTACCCGCATATCCATCAGTGAGTGTTGCGTTTATCGTTTAGTCCCTTACTATTATTATTATTATTATTATTTTTTATTATATTAACTATCACGTAGAAAGTCTCGTACTCATACACATAAATAGGTAGATAATAAAAATGGTGTTAGACGTGGCTTGATACAATTTTTTTTTTCTTTTTTTTTTTTTTTTCCTTTTTTTTCGTCGGTCATAGTCGGTTTTTGGCATGAATTTGCGGTGATTCAAAATTAGCTATTTCCTCACACTCTCTCTCTCTCTCTCTCTCTCTCTCTCTCTTTCTTTCTTTTTATTTTTGTTTTTGTCGTACAGCAAATTAATTACTGTTAATATTGCACCACGCAAATGATCACATTCGTGTTTATTCTAATGCGTACCTATTTTGCCAGATAAGACGTTCGCCTCTAAGTCGGATACCAACAGCTTTTCGCACTAGACTCGCAATGTTGGAAAAAAATATATATATATATCTGACAAAACTCAAATTTACGCTCAACTCGACGCAGCTTTAATAAGCCGATTTTTTTTTTTTTTTTCTGTTCTTTTAATTTTCTTTTTTTTTTTTTTTCTCTCTTTCTTTTGTTCGTCTCGTCTTTTGTGAATTGCGCGTACGGTTGCTGCTGTACATAAATATTATTTTTTTCGCTCTAATTGGGCGAACGAGCGTGTGCGTGCGCTTTTTGACAACCCCACAACCGACCGGTCGTCAGCGGGATATCTTCCTTCTCCCCCCACCCCCGCCCGGCCGCCCGACCGCCCCCACATCGCCACCACCCCGTCCCGTCTTTGTCGGAAGCGAAACGAGCCCGGGAGATGCAGCGAATTGTCATTAGAGGAAACACACAAACACACATCCACACACATGTACGTCGTCGTCTCAACGATCCAAAAGTGTTTTGTGTGTCGTGAATTTTTGGCCAGGAGAACTTCTTCTCCACTGCTCTCTACATGGAACATTGAGCGAAATCGTGAACTCGTAGCATCACACGCGCGGCCGAAAAAAAAAAAAAAAAAGAAAAAAATGAACAATCTCTCAACATTCGCAAGAAACTTTATTCAATTAGTCCATTCGTACCCGAGACACGAATGGCGCAAACTTTGGTATTTCTTTTTGTTTGTTTTTTTTTTGTTGTTTTTTTTTGTCTCTTTTTCGTCATTTTTTGATTTTTTTTTTCTCCACCACGGAACTCGCCATCCTTGACGACAGCGTGGCAACCGACGATTTTTTTTTTTTTTTCTTCAATTGTATCGATAATGTATGAATACATATATATATATATCTACATATATATATATATATAAAATTACTTTTCTTCCATTAAGACGATAATTATCACTTTGCACACGATTGTTTTATATTGTCAAAGAAAGAATGATAACGAGAAAAGAAAACAAACAAAAAAAAAAAGATTGACAAGAAAAATCTTTATTACGAGTAGTATGTCACGTTGCTTACGTCGAGTAACTTTTTGTACTGCATCGTGTAATCATTTAACCAGCAAAAAAAAAATAAGAGAAAAAAATATATATATTTTTTTGTAAAAAGGAATTGATATCTCGACTGATTTGTTGTATTCCTCCATCCAACATATCATTTTCTTCCATCACTAATACCGAAATTTACTGTATCATGTTGCAGAACCGTATTCTTAATCCGCGGATCGATTTAGTTGTCGAGAGAGCGCTGCGACGAATCAGTTTACAACGACATTAGATCTTTGGCCTGTAGTCAGCCTGAAAAACGAATCTTTGTTAACGGTACATGCATAATTATATTACATACATTGCGATATTATAGCTCTCTCTCTTTCTCTCCTCTATATATACATACATACATATATATATATGTATATATATATATATTTCTCTCTCTCTCTATCTCTCTTATTATCTCTCGCGTAATGGAGAGTTTGGCTGCTGACTGCAAATTTCATATGTCAAGCTTTTTCATTTTCTTTTTATTTTTCATTGTTCACTTGATTTAATTTTTTTTTTCTTTCATATTTGTTCCTAAAACATTTCAATATCTCAAATATGCATGGCTGTGTCTTGTACCGCTGCAGAGACAGATGAGGAAAAACAAAAAAAAAATCAAATTATACAAAATTATCCTTTGAAATTCGTTTGCTCAAGATACAAATATATATTTTAACCTTCCATTTCTATTTCATTGCTTACCAATTCGACGAAGGAGAATGTCTCTATGCAACAAGGAAAAAATACCAGCACTATCATAATTATTATAATTAGGATTGAGAGGGCTTGACGTTCGAGCATATATTAAAACAAAAAGAAAAGAAGAAAAAAAAAAAGATCGCTTATAATGCCAATTCTATAATATTGTGACGTTTATATCGAAATCTTCACGTTAGATTAGAGCTTCAGGTTAGAGCCAACAATCAAATTGTGCTATTGATGATAATTTTCAGACGCTCATTACGAATATGATTAATCTTATGATACTCGATGATAATGTACAAAGAAAAGAAACGAAAAAAAAAACGTCAATCGATAATGCCCCAGCTCATTCGACTATAACGCCGTTAATATTGTATCAATAGATACTAGAGAAGAAAAAAAAGATTGCGCTGCTTCAACAGAGTCACAATCCTAATTCCATTGGATAGCAATGGACCGAACGTTTCAATGAGTATTTCGTGCAAATCCCGTTGACGATCTTTTACGCATTAGCTCAAATTACAAAAAACAAACAAAAGCATTGTCTCTTCAATATCGATCTCTAGAAATTTAAATATTTCGTCAACCAATATAAGACATTACAAGAAAAAATACAAAATCCACTACATTATTAAATTACAAATTTGACGAGCATTGATATATAATATCTTGGCGTTAATAGGACAAAAAGCATTCCATTGGATAGCAATGGACCGAACGTTTCAATGCGTATTTCGTGTTAACCCCGTTGACGATCTTACAAGAAAAAATACAAAATCCACTACATTATTAAATTACAAATTTGACCAGCATTGATAAATAATATCTTGGCGTTAATAGGACAAAACGCTTATACGACTTGACCGAATAATCCCCACTATTGTTACTATAGAATGTTGTCCTGTTTCATATTCGATTTGATGTTTTTGGAAAATAAGAGTCATTTTCACGAATTCTTATGGACAACATTTGGCTTGATGTAAAACATTGTATCGCGTGTTAACAATGAAAAACGAGCGACCAATGAAAACGTCAATATCAAAGCTAACATATTTACAAAAGATCTCGGTCTTTGCAAGGGGCTCTCTGTCTTTCTTTCTCTCTCTCTCTCTCTCTCCCTTTCCCCCTCTGTTTATCGCGCCTTTACATAGCATAGACAAATATTCGATAGAAACTTGAAACATAACTGGAAAAAAGGAAAAAAAAAATCCTATTTAACTGCCTCTATTTGGAATATAATTATATTGCGAATGTGCTGGTATTTAGCTTGGATGAATATCGTACTGGTCGTATCTCAAAAGACTTTCGTTTTCCAGAATTTTTCATCTTTTCGTGTCGCCTCGAGCCGAAATCCGAGATTCACGTATCAAACGTTAAATACGTATCATAATAATATTTGTGAAAATTGAGAGCTTGTTGAGACCTTTGAATAATATCCGGTTGCTCGTTACTCTCGACTGATTCGACGATTTGGTGCTCAATAACGTACACGAGGATTATAATTGTAGAATAATAATGAGAAATATAAAATGAGAAAGAAGTGATGACTCAACTATATAATAATTATTCCAATTAAGAAAAAAAACAGCTGGACGTACTTTAAATGAACAAGATCTTCGCTCTACGAAAAAAAAAAAAAAAAAAAAAAAAAAGTAAAAAACGCCCGTCTGCATAATTGATCTCTGTTGGATCTTTTCGAGCATGAGTTTTGTCGCTCAACGTGAAACATCGAGATGTTTAAATTGTAATGAAAAAAAAACAAAAAAAAAAACAACAACAGCAACAAAGGCCTTGATGACGACAGTGATATTTGACTTTATGAAATATTTCATGTAAATCCTGTTGATATACTCGGTAATTTATACACCTTAATATCTTTGGCTTTACGGAGGAAAATTGGTGGAACGAAGAAAAAAGAAAAAAGTGTGTACATAAATCGGCAAAAAATTGAAAATGAAGATTTTTTTTGTTTTATTATTATTTAGACTTACGACAGTAAGTAGTGTGAAAATTTGTAAGGCCCAAAGGATCGAAAGTGTCAATAAGCCTGAAAGGTAACGAATAGGAGTTTCGAGAAAAGACAAAAAATAGAAAAGTCTGGTAGTGCTAACGATGGCTGTGATAAGGATAAGAGGAATTGTAGGAATTAAAAAGAGAATCAAAAAAGAAAATGGATAACGCCTGAAATATCAGGCGAGACGGAACAAAGCAAAAAAATTAAATTTCTTGAATGACATTGCTAATTAGGGCTGAAAATTGTAGTGGGCCCGTAAAATACCCTCAAGTAATAACACTCGATGTTTTATCTCTCTATGTAGCACATTCTCCTTTTGCGTCTCACAAATACAGTAATTAATGTCCGTCTGCAAATGAAATCTTTTTTATCTCGTTTCATTTGGCAAAGGCTCGAACTTTATTACTGTATGTGTAATATATAATATTCGTATTATTATTATTATTATTATTATTATTATACCAAAAACTGATATTATAGACATATACATAAACTATACATGTATATTCTCTCTGAGATTAGTGCTTTTGCGTAAAAATGTTACAATCGTTCTACATCAATGTTCATAATTAATTATGCAATTGTTTGTATATTTATATTTACACGTTGTTAATCGTTGATCGTAAATCAGAAAAAAAAGCACAAAATTCATCATCAACTTTACACCAAAATGCACATTTACGAAAAAAATAGACTGGCGACGATTATATTTCTCTTGGCAATCGCATCGATAGATTGGCAAAAAAACAAAAATAAGTACATCTATCGTTATAGAGCAAAAAATTTCACAAATCGAGCCCTTTTTGCCCAGTTGATTTTCGTACATGTGCAGCAGCAGCAGCAACAGGAATAACAGCAGCAGCAGTAACAACAGTCGCAACACGATAAACGAGATCAACGATCATACAAGCTGCAAAACATGAAATTCCATCTAATTTGGAATCTCAGTCGCAGATATGAGACCGTTGACGCATGAGAATGATACACGCTCTCTCGTTCTGCTCTCTTTAACGAGACTTGGCCCATGATGATATATTTTTTTTTTTCTTTCTTTTTTCCTTTCATTGGAAAATTGCCAGCAAATGAAGATGACAAAAGAACATTTAATATCGTTTCTAATCCTACTCGTTCTATCTAGTATCTCTCTAGCACCGCATCTCTGTTCTCTGATAAAATAGCTCTCGATAGAAGAAATAAAACAAAGTACCGAAATTTGTGTTGTAAAATTTGTTCAGCAGCCCGGAGTACTCTTTTTTTTTGTTTTGTTTGTTTATTAATATATAAATATATAATAATATCGTCGACGATCTTTGGGTCTTCACGAAATATTATAAAATATTGTGCGAGGACACGTGTAACGTCACTTGTATCGTAGTAATATTTATCTTAGTAAAAAAAAAAACAAATTCTTTTTTTTTTTCCTCGTTTTTATTGTCGTTTTTTTTTTTTTTTTTTTTTGGCTCTTAGTAATTAATATTTCGAACATCGCATTTGTACTGACGTATTTTTATGTTTCAGGTGGTGGACGAGGACGAGGAGGAAGCACCAGTGGATCTCCAACTGTTGTCGTGAGTGGAAGTACAGGAACAGGAGGGACAGCTATGATTGGTACGCGCAGCAGTTATGGAACACGCGGAGGTCATCATGGGGCTGGATTTATCGGTAGTGGAGGTGGCGGTGGTCCAGGAGCTATGAGAATGGAAAAAATACATCCTCATCGTTTTAATCCAATTGGCATGGGAAGTGGAGGTGGTTACGTACAATCGCACTTTTGGTGATTTTGCGAGGCAATCTCGAGGGTATCGTTCATCAGTTAATTACAAAAACAAAAACAACAATATCTCCAACAAGAAGAATATCAGCAACAACAATAAAAACGCTCAGCAAGCTCACAAAACTCGTTATGATCGCAATCATCGTGGATTTTTTACACGCTAAAAAATCAAATGGAAACGGACGATGCAACACGAGAATAGGATTCCTTCATCTATCTGTCTCATCTTATGTCTAATTTTTATTCTTCTACTGTCCATCATCGGATTTCATCAATTTCGTTCGCTGAAAGAAAAAAAAGAATAAAAAAAACTCGTCGATTCGCAGTGACGTCAGGAAAGTTCAGATGATCGTTGAAAGTCTGCACGTTTTTTTTTTTCCTCTCATTTTTATTTTCTGTTTTTTTTTTAAGCAATTCCAATTATCGTTGATTTTTTTTTTTTTTTTTTTTTTTTTTTTTTACAACGTTTGTGATCAACGATCATCCGATGTTTTTCAGAGACAACGCAATTATTTTTCTCGTGATCTTCTCACGCACGTGAGAAAATGCGACGTGAATTTTTCTTTTTTTTTTTTCTTTTTTTTTATATATATATATATTTATATATATATATATATATATATATATATATATATATATATATATTCCTCTTCGTATTCAATGAGTCTTGATTCCTCATTGATGATCTCTACGATTTTTTCTCTCTTGATATGTGAACAATGGAAATTTAAAAGAATCCAACAGGCTACGTCGAATATAGGAAAAAAAATATTCGACCTGTTGCGTCGAAACAGTTTTAAAAAGTGTAAATATATGAAAAGAAAAAAGAAAAAAGAAAAAAAAAAGAGAAAAGTTGTATCGTCGTGCGCCGCCTTTCTCTCTTTTTCTCGCTGCGTTAGATAAAATGAGATTAACTCTTCATAGGTGACAAATTTTTAGTGAATAATGTACGAGGCAAGGGCGTTTTATCGAGATACTCTTTCGGTCTTCTCGATACGTCGCGATTATTTGCGTGGCGAATGAAAACGTGTTTTAACGCTTTTGGCACGTTTGAAATTTTTTTTATTGTGCCTTTGAGAGAAAAAGGATAGATAAAAAAAGAAAAAAAAAAAGAACTCGATTTTTGTGATCGTTTGCAAGAAAATGGAACAATTCACTATATATATATATAATGCATCACCAGCTTTGGTCCAGCAATATTCATTCGAGTGAGTCTGCTGTTTATTCTCTCACGAGAAAAACTTGTCGCGTGGACAACGACAACGAGTGATCCTGAATCCGAATAGTGTCAGACCGAAAAATTGACACGAGAAATGAGGAATATTTCAACAAGAGGCATTTTTAATATCGAAGAACAAAAAAAACAAATCTTACAGTTTATAAAAAAAAATAATAATAATAATAATAATCGAGAACTCTCTCTCTCTCTCGCGAATCTCGAATTCACACACAATTTCTAGTTGCTTTGAAAAAAATTGTCACAAATCTTTGTGGCAAAAGGATGAGCATTCAAAATTATCGATAGAATTAATGTCTATAATAAAACAAAACAAAAAATATCTTTATATTACATTCAACTGCTACAGTTTAATTGATGGGTATTATTGAATTGATTGCGGAAAAAATCATCGCTGTCGAATTTTCGCGAGAAACAAGAATATGATTTTTTCATGCCCTGGTGGCAGAGTGAGAAATAAATTTGTCACGAGTAAACGCAACGATGCGAAAGAGTTTTCTTTTTTTTTCTGTTTTTTTTTTTTTTGTTTTTTATATATATAAACAAACAACACTCTGGGCTCTTTCTTTCTCGTGAATCCTTGGATTAATGTTTGATTCGAATCCGAGCGGGCTTTTTTGCTGCCCGTCTGGAATATTGTAAATATTGAATGAACAATCTTTTTTGTTTTTTTTTTTTTTTTTTTCTCGAGCACGACACGATTCTATGCTCGTGTGAGTTGGGAGGAAAGAGGAGCCGTCGTTTGGGACGGAATTGATATACATACTTCTCCGCATTTATAACGATGATTTAGTCGATTACTCAAGCATGTACCAAAAAATTGTAATAAAACTAACGTCCTCTATTATGCAACGTGGCCAAGAGAAATTTGCGTTATTAAAAACAAAACGAAAAAGATAAAGAAAAAAAAAACCAAAAATCTTCAATTGTGAACAAGATGTAATTTTGAAAAATTATTTTACATGGATGGAAAAGATGAAGAAAGAATCGATAATATTGATGCACCATCACTTTCACGGAATACGACGATTAATTCCATATCCGATGAGGGTGACAATTGAAAGTCCTCGATGTTTCTGGTATCTGAAAAAAATATTATCGAGCCATCGTTTAAAACATTGATGATAAATCAAATGAGGTCAATCACAAATCCATAAAATAAAATAAAAATACCTTCGTTGAAAATTTCTATTGAAGCCTCTTTGAATTAATTTTTGGTGATTAATTTGCAATTTTTTCAAGGAGATCTGATGATTTTAGCCAGTCACGATGTTGCCCTTCAAAAGGCAGCTAGCGTTAATTAAACAAAATTGCCAAGTGCCCGATGATGAGCTGCAACGTGACCAGCTCTTTTGTTCTCGATTTTTCGTATATCCACTTCGAAAAATATATTTCCTACCCGAGACACACTGTGCATGCAAAAAAAAATGCACTATACAAATATGAAGAATTATTAATTAATCAATTAATTGTTTATTAACAATCGTTTAGGATTGTTGGAAAAAAAGTCAAAGAAGAATGATTGAAAAACTCGTGTCACGAGGAACAAAATGAAATTAACGATTCATAGAGAAATGTCACAAAATTTATAATCAAATGCTTGAAAAAATTTGTAACTATACAAATAAGATGAATTAATTTATCAATCGATTGTTTGGTCGATTTTTTTTTTTTTTTTGAGTAAAAATTCAAGAAGAAAATAAAACTAAAGATTCTGGGAGAAATATGACAAAATTTATAATCAATTGGTTGAAAAAAAAAAAAAAAAAAAATGCATCACTATTGAAATACGATGAATTATTAATTAACCAATGAATTCTTTATTAGCAATCGTCGAGCGTTTCGAGGAGCGAAAAGTCAACGAAGAATTATTGAAAAACTCGCGTCACGAGGGTCGAAATGAAACTGAAGATTGTTGGAAAAATGGGACAAAATTTATACAAAGTGCTCTCGGGTTGTTTGGTGCACAATGACCACCGGATGCTGCGGCCTGAAGATTAACTGTGTACTCAAAAGGAGGAAACAGGAAGGGGCGGGTAATCGCTACGAGACCGAGATATCACGAGACACCAGCAACATTGGTAAAAAAAATGAGGTTCGGGGGGGCTTAGCTCGACTTTACTGTAGTGAAAAAAAATCAAAAATCAAGAGAAAACGAAACAAATTATTCTGAACTTTGTGAGATAACATTGGGAAAAGTTCGGTAGAATTTTCTTTCGACTCTTCGCTTTGTCAAGGAAGCGAGAGAGGGAAACATGTGGGAGGATGAAAATGTGTGTGTGTGTGTGTGTGTCTGTGGAAAGAGAGAGTCGAGCCCGAGGGCAAAAGAGGTCGCGTCACTCTTGACACAATTACTGGGAAAATCCCTGCACGATCATTAGCGAGGGATGAGACTCTACCACCTCATCCCTTGACCCAGTGGACGACGAGCACTCGGCCCAACGGAAGATCTATTTTGTATACATATGTACCACCATGTATATATATATATATATATATATATATATATATATATATATATATATATATATATATATCGAAAAAGACGAAAAAAGTCGTATGTAGCAGCATCGGACTTCTGGCCTTATTTAATCCTCGAGGCATTTATACCCTTCGATATATATATATATATATATATACTTGTCAGAGACCATCTTTTTCTTTTCACCCCAGAAGAGTTGCCAAATGATTATAAAACTCTGTTGACAATTACGAAACATTTGGAATGTGTGGAAATTCAACGAGCATCCATTTTATAACGAGTAATGCAAAAACATAAATTTTCATTGTTCATATTTGTAAAATTATTTACAAAAATTCCATTCCATTCCATTTTAATCAATCTATCAATGTATGAATTGAACAATTTATTCATTCGGTTAGTAAAAAAATATATTTCCCATCGTAAAATTTTATAAAATATTTTGAAAAAATTTAATTTTGCAATAGTTGAATTTCTATTAATTTATTAATGGGAATTGCCACTATAATTATTCTTTTTTGCATTATGAAAAAAGCATCCGACAACAATATTTTATTAATTATTGGAAATAAATGAAAATTTAATTTCTATTTAGTGTTCTACTAAAATGAATAATTTGAAAATTTATCATTCATAAATTTTTTTTGGATATTGAAAATGTTTTCAACATCGAAAAGATAGCGAAGAAAAATAATTTTTCTAATGTTTCCCAGAGTTTGTTACGATCTCGTGGTGAGATTCTAGCATTCCCAAGATCACTGATAAAAATGAAATCTTATCAGGTTACGTGAAATTTTGCTGCATTTGTGTATTTCATTAATAAAACATTCCATTTGCGTTAAAACATTGAAAAGTATCATCGACCAAATGTGGTTACTAAAAAAAAAAAAGATGTCTCTACATAGTGTCTCTATATGGTAATATATACATATATGGGATAAATGAATTTGTATTAAATAGGATCGGGGAGGGACGCGGTTTGCGCGGGAACAGCTATCATCAGCTGTATATATATATATATATACACATTAAGGTGACGATATTTCTCTATTATTATTATTTTTTCACATCTCACGCATAAGAATTTATTTCTTTCCATAACAAAAAAAAAATCCGAAAAGCAAAATGGCTGGCGGAGGAATAAATATTTAAAGGTCGCTCATATAGGCCTAAAAAATTAATATTTTCGCTCTTTTCTCATCCCTCCTATTCGACGTGTAAAATGAAAGACTATATAGATGAGAAGAGCAGCACTATAAAACGAAAATTTGAATTTTCAACCCTTGTGAGCGAGCTCTTAATATTTCTTTCTCTATTTCTTTTTACGCGATTTTTTTTTTAAAGACAAGAAATCGATTTTTTCGATAAGCCTTAAAGAAAAAAAGAGCTCAAAATATTATCATCACGATACATGGATATAATACGAGCATGTCTCTCTCATCCAAATTATATGGTCGCGTCTACACTTTCAGCCCGTTGGTCATTTTGTTTTTTTTTTAATTTCAATGCTGATGACCAAGAGCAATAACGAATAAATTGTATGCTCGATCCATAAACGCATAGTATGAGCTACTCGTAGAAATGTGTATATATATATATATATACGAGTTTGCGGTGCAGCGCGTGGCCCGCAAAGATATCGTCGTCCCTCACTTCCGTTCTCGCAACAGGCGCACGAGTGATACGATTATATGTGTAGCAACACGACGCGAACCGACCTCGTAAGATAATACGACTACTATATACAATGCATAGTACTCCAAACCATCAACATCATAAAATGCTAATCATTCGGCTCGAAAGACTTTATAAAGAAAACATCCACTGGTATCTAAAATTAAAGATCTCAAACCGGAAGTTTAGTTCGTAAAAAATATATTCAAACATTTGCAAATATTGATTAAAGAAAATATATAATTTTTTTTTTTTATCACCGACGCGCGTTTTCAAGAGTATTAAAAAAGAAAACGAAACTCGCGCGAACTACTTGGTACGGAGTTCGGAGCGAAACTGAATCGGATTCGGGGAACGAGGGGTGAACGAGAGGCAGAGAGAAGCGAATCAAGGGGGAGGCTCTGAAACACGTGGTGGCCCCTCTCTCTCTCTCCCCCTCGTTCTCTTCGTTTCTCTTTCGCCGAAACGTTTGTCGGGTTCACTTTTTTGTCTTCATATTTGTTGGGCGTGAGAGCGAGCGAGATGAAAATTATACGGGAGCTTCTCTGTCTCTTTGCGATGATGGCTTCAAACACACGCGATACATATTCTTGTTTCTCACTTATGTATTACTATCAGCACTACGTCAGTATACGCGCGAATATTTATTCGGGGTGTCGAGTCTCTGCATCAGGGGATCCCCCCCATTTTCGCCGAGATCTTCTCTCCGGACCCCTCGGAATGCCAAACGAAGCCAAATGTCGATAGACGAAACGGTCCCTTCCTACACACGTTATCATTTATATACATATCTTTATGGATGCATCGCGTTTTGTTGGGCTCGAAATTGCACACTGCAAATCCGAGCCCAACAATCGTATATTTTTATGAGTATTTATTAGGTAAATTAATTTCTCATGAGGATAATTTTTAATCGATTCGTTGATTTTCCATAATGATAAAAATGAAGTAAACAAAAACAAAGTATACATACATGAATGTAAACGATCCGATTGAGATAGCCATAGGCTTGGGCTTCATGGAGATAGCTTTAAAAAACTGTAGTAGACTAGTACAATCGAGATCCGCTAGAGGGGGCCTCCGGCGCTAATTGTACGCCGTTCACACTGCGGATTCGATGTGCATGAGTAACACAGTTACGGAGTCGACACATGATTGAATAATACAAAATAAAAGAATTTGTGACAAGCTCCTGCTAGTGGAGGGTCAGAGTGCAGTGTCCTGGGCGAAACGCGAGGCGACAGTCACGGGACACTCGAGAAATTTACATTTCCTGTTCACTGATGAATATGCTAAGCAGCAGACGGAGTTTGTCTGTCACAGGGTTTTTTTTTGTGTATGTTATGCTCATGCCATGTCTTGTCGTCCGTATCACACGTCATATTAAGAAGGAATAACTAACCATTTTAGCCGTACACCAGTCACTCTCCTGATTCCATACTATATTTATTAGTCGTAAGTTAACCATCGAAAAGTTAATATTACCATATTTTCGAACCACCGACAAATATTCCTTAACGATGGAGCACAATCTTTTTTTCAACCCGTTTTTTAATAACTTCAAAAACAGCTGATCATGAGAGTGACGCGACACCTCGTGGAACGAACAGGTAAACAATAAATTGACATCCCCCTGGCGGCACATCATGCAACCTGCAACTAACAAACACTCAAAGGTCATTCGGGGCATTGTGCGAGAACATTTCGTCCACGTGTACGATGACACAGCCAAGAAAATATAAGTTTTCTCGACTCAAAAGAGAAAGCGAAAATTTATTTCGTTGCTCTTACCCAGTCAATTCGGAATTCCGAATTTCTGTAGAAGATTTGTCGAGACCTCGACGAATCCTTTCTCGCTACAATGAACGCCATCAAAGCTAAAATTCGATCCTCCCGCAGCCGACAAACGTAAGTATATGCACATGTTTTACTATAAACTATAAACTATGTGAAAGAAAAGGGTCCTTCTGTGTGATTTTTTGGGGCTGCATGGAAAGGGCGCAAAAGCGATGAAAAAAAAGAGAAGAAAAAAAATCTGACTGGTGTGTGTGTGAGAGGCAAACTCGGAGGTGCGAGCACGTGAGAAACCCAAAGATGTTTATATGCAGCAAGCGTGCGTGCAGCTGTGCCCTTCTCCCCCCCCCCCCCCCCCGCCCCTGACTCAGTTTCGGTATTTTTCTTCAGTTCTCTCTCGTACGTGTGTTTTCTCTATACCCACTTTCGAGAGTCCCGAAGGGGCGAATGTTGAAGCCAGCCGTTTTCTTTCATCTTCTTTCTTAACTACCCTCCAGTCACCTCTGCACCCTATACAAAAGCCATATTAGTAGCCATATTGTATAATACAAAAGTTACGACACCATATGGATTCATATATAAATGTAATGTATTATTTATGCATAAATCAGCGATTGTTAGGATAAATCAGCAATTGTAAGGATAAATGGACAAATCTTGCTATCTGCGTTTTACTATTTATTATTATAGACAAATGATATTTATATAAAGAATTTATTTGTTTTCGATATAAAAATTTCATACAAATCTCATACAGCCGAGTATGAGATATTATTATTTATATGATATATTTATTACGATTTTTGTTTTTAACAAATAGATCTTTTTTTTTTCTTATCCTGGCTATTCTTCTTATTCTTCTGGCCTCTAGGGGAATGGAGACCATAAAAAATAAAATAAAACATTTATACGATTGTATGAAAAAAAAACTTGGATAAACGTTGTCCAGAATGCTCAATGATATTCATCAAAATGCAAAGACAATCGCTGATCGCATCCTCTGAGCTCTACTACTTTATTTATTTATATTTATTTTATTCATAGATGACGATCGAGATGTTTGCCACCGTGAACCAACTGTGAGAGAAGAAAGAGGAGAACCAACATTTCATAAAAATTTCATACAGGCGAGTAATGAGATACTATTTATATGAAATACTCACTAGGATTTTTTTTTTTTCAACATAAATATTTTATCCTTCTGGCTATCGACCTTTAGGAAAATTCTGACCATAAAAAAAAATTATAAAACATTCATAAGATTGTATAGTAAAAGCTTCAAAAGCTGGAAAATGCAAAGACGATCGCTGTACGCACCCTCTACACTCTACTATTTTATTTATATTAAGGATACTCGCTGCGATTTCGTTTTCAAAAGAAAGATAATACATTCACAGGATTGTGGAAAAAGCGTCGATGAGATAATGCTCGTTGACCTCTGCATGCCGACATGCGACATAAGGCAGGATGACGCGTGTATTGCATTCTTCTTCCATTAGGCATTTATTTATTATGTACATATATAGTAAATAAATGCTTGATGGACGATAATCTGATGCTCGAATCACATTTTTAAGACTATGAATGTGACTTGAGCATATCCGATTATTTCTATCGATCGCAATCGATTATTATTAAATCTACGGAGTATTAAGGATAATTTTAGGCTCCCGAGCAAATTTCTGTGGCAAGAAATTATCGAGAGACCGCGGGAGACGTTGTAGGGTACTTGACTGGAGGAAAGAAAAAAAAAAAAAAGGTTTGTCAGAGCATCTGGAAGCCTCTGGCAAAGACCCAATGCCATACACAAAAAGTGTTTACACACTCCATATGCGTGGGAGTTGCTCTTATTATTTTTTTTTTTTGTATTTTGTCTTTTAATTATTTTTTTCATCCCACTTTCTTGATGCCCTGTAGTAAAAATTTCAAAAGTCTCTTTTCAACAATCTAATTTTTCCGTTTTCCGAAAATAATTTTTCACACTTTTTGGCTTGCTTTGAATATCACTTAAAGTTTATTCATAAATTACGCGAGGACTTTCGAAGAAAAAAAAAATAGTCAATTTTTGATTGCCAATACACACGAGTAGATATAGGCTGACAATATCAAAATAATATATATATTTATATATATATATATATATACATATATGATATGTATTGCAAAAATATTATTATTTTGTTTGCTTCATTATATAGGCAATTGCGATTTAGATCGAATATACACAAGATGATTAAAAAAACGATATGGATAAATAAAAATTAATTTAATGATAATTGAGCTTAATTTTAATATGGAATATTTCTGTTTAGTACTCGATCGTCACTGTCTTGGTCTTGAGATATTCGTTGAGAGCTTCCTGTCCGAGGTCTTTGCCAAATCCTGATTGCTTGAAACCACCAAAAGGCGCAGCTACGTCAGTCTTGTTGTATGTATTGATAAATACCGTGCCAGCTTCAATTTTTTCAGCAAAACGCATAGCTCTGCTTATGTCTTTTGTCAAAATTCCCGATGCTAGACCAAATTCTGTATCGTTAGCACGTGCTATAACATTATCCATGTCGTTCGATTGAAATTTTGAAATTATCATTATAGGCCCAAAAGATTCTTCCTTGGCGATATACATATCGTCTTTGACGTCGGTGAATATCGTCGGTTCGAAATACCAGCCGGAACAATCGAGACGTTTGCCACCGTGAACCAATGTCGCACCCTCTTCAATACCACGACGAACATAATCCAAAAGCTTGTCCATGTGAGCTTTATGATTCTGTGGTCCGTGAGACGTTTTTCGATCGAGGGGATTACCGATTGTAATCTTTCGAACTTCCTCAACGACGCGTTTTACAAATTCATCGTGAATGGTTTCCTCGACGAATAGACGACCTGAAAAATGAAGAATTTCACAGGTTTTTTTTTTTTTCTTTTTAGTCGTTTTGCTGACAAAAAAATCTGCTTACGACGCTATCAGAATAAACACAAAATATGATCCTCATGAAAAAAAAATATTAGTATCTACTGTGGGAAATAGTTTTACTTCCTCTCATATAGCATCTCTCATTAAATTAATGCAACTTGTAATCAGCAATAAGAAAAGAAATTTATATACGAGAAGTATATCTTCAGTACAATTTGGTCTTTCATATACTTTAGATATAGTGCATTGTAACAGAATTAACTTCGGTTATATAAGTACAAATAGCGTTCTATTTCAACGGAAATAATTTATGTTATAATCCAATATTTTAGATGTATATCGAATATATTTTCTTTCATTTATCCCAAAATATCATATTTTTATAGGAAATAGTTTTACTTCCTCTTATAGTTTGGCAAATTAATGCCACTTGCAATTAGCAATATGAAAAGAAATTTATATACGAGAAGTACATCTTCAGTACACTTAGGTCTTTCATATACTTTGGATATATTGCCAATATTTTCGATTTATATCGAATATATTTTCTTTCATTTATCCCAAAATATCATATTTTTATAGGAAATAGTTTTACTTCCTCTTATAATTTGGCAAATTAATGCAACGTACCAGCAGCTATGCAGTTTTCACCCTTGTTAAAAAAAACTCCGCCCATTCCTAGTCTAACCGCTTGTTGTAAATCAGCATCTTCGAAGATGACAAGTGGACTCTTGCCACCAAGTTCCAATGACACTTTTTTCAAATTACTCTCGGCACAATTTTTCATGATTATCTGACCAATTTCCGTAGATCCGGTGAATCCGAGTTTTCTTATCATTGGATGATTGACAATCGCCATACCAGCGACTGTACCGCTACCCGGAAGGATATTTATCACGCCCTTGGGAATTCCTGCTCTTACCGAAAGTTCGGCAAATTTTAGTGCTGTCAATGGTGAACACTGAGACGGTTTCATCACTACTGTATTTCCGGCTGCTAGACAAGCAGCCATTTTCCACGATAGCATCATCAGTGGATAATTCCAGGGTGTGATGAGGCCACAAACACCGATTGCCTCTTTTTTCGTAAAGGTCAAATTTCTGTTTGGACGAGCGTGTGATATTGGTATCGTTGAGCCCTGAATTTTGTCACACCAGCCAGCAAAATATCGCCATGTCTCAATTGACATTCCAACGTGAGTTTTTAATGCCAATGTATAAACCGCACCCGAATCTATACTCTCTATTGTTGCCAATTCTTCTTTGTGCTGTTCCATTAAATCCGCCAATCTGGGCAATTTATGATAAAATTAAAAAAGAGATATTAACTTTTATATTAAAAAAAGTATTAAAAAATAATATTGAATATTAAATATATTAACGTTTGATAATTTAAGATTTATTTTTTATATAAAATCCTAATGACATTAATTTTTATATTATTTCGAATTAAGGCCATTGAAAAAAAACAATGGAAATTTGGTTTTTTTTTTCTATCAGCTTACTTGAAAAGCAAAGCTCCCCTCTCTCTTGCGCTTATTTTGCTCCACTCGCCTTCATCGAAAGCGTTTTTGGCAGCTTTTACCGCACGATCAACGTCATTTCCCGAGGCGCTTTCCACCTCGCATATAACACGTTCGTCGTGTGGATCTATCGAGGGAATTGGCTTTGCCTCACCATTGACAAATTCACCATCGATAAAAAGTTGCTTGGGAAAACGTAGATCCATGTTGTTTGTACGTAATTCAACCGCCTCGTATTTTGCCTCTTTTCTAGATCCTGAACCTCCACGACTAGCTATTATTACTGCTGTCGCAAATTGTAGAAAAATCGGTGACATGAAGACATCGGTATTTTGCATCGTAACGCCCAAAAGGTCCTTGATCTCTTCAACGAGCCTCACGACATCCATACTACCGGCTCCTGGAATTTTTATATTTTTTTCAAAAGATTCTCCATTTTACAGGTAAAAGAAGGCTGTTGAGTTTTTGGCAATTTTATTTTATTTTTTTTTTCTTTCTTTTTCAGTAAAAAATTATTGCAACATTGATCAGACGAAGCTTTTACTCACCACATGCAAAAAAATCCGTCTCATCTTGAACCTCAACATTGATAATACTTTGCCACATTTGTCTCATCATTTCCACACTTTTTTTCTCCTCCTCTGTAAAATCTACCCTCGTCGTTCCCTCCTCCATTTTTCCATACTTTCCCGCTGGAATTGTTCTATTTCCAATTTTAATTCTCTCAACATTCACAAATGAGCCATCACCGGCCTCGATAACGAGACCGGCATCGTGAATTATTCCCACTCGACCATCCACATCGACTATATCACCTTCTGGTTTTTTCTTATTCCACAGGCTCGATCCAAAAAGTCGAACTTCCTCGCCATTGATCATCGACCATGCACCGGGTGTGCTGTCGAATGCACGAATAAAATTGTGCACTTTTTCGCCTGATTTTGTCACATCTACACGTTGAAGCTCAATTTTGTTGAGCAGAGGATCGTAAGTTGCACCCTCACTGGGCTGAATGATCTTCGGAGCTTTTCCACTTGCCACGAGATTTACAGCCTCGCACATGGCTTTTATACCCTCGGGATACAAAAAATTATTGTACAGTGTATCGAGTGTGTCGTTTGGCTTGATGGGACAAGATTTTTGCAATAAAATTGGTCCTGTGTCGAGACCATCGTCAGCCCAGAATACGGAAAAACCTGCCTCCTTGTCACCCTCGATGAGCGTCCTGCAAAAACAAAATTTATCATCGTTCTCCATTTTCAATATCGAAAAAGACAAAATCTTACAAGGAATTTTTTTTTTTACCATATAAAGATATATGTAAATCTCTTTGAGACATTTTTTCACAAATTTTACACAGTCGTTTCCTATCTTTTCGTTCAAAATATTTATAATAAAAAAAAACATCAAAATGAAATTTGTCATTCATTTCATTTGCAGTTTCGATTTATCGATTTTGCATTAAAAAAAAAAAAATCTGCGTGTTTGCTAAATTACTAAAAAAAAATCCGTAAAATTTATGACCAAAACTTTTTTTTCCGTTCTAATATATTTTTTTTCCATTATGTAGATCCAAAATGGGGGCACTCAACGTCTTTTAGGACATTTGAACAGAACACAATGAACTTTACGAAAAACAAATTCCATTTTTCAGAATCGATTTTTTTCAATCTTACATCAGTGCTATCCAGGTATGCAATTTAAACCCTAATTGCCCGCCCCCCTCCCCTTTAACTCATGTAAAATCTCTGTTTCAGTCTCGAAACTGTGAGAAGAAAAAAAAACTCATTTGTCGTCAATATCTGGATCTATGATGCGGAAAACTGGCTCAAACCGGTTATCGAACTCGAAGCCCTCTCTGGCTAATCAGGAAATGCAACATTCTATATTCTCGCGGTGCAACGACTCTTGGCCACGAGTTCTCCTATCATGCCACAACATGTGCACGTGGTGAACCTTTCTCCGAGCCTCTTATTACCCACAGATAATTTATTACGAGCTACAAAAATGCGATACTAGAATCTATTTTTTAAGAATTTCTAGTAATTTTGTTTGGATAAGAAAACAAAATTTGCATAATTTTTTTTTATTTTTTGTTTTTGTTACTCACCAGGTTATTGCACTTGCGCCACGATGACGAGGAAGTATCGAAGGATGATAACAGATGCTACGATGACGTGGATGATCGATAACTTCCATTGGAATAAATTGACTGCAAAATGGAAGAACATTCAGATCGACCTCTATGCCCTTGTAGAGATTCAATATCTCGGGCAATGGAACGCCCTTGCTGCGCCATGCCTTGATCTTGAAAACTGGAGTATTGTCCGCTTTTGCTGTACTCGCTGGAGACCGAAAAAAATCACGAAATTCATCATGGCCATAAGTGACGCCCGATGAAAATTTTGAAAAATTGAAATTTATTTCAATATTCTCACCGAGAGGATCTTCGCGATTTCCTTTATCCGGTATTGTGAAAACTCCGGTTATCTTGTGACCGTCTTGCCTCAATAATTTGTAAACTTCGGCAGCAAAATTACTCTGACCGATAATGGCTACTTTGAGCTGAGCCATTGCCGTCTGATTGAAAGAATTATTATTATTATTATTTGTTTTAATTCACATATATATATATCCAATGTTTTATTAACACAAATCTATAATACAGAAATTTCATTATCTCGTATTATCCCATAATGGATGAAAATTGCTCATTATTAGCTTCGTATTAATTTAGTTTTTTTTTTTTTTTTTTTTTTTCATTGGTTAAAAAAACATTTCACCACTAATTTTCTAATATTGTTAAGCATCATGCAAATAATTGCTGAGTTACACCATCTTGTACGTACCTCCGATTAATTACTAAAGTGCGTGAGTGCTTATTGAAAAATTTCTGCCAGTATCTCAATAGTGCTGTAATTAATAAACAAATATACGAAATAAAAGTAATTCAGTTGTCAGAATTTTGCTGCCAGGATAGTTACTGTAGGGATTATTAAATGTGCGAGTATAAGCCGTGATTTGTTTGCTTTTATCTTTTCTCTTCTCACCTATATATTACATTACTCACTTAATCCAATAATACGCACATAGCAAATTTCTACCTGTGCACGCATTTCTCTCTCTCACACACACACACACACCACACACTTTCTCTGTGCTTGGCACGCAAGCAAATACAAGCAAAATTCAATACTTTTGTAAACCGAGTACCAGATGCATCGATTCAATGTAACATCGTCCGAACGAAGCATATGGAAAGTAGCTCGAAATGTTTTGTATTTAAATCCTCAACTTCATTACATTCTATCATATAAAATATTACGTTAATCCTCGTTAAATTATAAATATTTATCTGCGCGGATTAAGAAAAAAGTAATATTTTCTTATCGTTGGAGCGCTGTGCAATGATTAATATTGATTTCTCATATTTAATTGATTTTCGTGTATGACGATGATTCTTAAATATTATGAACTTACGGTGTAGATGGCAAAGGCTCGTTTATGTAGAAAAATGAAATTTCTCGTTGCCAGCATCGAGCATGAGAAAATATTCACGTCTATTTATTTATTTACTTATCTAAGTAATTTCGAGATATACGGGGAAAGCTTTGAAATCGAGCGATGCTACGATCGGCGCCAAAGTCCCGACACGACTCTCTCAGAACTATCGACCGTCAGTTCGGTCTGAAAGTTTACTGAACTGTAAGAGAGGGAGCTGTACTTTATATAAGACGAGGCTATCTCTGCTACAGGGGTCAAGACCTCGTCTTCACAATTTTCCCTCTTTTCTCTCTTTCTCTGTTTTGTTTTTGTACATTGATGTTACATCTCTATTTTATCGTATCGACCTTAAAGCCACGCGAATTCGTATCTAGAGGTCCTCGTAAATTTTTAAGCGAAGGGTAGAAATTTTTGGTTTTCAGAAAATTCAGGTCTCTGGTTGAATTTTATGAATTTTCCGATCTACAACTTTTATTCATTATTTTTCATCAGTATTATTCATTGATTAATGTCGAGTATCGTTAAAATTATAAACAGACAAATATTATGTTTAATGGTTAAATTTTTTCATGATGGAAAACGTTTATTCAATGATAAGGATTATTCTTATAATTTTTTTTTCGTTTCTTAAGGATTCCCTCAATTTCAAAGTTTTCCTATGCTCTTGTTTTTAAGCTTAAAATAAACATTTAGATTTTTGTTGATTTTTGTTTTATGTTGGAGCAAATCGATTAGGAGCTCGTCAATCGATAATGCGAGAGAGCCGGACCAAACCAGTTCAAAAGAAAGGGAGAATATGTCTGGCTAGGTCGTGGGTCACTGATACCATGTTTACATCGTCATCTTTGAACCAGTTCAATGTGGTTTCCGGTCAATAAGGTCAGTGGATTCTGGAATTGGTGATATCTAACACTTTTGACGCTTTGTGGTCGAATTGCGCAAGGGACGCGCGTGTTCGCAGACATTATTCAATCCTCATTGGCTCACGAGTCTGATAAAACCTGCAAATAATGCGTGCAAAAAACAGGAAACTCTCAAGGGGTGATGATAAATTTCTTGTTATTTTTTCTCTCATTGTTGACATCATTAATTCTCTCGTGAAAAAAAATTGAATGTAAAAATAAGTTTGCAATTTTTGGCAATCAATACCATTGTCCACGTTCTTTATTCATAAATTATACAACATGATAGAAATTAATCAAATATATGATTTCAATAGAAATTTGTCTTGTTAACATTTTTTGGTAAAAAAAAATACGCCATTTTGAGTATTTGGGCCCGGAGCTTTTTGAATAATTCGTAATTGATGACAATGCCTTTAGTTATACAAAAATGTTGCAAGTCTTTGAAAAGATTGTACATTTTTATTTCTATCATTTGATGTTATTGATGAATCATCCAACAATCTTTGCAGGTAACATGTAAAATCTGACATCTACTAAATATCCAACTGTATGATTTTAATAGTATTTCGACTATTTTCTTAAATGTTTATCTTACAAAAACATACGTCCTTTCACGTATTCCAGTCACTGCCTATTTGGATCATCCTTAATTTCATGAATAATTAATAAACCGTGTATTCTTAATGTTCTATAATAATTCAGGGTAAACGTAATGTTAGGAAAGGATTACTGTCAGAACTCGGGATCGCCCCCAAGTTTGAGTTTATATTAACCTCATTAAGGAAGAGACGATAAGATAACGTATAGTCGCTTTCAAGCTCTCTCTCTCTCTCTCTCTCTCTCTCTCTCTCTCTCTCTCTCTTTCTCTCACACAGAACAGCCTTCCATTTTATGCTTCAATACCACTAAAATAACTTTATTTTCGGACATAGACCTCAGTCTTATTCTTCATATAGCTTCGTTTGTACAATTTATAAATGGAATATCCTCTCTGTCTGAATGATGATAACCCCGTTCTATTGATCGTTCACGCCGGGTTTCGTGGTTTCAGGTGCAGCCCTTTACGGTACAATGACCCGACACACGAACCTGCCAACTCACAATAAACGAGAAAACAGCGGGGGAGAGAGAGAGAGAGAGAGGAAGTCAGGTGTTCGATCGGTTCGGCGCACACCAACTTTTTTCTCACGTACTTCAAAGTTTTACATGGCTAATTGGTAAACTCGGCTTTTTTCTCTCGCCGGTTTTTCATCGATTCTACAGTACCAACGGAAACGTCCTCATGCCCATATACGAGTCATTTGCTACTCCATATGCAAGAGTGACGACGAAAAGATAATCGGTGCGTAAGTTCATATAGATTATAATATTTTTTGCATGAATTAACAATTTGTACATGTGTGAAGGCTCTTTACGAGCTATGTATCAATAACGGTTCGTTTAAAAATAATTCTGTCGATAGTATGGTGCGAGTTGGAAGACTGCTGTTGTCTCCGCTGGATTAATCCTCTGTTGCTGCAACGTGGGAATTAGGTATGATTTTTTTTTTTTTTACTCCAGCAATGATAATGGAGAAAAAATCTTGTATAAAGTGAGCTATGGCGAACAAATATTGCTTGTTAAGTAGAGTATTCATTTTTTTTTTTTTTTTTTCGTATTAAAAGAGTCTTGGAAATGATTCTGATTTGCCTCAGAATTAATAATCCAGCAGCAGACTCTTGTAGAGGAAAAAAGTTCGTAAAAAAAAAATGCTAATAACTGTTTTGCACTCATAAATTTCCTTAAAAATTATTTATCCACCATTTACCATGTAAAATTAAACTCTACAAAACGGTGATGTAGATTTTTCGGCCAGTTAGTAACAAGAATAGTATTTGTTTTTTTTTTTTTTCAGTCTCCGAAGTTATTATTTCTCACACAACGAGGCAGCCAAAATAATACTCATTGCACACGGGACGATCATGCGGATAGATTTTTCTCGTTGATCGAATTCTCGCGCTACCTACACTCGAAACATCCGTAAATCGTCACCAGTTCTCATGCAATCACTACGTGCTTTATTTTGCGTACTCATACATTGTTATCTTGATCGCTACGTCCGATTTTCATCATCGACCATTCTCAGTTGAGTTTCTTCCCTCGACAAGACAAACGGTAAAATTAAGTAACTCGTAAAATTCGATCACAATATTTTATTCATTCTATCAAGGGCTCCGGGCATAATTTCCCTCCTAATAATTTCCTTAGTATAAAAAATCGTAGAACTTTTCTACTTTATCTCAAAATTAATTGTCCATTTCTAGTCTCGCAAAAAAAAAAAAACAAAAAAAAGTCAATTTCGAAAAAAAAACGAAGCCTATTGATTTTTCATCTTTCATCAAATTTCATCAAGTCTTTATCTTTAATAACTCGACTGTTGAAAACGGCAATGCAGACTTTTCGACCTGGAAGATTAACAAAAGAACAAAAATCGATCGTCTCTGTTCTACTTTGTGAATAATATGTTCACGAACATTAAGGCAAAATGGCGAACGTTGAAGAGACATTTAGGCAGAGAGAGAGAGAGAGAAGCTAATGAAGCATTGAATGAATCACGCAACGTTGGATTCAAACTGTACACGAGTCGCAAAATCGGAGAATTCTCTTCGTTTACAGAACGTTAATACGTGTTTCGTGCTCTCTCCAAAAGCTCAACGCCCCTCTATGTACAATTTGTCACACATGCAACTTATATATATATATAGAGAGAGAGAGAGAGAGAGAGAGAGCTGTAGATGAAATTACGTCTGTGTGTTGGTAGGTCACTGAATCGAATCTCCATGGCTAGGTGGAGTATATTCGAGCCGGTTGACGACAGCAAATAACACCACCTCTCTCTCTCTCTCTCTCTCTCTCTCTCTCTCTTCTTCCCTCTCCTCTTCTCTCTCTCGCTCTCTTTCTCTAAAAAAAACTCAAGCTTCTAGAATTTTCGCGTAAAAGCTAGGACATATATATATGTAGTTGCCACATGGATACAAAAATCTCTCATCCCTGGTCGTCGAAGATGAAGAGAAAGAGAGAGCATAAATGTAGCCCCGACGATAGCCGATTAATCGATGACTTACTTTTTCTAGACATTGAGCCGCTTTGCTTGAGGGCGGAATTTTTTATTTTTATTATTATTATTTTTTTTTAACATCGTCACCAATACCGGATCTCGGCATGTAGCTCAGAATAGAGAAAACGAGAGATTGTCCCTGAACTGACGAGATAGAAAAAAAAAGGCTCGATTTTTTTTTTTTTTTTTTTTTTATCCCATATACTAATATTGTTTGAGGCGGGTATTTGCGAGGATGGTGGTGAATTTTCTCGTACGTCTACATACTTTTACTGTATATGCTACAGCTATAGAGGACCGCCACGAAAGGGGATGCTGCCTGGTGGTGCTTGGTGGGTGCTGCTGCTTTGCTACTGGTGGTGGTTTTGAGCTTTTGCATGGATCTTCTCGGATTGACCCGTTGGGACACATGCGCGAAGATATGCTCGAGTGCAATCCCTCTCCTTCTCTTTCTCTCTCTCTCTTTCTCTCTTGCGCGCGGGCTCGACCTCGACGAGGTCATATAGGATAGGGAGGTGCGTCGATTCGACGTAGAAGACCGTGTACCAGACCCAGAGACATTCTCCGGTAGCTCGTGAACGCGGCACGACTGGTATTATTCTTTCATCACCCGCTTTTTCGACAATTTTTTTTATTCTCCTCACTCACATCTCTCGTTGTTGGGCCGAGAGATAGATAATATATTTGTGCGGTTGCGTACTGTTTCTCGTAGATATATACAAAATTGTTCTCACACACACGGACACACTTTCTTTTTGGATCTGTCGTATTATATTTATCTGCCTCCTACCCGAAGCTACAGGGCCAAACAATATACCGATTAGGTGGATCCATACTTATCTCTCTCTCTCCGTCTCTCTCTCTCTTCATCTTCACATCTCGAGACTCCTCGCGAATTTAACGCTTTCAGTACCGCATGAAATTTCGCGCTCTATCAAGGGTTTTTTCGAGGGAAAAATATTATCTTGGAATTTTCGATTTTTTAGGAAAAAAAGTGATATAACGACTTCTGGAAATTCAGTTATTTGGCGATTTACGAAAAACGATTCTGCTTGTTGCTCCTTCTTTTTTTGTTTGTTCATTTTTCAAACGTTTCGCGATCATCGTTGAGGATAACATTTTTTAATATTGTTTTTTTTTTTTTTTTTTCAAGAACTCGAGGATGATGAGTGGTAAGAGTTTTATTTGCCTCTTCGGCATTCTTCTCTCTGCACGGATAACGCTCCAGGTAAATCAAAATAATCTATATATATATATATTAATAATTTGTACATCAGATTTGCTCAGTGATATTATATCTCGATCTATCCCTTATCGGGATGATGAAGAATTGACCAATTTGTCTCATACCTCTGTAGCATATCGATTAATCGTGCATCGTGTATTATAATTTTTTTTTTCTTATTTTTTTGTTTTTTTTTTTTTTCGTAATTGGGACGAACGTATGTATCAAAGTCATTGATCAATAATGGATAATTGAGAAAGCGTGCGCACAGTTTGATGGGTGCGGGTTTATGTATATATTTTAACATGAAGATATCGGACGACACCAAGTTAAAGTTTTTAATGAAACTAAGGCAAGGTGAGAGTGAGCAAGTCGGTCGTTAAGGGGCTCGTTCCAGAATGTTATACTCGAAAATCAATACGATGCGTGAAAGGGGATTTTATAGCAAAATTTTACGTTTAAGAGGGTAATAAATAAGCCGTACAAAAAATGTATTTACGATTAAACATGAGACTCACAGGCTCTCGCTCGGATACTCATGGACACTCACACAGGGACTCACGGACACTAGCAAACAGACACTCAAAGAGATACTCACGGAGGTACTTAAACAGATATTCAAGGAAACTTACACACATACTCACAGTGACAGTCAAACATAAACTCACTCAGATACTCACAGAGCACTCAACAAATTCACACACATACTCACAATGACACTCAAGCATAAACTCACTGAGATACTCACAAAGCACTCAACACACTCACACGCATACTCAGATACACTCACTCAGATACTCACAGAACACTCAACGCACTCACAGAGGCACTCAAACAGAAACTCACTCGGATAATTACGGGCACGCACACAGCTACTCACGGACACTCGCAAACATACTCACTGAAAAGCATACGCGCAGCACTCAAAAACATACTCACGGACACTCACACAGGTACTCACGGACACTGACACATTTACTCACGGACACTCACACAGGTACTCACGGATATTTACTGCGACCTCAAGCAGATACTCAACACAGGCACACCGACACAGGCATATTCACCCAGGCATAAATATACCAGCTAATTATGTATTTACTCACGCAAGGCGCTTACACAGCATGATAAATATTTTAGGCATCGTCGGCAGCCTCATCGTACTACGTTGGGGCGGCTGTCGAGTATCACCCAGTGACTAAGGGAGACAATGGAACGGTTATCGCGAACGAGAATGCCAAGAACTACCTAAAGTTTCTGAAGAAGGCTAGCGAGCACGTAAGGGAAACTTGCCAATTGGCTTCTGGTCAATGATCCAAAACATTCAAGACTATATATATATATATAGGCTTGAATGTTTTGAATATATATATACTGAACTTATAAAAATATATATATATTGAATCTTCATGTAAACAGGAAGTTGATATCGTCGTGTTTCCCGAGGGAAGCTTGACCGCGGGTAGATCATTTCCAGCTGCGGAACGTACTCGTTATTTGCCTCATAGCTCGTACGTGCCTGATCCCAAAGATCGTGTGTCACCATGCAAAAACGATTCATCAACGGTCATGCAGGTGAGATTCAATTTTTATAAATCTCCATTTTAATACGTATATGGATTATCATTCATTTGCATATATGTGTCTTCTTCATTCATTTTTGTAAAAAGCTAAAATTAGCGAAATGCAAAAAACACTAATAGAGATTTTAGGCGATTTTTGATGTACGGATAAAAAGAGGGCAAGTTTCTCTATCGATTTTTTTTTTTGTCGGTAGGCAATGAAGGCCATATCTTGCGCGGCCAAACAATACGCTACCTATATCGTCGTGAATGTTCGTGAAAAGGCAAAATGCACCACCGAGAAAGTACAAACATGCAGCAAGGACGGCTATGAATTGTACAATACCAATGTTGTATTTGATCGTCAGGGTATCGTAGTGGCGAGATATCGAAAGTACAATCTTTTTGGTGAGCCGGGTTTCAACAAAACTGCTAAGCCCGAATTATCGATATTTCGTACCGATTTTGACGTTACTTTTGGACAATTTATATGCTTTGACATACTTTTTGAGAATCCAGCACTTCGTCTGATACGCGAATCCAAAATAACCGATATTTTATTCTCGAGCGAATGGTTGTCCGAACTTCCATTTCTCACATCCTCGACAGTACAATCTGCATGGTCGTATTCGAACAATGTGAATTTACTTGGAGCTGGCTATAATGATCCATTACGTGGAAATGGCGGTAGTGGAATTTACGCGGGTTCCGAGGGTCCCCTGGCGACACTCTGGCCTGAAAAACGTGCAAATGCTCTTCTTGTCGCGAAGATTCCTAAAATTATAAATGGACATCGAAATCAAAAAGCCGATCCACTTGACTCCATGACTTATTTCTTTCCGAAAAATGAAATTCCAACAATCGACGGACCCGAGACTGTTCCACAAATAACACTTTTGGGCGATGATATCTCGCCCTACACCACCAAACTTTTTCAACCTATCAACGGAACTTACACTCTCACCCTGTGCGATCGTGGCCTCTGCTGTGATTTTGCTACCGATACGACTCATCACAATAGTGCCAGCCAAAACAACGTCAAATATTACAGGTATGATACTCATGCAATGTCTGCAGATTTCTTATTTTTAAGTACGATTTTTTTTTTCTCTAATAAACGGCTCATTGCTGTTTTCGAAAATATTTCCAACAGAATGTATCATCATTCAGGCATTCGGAAAAGCAAAGATGTGTAAATTATCTAATTTCCATCCTCTTTTAAATATTGCTGAAGAATAGAAAGAAAAAGTTTCAGCCTATAAAGTTCTAAAAATTTGATGCATTTTTAATAGCATCAAATTAACATGACGAGTATTATAAAGTGAACTGTCTAATTATTACTGTGGATAGCTCACAAAAGAGATAATTATTTGAAAAAAAAAAGCCACGCAATAACGCAGTGTGCCTGTCGAGAATAAAAATTTTATATCCCCAAATTTGCATTTAAGGCCGAGAGTCTTATTTTCTTTTCAGACAATGGAATAATTCAATAATCGCGACAAGCAATATATTTCTTCTTTCTCAGATATCGCTTTGCCGTTTTCAATGGTGTTCGCTCGTTTTCCGACAAAGCAACCGGAGGTGTCGAAATTTGTGGCATAATATCGTGCACCGATGACGAACCAGCGAGCTGCAATCAGCGTTACGACACCAACGAGATAATCGTACATCCCGTTACATTTAATTCGATCGTAATAGGTGGAAATTTTACCATTGGTTCGAGCGTTCATCGTATGCCAATTGGTATAAACACAGATTTACAGCCTCTGAACGCCAGTGATTTTACATACGTGACTACAAATTTGAATGAGACACACGCTAATTTGAAGTACAGCTTCAACAAGTGTCGCAAGGGCTTGATGACCTTTGCTATTTGGGGCAGAAACTTTACGTTCGATGGTACACCAGCAACAGCTCAATCATCGGCCAATCAGTCATCGCCCTTCGTTTTTGTGCTCGTTATGCTTACTATTCTTGGTATTGGCAGCACCTACGCAATTGGTCCACTTCCAAATGTGGCGTGAAGCGGTTTTTCTTTTTTTTTTTTTTTTCATTCCAACACAATCGATTTCATACGCAAAACGCAATTGCGCTAAAGGTTGGATATATAAATTAATATAACACATATATATATATATATATATATATATATATATATGTATATTTTTTGTGCCACGGCGAGCATCGTTCACGAGAAGGATGGGTTTGGGTCTCAAAAGTAAAATTAAATACACACATGAATCAATATACACACATTACGAATCAAAACCTCGCCAATGCGATCGAACAGAATGATCGTACTAAGATATATGAGATGGGTACAATTTTTGCTGAAAATTACTTATTTTGCCGTGAAATGATCGACAAGATGACAAGATTTTGAAGCTTTGGATCGTTTCAAATTGTGGTGGGATCGAGTCGAATCGTTTACATTTTTAATCAAGAAAAAAAATAAACATACACACACAGTGCAGTTAATGCTTGCTATATTCGCAGCTAACACGCTCATCCGCTTATATAAGAATAAAAACAAGTCTTTGAGGACTTGATCATACAGATGTCGTTCACTTTTTGATTCCAAAGAGAAGGAAAAAAAAAAAAATTACGAAAAATCGCTTTGAAGCGCATAGAAGATTGTCATCGTTAGGCTTCCACGTGGATTGCGCTCCGAGGCAAGCAAGCCGTTCGAACCTCGGAGAGTTAGTCTCTCTCATAGTTGATTATTCAATGATGAGATTACCCTGCCACCTTAAATATTAATAAACACGCTTTTTCGGGAAGGTGACAAAAACAACAATTTGCCAATAAAAGTGGTACGTAAAAGAAAAAAGTTATTTAAAAAAAACAGCCTGAATAACTTTCTCGAAAATTCGATTTATAATTAAGCCAGTCGATAGTCCAACAAAAAAAACAAAAAGAAAAAAAAAAGTTTTTCGAAAATAGTTCCTCTATCGTGCCGCTTTATAATCTTACCTAGGACACTTAGTCTGAATCTTTAATCGTAAAATATTTTAGGAAAGGTGAGCAGTGAGACGTTGATTTAGCAGAATGGAGATATCCCGAATAGCTATTTCCTAGATAGGATCGTTGAGTTAACGAGACGCAAAAAGGATCTTAAAATTGTTAAAGGCAAACAACGAAAAAAATAAAAAGAGAGATGGGAGTATATCGTGTACGGTTAAATGTATATAGTTTAGTATATATATATATATATATATATATATATATATATATATATATGTATGTATGTATATATATATATATAATGTAAAATGTTACATAGTATTTAAATAAATGATTGCGTGAACGACTGTGCTGACCACTGCGTAGGAAAATGGAACGTGGAACGTATAATTTTTGTTTTTTTTTGTTTTCAACAATCATCCATTACTCTCGATTGTCTATTTTGTTGACCTAGTATACAAAGAGACAAGATTGACAAATTCATCTCTATTTAATTTACATTGTTACCAACGGAAAAAATTGACTTAACACAAAATATACTCGAATTACTCTATTCTCGATTGATATTGAGAATTGATTGATCTGGGAATGATCAGTATCTTGGAACTTTGAATTCGGGTAGACCATCGGCATTATTACCCGAAGGTTTTCTCTTGTTCATGATATTCTGAATTTTTTGCCATTCTCGATCAAGCTCGGCCTTTTCGTTCTTCTCCTTATTGTACTTTCTCGTTCTTCGTCCATCGGCCATTTTAACACCATATTGAAAAGCGGCTTTTGGCAATGCCTCTTTATTATTCATGTACTCGCTGTATTCCTCAGGTGTATCAAAGTCCCAACGACCTATCGGTCCTTTTTTATTGCCCAGATCCATTTTCGTATAATCTACCTCGTCGTCTGAGTCGTCAATGGCGTCTTGCATCTCATCCAAGCCGGGATAACACTCGGCGTATCCCTCGGGCTCTGCTGCTAATTTATTTAACAAAGCACCTTTCTTTGGACCTGCGCTAGCCTCACCAACAATCGCAAGAATATTTGGCAATTGTGGAGCATTCGCTGTTTCGTCGACAGTCACACTCGTCTCGGCTGGTTTATTGAAATACGAGCCTGGTTTCTTTTTCTGTTCACGCTGATTGACAGGATCTTTTTTACTGACTGCTGGCACGTAATCGCCTATATCGCCGTATATACTGTCCTCCTGACCTCTCGCTGGACCCTCAATTTCCATATTTTCCTCAGGTCGCGAACGACCGTCCTTATTCTTTTTTCCCTTTTTGCCGTGTCTGCTCCCTTGTCGTAGATATGAGAGAATTTGAGCGAGTTTATTTATGACAATATCATTTGTGGTGAGAGTTGGTGTTGCATCGACTGTTGGTACATCAGCTTTACTTCTTATCAGAGTCGTTGGGATGTCAACTTCGACATTCTCGTCATCAAGCTCGATCACATAAGCCATACGGCCAGGTGTAAAGAGCTCGTTGCGATCAATGTGCTTTGACTTCATTGTCATTACCGTCTTGTGTATATTTCGACCAATTTTCGTCTTAAATTGCATCTCGTCAGGTTTTTTCTCGGGTTTCTTCTCCTCCTTTTTCTCTTTCTCCTTGGGCTTTACAAGCTTCTCCATCTCTTGCTCCTGTTCAGTCTCCTTTGCCTCGATCTCACTTCGTACCTGTTGTAAATTATAACCAGAGATAATTTCACCTATTTCATTAGAGATTTATTTTTTATCATTTTAGTTTTTATTTTTTTTATGGACTTTTGTTTTAATGATTTTATAAATTTTATTACCTTTTGCAGCAACGCGTAATCCAAGCCTTTTACCAAGTGAGTGTGCTCCATATCACCACCCAAGAATTTTGATTGTTGAATCATTTGTCTTCTGCGCTCAGCTGCGTCCATTCCAGATTTAACGTCAGGAGCCACTGCTCTATAAGCACTGGCACTATTCATTGGATCTTCCGGCTGATACTCCGTCGTTGAACCATCTCTGCGCTCTCTTGCACGATCTCTATATTTTTCAGCCAGCTCTGCCATTTTATCCTCTTCCTGCTTCTTGAGCTTTGCGTAGAAACTCTTTTTTTTACGTCTCAGCTCGGCTCGATTTCCACCGCTCACCGATGGCGTTTGGGCAGTTTTTGCTGCCGCATCTCTGGCTGTTCCTGGCAATGATGCAGGTGTGGAAGATGGCACAGACGATCTTGGAGTCATTAACAACTTGCGAAAATCGTCGTTTGTCAAACGCACCGACAGACTCATGTCGTCCTCCATTGTGTCTGGCATTTTTACTCAAGTTTCTGTTATCAATAAGAATCATTGTTATAATTGTTTTTATGAGTTTTGCTTACTTATGAAGAAAGATTTGCTGATGTGGGAAATTATTTTCGTGGGAGAAATGTATTAATTTTTTTTTTTTCAACATTTATTTATTTTCTGAGGGGTGAAAGAAGAATGGAGCAAATTGAAACTTAGAAAATCCTCGTAATTTTTCCCCAATCCAAAAGTAAAATAAGAAAACAGAAAAGAAAGTACTTTCTCAATTTTAGCTCTCAGTTAGAGAGAATTTACTAAATATTCTCTACAAGAGAGCCAAATCGTGTGAGAAATTTAGAAAATAAAAAAGCCCAAACTAAACTTATACATTGCAAATCTTGATTATGGCTCCTTTATAGAAAACGTGTAGTACATTTTTTATCAAATAGTCCAAGATTTAATTAAGTTTTAAACATTTTTCAAACAATTCATAGATCCATAAAATAAAAAACCCTTTGCCTATCTGTGCCAAATCTAATATCAAACGTTCTCAAATATAATTTTAGTTGTGAATAAAATTTCATATTTTCCTCAAGATTTCCTGGCTAGCTGAAAAAATTCAAGCACTTGCAAGGAAATCTTAACGAGCAAAATAAAATATATAAAAGCAAACTCAGTGACACTTTTCACGGTTATTTTACCAAATTTATAATTGTATAACTTGTTTTTGGTTAGTTTTCTCTAGCATCACATGAATATTCCCATCTAATCAGTTTCCTCAGATAAAATTATCTAACCTCGAAAAGAGTAATTATATTGAACATGTATCGAATTTATTACAATATATTACTCACATTGCAGCAGTAACGAAATACGAGAATTACTCCAAGTGGGAGTATAGAATAGATTCAACCTTTTTTTCTCACACTCGAGCCATATACAATAACAACGATCGTCTATCCTTTAATTCGAACTTGAGTCTTTTTCAATAGATTAAAATATACCTAAAAAACGGAAGTTATTTACTAATAAACCTAAATAAAGTGAACATTTTGTTCCATTATAGACCTTATTATTGTAACAAAACAATATCGATTGACACAGATAATTATATTTCGACAATCGATTATTTTCGAGGTTAGATTGTTAACGATTATCGATAACACGTACAAAGCGAATCACCGACTAGGGACTTTGGGTCTTTAGGACAGGAAGTTTTTCCGTCATTTGACAAATGTGTTGGTCAATTGACGGAAAAATAACCTCAAGCTCGTTCCACATTGGTCGGTTCTAAAGACACTTTTCAGAGAAAACGGCGACAACACTAGACCGTATGTTTTCCACGCTGAAACGCCACGAAATACGCAGAGGGATCTCCCCTTTGCTCGTGTTTGTGGTATTACGGTGATTCCTGACAATTCTTCGTAAGGTCGCGTGTTTACGTTTTGTCGTTCGACAAGTTGATACGACAAAAAGTGTTCTTTTTTTAAAATCTATTATTGTTTTTGAGATATCGCATTATCGCATTAGTATGTTTATGAGATAGTGAAAATTGTGGCAAATAAAAAAAGGTAATTAACGAATGGATTCCGAATTGCCGCCACCAGCAAAGAGATTGCGTGCTGGTTTGAACAAAAACGTACATCTCACAGAATGCATTCGAGAATTTAATTTACCACGACAGTATCCCAGCATGGTGCGAAAACCAAACAATGAGACGAGCAATGATAAAAATAAACGACAAATTATCAATTCGGGCATTGGAACAATTCACAAATCAACGATTGGCTCACAAATTATTAAATCTACGGAATTGCCAATAACCAATAAGATACGAACTATCAGGTTAAAGGGTAAAGATGGAAGAGATCTTGGTGAGGTAAACGTACAAGATTTGCCTCGCAATATCCAAGGAAAAACGATAACTATTGCAAAAAATGATATTAAAAATCCAATGGAAGTAATTCCAGTCACTGACAAAGTCAAGGGAAATACAATAGGCATTCTTACACCAATTAATCTCCTGAAAGGCAATGAGGTCATACACTGTACACCCAAAAAAAATGCACCGATGGTCGTTTGCCCTGGTAAAACACAGAAAGAACTTGTTATTGATATGACAAAGAAAAAAGATATTCCAACAAGCATTTCTTCAGACACAAAAATAATAATCAACGTAACTAAAGACACGGATGCTCAAGGAAGACCTCAAGTTCTTGTTTTTCAATCGGGAAAAAGCTGGCACATGGTAAAAATACCCAATAGCTCATCCAAGGATCTTTCTCAGTCTGTACCGGGTCCAAAAAACGTAATTGGTAAATTACCTCACGCAACAACTGGCGGAAAGGTCAATGTTGCAGCAATTCAGATGCTGAAGAAACCACAAAATCAAAATGTCTCGATTGAAGGAAATACTCAAAATCATACTGATGGTACACCCGTATTAATGAAGAAATCAACAACACCAATTCTCCCTAAGAGAATGGTCGTGAGTCTCAGCCTCATCTCTGCCTCGTCTCAGCCCCATCCGACAGACATAACCGATATATGTAAATCAAAATCTCCCATCTCTGCTGATAATACCGAATCAACAAGGCCAAAAGTCGAAATTTCGAGAATTTTCGGTCCTTCTAACAAGTCATTATCGACTATACAAGAACGACCAAATAACGAAAATTCCAAGACGGTCACGAGAAGTCCCTCATCTGTGCAGAAAAATTCGAATCTCAACAAAGACGTTATGGTCGTTTTTCCCTCGACAAAAGAAAATAATACCATTTGTAGCGTTGTCTCGGATAATGAAAAGGACATTACGACAAATTCGGAGTTTACGGAAAATACGAGCTTGCCAACTGCATCCATGTCACCTATGCCTGTGGCACAGAGCACAACTGGCAGCAGTGCATGGAGGAGAAAAGTATTGGCAAGTAAAAATAACGAAGCTGCAAAATATTCAGCATCGAGAGATATCACATCGCAACGGCAGATGGAAAAAAGGATAATTGAAAATGGAGAGAAAAATAACGAGTTAACGAACAATTTCAGTATACTTGAGGAAGCTCTGAGTACTGTGGAGGATGAAGTTTTAAGAGCAAAGGCACTCAAGGCACTCGCAGAAAGTGGAATTGGTGTTGAAAGGCTCGTCCCTATACGTCCTGCTTCAGAGCAACGTCCGGTCAAAGATAGCGACACTCAAACTTCAGTTTTTGGCCTCTGGGATCCTGAAGAATTTATATACGTCCCAAAAGATAGTCCAGGCATACAAAGAAAAAAATTGATCGAAAGAGCACCAAGTAGAGGCCCTAATAATACTATCGATAATCCAAATTCACAGGAATTGTTCTTAAATAATCTTGATATGCCCAATTGGGTCAGTAACGAATGCGTCGAATTGACCAATATGGTCGAAGGTTACGTGAAGGGCAACGAAATCGCCGCACAAGTTGCCGATATATTCGCTAAACCTGGTCCCGTTCGTCCTGAGGTTGTTGAACAGTTGGAAAAAGATTTTAATACGTACAAAAAATATGACGAGAATGGATTATTGAGTATTCACAAAGCTGTTGTTGCCGATCATGCACATACTGTAACGAGACTTCTTTTTGTACTCCGAGCTTCTGAGGAAAGTGTCGATTTGCCTACGCGAGATGGACAAGTGAGTCATCCCCCATACAATAAATTACTCCTAATATTTCATTATCTTCAAAATACCTTTAACTCTTTTTTACTTCATATCATAGGGGAGGAAGATTTGTTTTCACGAGAAAAAAAAAAGTTGTTCGAGATTTATTCAACTTCTGATATCAGAGTACTTAAATTCTTGAAAAAAGACGAAAACTTATATTTAGAAAAAATGTCCATGTGTTTGTGTGTATGAATATTTATGCGTGTGATGAGATTGTCAAATTTAGATGGCTGCATTGGATAAAAATGTATTGATCGTTCTTGCTAAAAATTTGCAGACAAATCGAGCCACAAATTACTTTAATTTACCACAATTTTTGCCCAAATTGCTAACTGGTGTCTTATTTTATGGTTGTTTGAATTTTTCCAAACATCTCTGTGATTGCTTTTTAGCTTTCGTAAATTTCCAATTATTTAGCCAAAACTTTCTACGCGAATAGGCTAGGCGATGAGAATGATCAATATTGAGTTTAGCAAGAAACGCTAAAAGCTAAAATTGATATAGAATTGCTATAAAATTTTCTTCATAAGTGAAATAACGTTTGAGAATGTTGGTTAATAAATTCAAGGAAAATCGTTGATTGACATTCACAAAGCTTGCTCTACGAGAAAGTCAATATTGGGGAAACCATTGCTCAAAAAAAGCGCTCTGTAGATGGATAAAAGTCACGTGCAATGTGAAAATCTTTTATTTGCATGTTTGTTAAAATTATTTGGCGCTAAGACATTGTCACGTCTCTCTATCATTTCGTTTGTTTCAATTTTTTTTAACTCGTTTCAGACGAGTTTGGAACTTGCCGTTCGCTACGACGTTTCATCGAAAATCGTGAAATTGCTGCTTGACGCTGGAGCACAACCGACTTCTGCAGACACGGCTCACGATTCAGCATTGATAATCGCTAGCCGGCAATCTTATCCAATTTTAATGGATCTTATTCCTTACGTCGAGACACGAATGTCCCTCAATAATTATGATTCTACGGGTTTTTCCGCTTTGCATTATTGCGCACAGAATGGCTACCAGGAAGGTGTTACGGCACTTACACGCGCCTCGGCTGATGTCAATTTGCGTGATCGAAGATCTGGCAGGACTCCGCTTTTTCACGCTATCGAAAATGAACACAACGATCTTGCTCAGATGCTTTTAGAAAATGGTGCCGAGCCTCGCTTACCAAATTACGGTGGACAAACGATTTTTAATGTCATAGACGAGAGTAAACATTTCAATTTGCTCGAAGTATTGAATCGTGTCACGAATAAGTAAAATCTTTTCATCTGAGTCGTTTGTAACTCATTGATCGATCTTGTTATATTTTGAAAATATCTTTGAAAATTTGGCGCCTTACTACGAGCAGTTCTAGTTTTCTACGAGCACCTCTGACAAGTTGAACACGAGAATGTTTATTCATAAATAATGGAATCATTGTAAAATCTATATATATATATATATATATTTTTTTTTTTTTCAAATACTGCCATTGTAATTGTATGAACAGCGTTAAGGGAATGGCAGGAACACACAAACGAATGATTCGAAATCACTTTCGTTTCCGAATTAATGATAAATAAAAGGAAAAAAAGCCTGTATGCATCTCTGGATGATCGTTAAATTATTATAGTTGTGCAGATGAACGATCGCATTATCTTAACAGAGATCTCTGTCCAATCTGTGCATATAATTTTAAGTGGGTTTCCGCAGATGGAGCATATCCAATTAAATCAAGTTCAAAATTGTTGTCATAATGAAAACCAATAATACGCTTCCGTAATTTACGATTGCGTATGTTTTGTAAAGATTTTTAAATTTCCCGCCAAACATCATAACGGAAGTTCGACAAAGTTCCGCCAGGATCAGAAGGTAACAAATCACGTTTGTTTGCAAATTATTGAGAAAGAAAAGAAAAAAGGATTTATGCTACGCTTCGAATGATTGTTGATTTATTATAGCTGTAGATTATTTACGATTATATTGTCTTGTCAAAGATCTTTGTCAAATCTCTGTATCTAATTTCAAGAAAGTTAGTACAGATGGGATCTGCTTGTCTAAATAAATTCATCTTTAAATCGTCGTAATAATTTAAAAAAAACAATGATACATTTCCGTAATTCACATTATTCAGTCTGTATGTTTGGGAAAAGATTTTTGAATTTCCAGCCAAACATATCGTAAAATGGAGGTTATGCAAAGTTTCGCCAAGTTGAGCGGGTAAATTAGAGGGTTTTCCCCTAAAGGAAAATGATCGAATGATTAATCGAGCGAAACGTCGCCAGAGGGCATCATGGGCTTCCGTTTTTCGTAGCGCATTGTCCACATGTGGTTTTTATGAAAACGGCATAGGTCATGTTGAAAACGTTTCGGGCTTTTTCAATTTATATGATATAAATTTTAGTGGCCCAAAATTAAATTGACAAATCGAACGTGCTGATGAATTAGTGCAAAAACAATGTGGGCAAGACATTTGCAGAGACTTTTGAACGTTCATAGACGCGCGGAGCCCGTTCGTTTGGATTTCGCCGGTACCAATGTGTGTTCTAACCTAAAATTGCTGATCGATTCATCGAGAGATCGGTGTTTTACCTCATTAAAGAGTCTAAATCCCGTTTGTAGTGGACGCAAATTGCTCGTTCATATCGAAAAAGGCGATCAAATACTTTCAAGGTTACGTTACACCGAAATAGACGATGGAATCACAGAATACGTGTCGGAAAATGAATACGCTCATTCGTTATTGTCGAAGAGAGGCGTAAAATCGATCGCAGCTTCTTTCGGATCGATCGATAATGTGACTGACAAAGAGGCCGAGAAAATATTGAATACCAATTGGAAAAATTCGAGCCCCGAGGAGATTTTAGAAGCTTTTGAGAGATTATCTTTCCATGCCAAGCTTAATTCCATAAGTTTGGATGAAGAAAAACATGAAGAAATTTTGAATGCTTTAATTTGCAAATTGGGTCAACTGGATACTGATAAATTATTTCGACTTTTTGCATGTCTCAGACTGTGGCAAGGCATTTGGTGGACAAAATGTCCAGTATATGTATCACTGTGGAAGGAATTGGATTGCGAATGTATCAATCGTTTGGCAAATTGGAGCACGGATGAGGCGCTAGTTGCTTGTGACTATTGGTATCACTTGAGACTTTCGAGAGTAGTAAAATTTTCTATGATGGTACTAAAAAAATTGGGCAATAAACCCAAGCAGCTCACTGCTGATAATTTTCTCACTTTTATGTTTATGATCAATGTTTGTCGAAACCCTCCTGTCAATATGTACGAAATTGAGTATAAATTTGACACGATTTTTTCCGAATTTACGGCCGATGAGCTCGGTATAATAGCCATGGGCTTTTTCAAGAGCCAAACTCCCTTTAGAGATGAAAATATTCTTAGTAAAATTCATCTTAAAATGTTGCAAAATATGGCCAGTATGCAGGACATCAGCATTAGTGCAGTTATGAAAATTACTCGGTAAGGGTTCATAAAAAACGAAAAAAAAATTATAACCAAATCAATCAAGTTTTGTAATGGAGTAAAAAAATATAATTACTATTCGAAAAGTATATTTTTTTCAATATAATTTATAATATAAATAATTTATCATTTTTAATTAATCTTTTTTTTTTACAATACTTGCTCTAATACAGCTTTTCCTTTCTTTCAGATATAGCAAAAGTCTTAAGGCATTAAATACCTTGAGAAAAGTTCTCCATGCATTGCCATCACGAATTGAAGATTTGACAATACCTTGTCTGTCTAATATAGTTCACGCAGCTGCTTTTGTGCAATGTTTTGAACCGAAAGTGATGAGTTTGATAGTAAAAAAGTAAGAGATATATAAAAATTTCATTGCTTCACCGTTTATATAGCGGAATTGATTCATTCCTTTTATTTTATTTTATACTTGATTTAATAACCAAATGATTCATAATAGAAACAGAATTCGGACAAATTGATTGCATTGATGGAAAAAAATTGTAATTTCCATAGATTTGAGAAAAATATTGATCAAGCGAGACTGAAAGATCTCGAGCGGTTTAGCTGGGTTCTCAGCATGTTCGATTACAATCCCGAGGAACAGGTGTATGAGAAAATCGTTGCCAGTCTGAGAGATCCAAAACGAAGGACAGAAATGCAGACGTAAGATTTTTTTTTTTCCTACACAACTCTATTCATTCGTGAAATTTTAATTCTCAGGAGGATCAATTTAGCATGATGATTTATTTGCAGATTTCCAAAGTTAACCCCGACAGCGTTAAGTCACCTTTCTTTCGCGAGAATATTTCCAATTGACTTGATAAAGAAACACTTCGATTCTAGTTTTTTACGACAAACTTACGACATGAATCCCTATAAAATTGGGTACAATTATTTGACGTTGGAATGCAATATCAGAATTGACCTGCCAGAGTATGAGGGTCCATTTTTGCAGCCAAGTGTACGAGATTATCTGGCAAAGGTTAATTATTTGAGATAGTTTTGGGGGTATAATGAACACAAACAAATTTTGTAACTAATCGTTGACTCTTCATTTCTATAGAAATTCTTATGGTTTCAATTTCAATCAGGGGGCAAAATTCATCCTTCCGACAAACTTATTGTTGAAGTCGCGCATGTATGCAAGGTGAGGATAATTCAATCAAAGTCGCTTGTCGAGTCTTATTCCATTATATTGAAATTTTTAATTTTTTTTTTTAATTTTCAACAGTTGGTGTTCAAATCGGAAACATCAATTTGCATAAATCAAGTCCTACCGCACTATGTGAAACCGGATATCATCATTTGTCTCGACGAGAATAATAATCCAATAGATCCTCAGCCCATTTTATCGAAATTAACTGATGGCACGATAAAATATTCGCCCCAAATGGAACAGAATTGCAAGTGGATCGCTATTGCTCTCGCGACGCAAAACCAAATGATCTCTGGAACAGACGAATTAGTCGGTCCCTTTAAATGTAAAATCCGGCAACTCGAAAAAATCGGCTACAGTCCGGTCGTGGTGAGCTAAGAGAATATTCGCTTTTTTTTTTCTCATCAATGTCACAAATTTTCTCCAAAACTCCTTAATTATCTTTTTATTATTATTATTTTTTTTTCAGATACGTATGACCGAATGGCGCAGTCTGTCGAATTTTGATGCAATGCAAGAATATCTGAGAAAAAGATTATCTCTCCCGACCGATGAAAATGTATCCACAGCGGTTCTTTAATTCTGAATCATAAATTACATCATAAATATTTTTTGGAATAATCTTATCGATAATTCTCAATTCAGTGGTTGTCAAGGTCACCTTTGGCCACTGTATAAAATCTATTATGAGATATAACGCAATATCATCGTGATTGTACGAACAAATTCTCGCGCTCAATACGGATATTCCATTTGTACATTTTGCCTCGAGTTATAAACTCGATTGAGGGTGATAAACAAAAAAAAAAAAAACGAAATATCAAGATTATCAGTCACGGGAGTTAAAGATTGTGGAGAAATTTCTTTGTGTACTCGTAAGTCACAAAGAGAGCAGCTGTTGCTGGTATCGTCCTGATTATCGTTGGTTTGAGGCCATTGTAGAGAGCACCAATGCCCTCTTTTCTCGCGATATCTTTCATCATCACCATCGCTGGTATCCTCAAGTTTTGCACCTGAACGAGAATATGAAATTTTTAGAAAATTTGAATATTTAAAAAAAAAACCGAAAAATTTATATATTACAGTGTGACTCACTTGAATTCTGCTCTTGACAACATCAGCCGGAAATATAACAAGCCAGAGTACACAACCACCAACAGCACCGGCAATCATTGTTCTTTGCCAGCCAATATCGTCTCTGCTTTGTCCTGGTTTGGCCAACAATTCTCTCGTTGCCTCGTAACCACCGAAGAAAAAAAAGTAACCGGGCATTTCACGGGCAATCGTCGATGACAAACCTCTGAACATACCACTCGGTCCGTTTTGCCGTATTATTTCTTTCGTCAGGCCCCACGGGCCTATGCGTTTCTGAAGAAGAAAAAAAAAAATGGCCCATTAAAAAAACAAAAATTTTAACGATTTTACAAACTGCCAAAATACTTTAAGTCACTACCGACCACTTGTTCGCCAGGAACAGCATTTTGCGACTGAACTTCGCGCATCGCTTGTAAACGACATTTGACGAGTTCTGTCGGACAAAGCGTGAGTGATGAGAAGAAAGCGGCGAAAAAACCAGAACAAGCATTTCCAAGGGAACTCATGTCTTCGACTTTTTCTTTTCCTGCAGATTGAGAAGAGAGATGGAGAAAAAAATTAATATATTTTTTGTGACTTCCGGTGAAGAAGTTTGATTTTTTTTTTTTTTTGCAATAGTTGAGAGTTTTAGCGAGTAAAATTTGTACCGAGCATATTTGCTATTGCCTTTTGGCAGCCTCCATAAGCCACGAATAGGACCGAATTTTCAGCAACATTTGCCACAACCGCTGGAACAGTTCCCGCGTATAATCCTCTCGCTATTCCATCGGCCTTTAGTGTACGAATGAAACAGTCTACCATCCCTCTGTACATGCTTGGAAATGTTTGCATCTTGACTTTCACAGTGTCCAATGGTTGACCTACATAGGTTACTGCTATTCCACCTTTGAAAGAATTTTTCCAATTTGTAACAAAAAACGAAATTTTTCTATTTTCATACAAGAATTTTTTTTTTACCCGTTGCGAAAAAAAGAATTTACATGTGAAAATGAAATTTTCCATTTTTATGCGAGCATCTTTGTTTGTGTTGTGACGAAATTGGACGATTCATATCACAATATTCATATCACATATCACAGTTCACACAAACAAGAGAGCAAAGAAATTGATTATGAGATAGCGACTTTGAGTTTTGGGACTGATAATATAAATGAGGAAGATCAAACCCCCACCAATAATACCCTCCCTCCTTGTATCTTTTTACTCTTAGGTTTGGCTTGAAATCTTTTCTTGGGGAGGGGATAGACGCGGCATTTGGTGAAACCCGGGACCGGAAGTTCAGTCACAAGTTATCTTCCCTTCGATTCGTGTGCTATCATTAAAACTATATAACAAACGGTATTTTCATTGATTAGAATACGTTTTTTTTTTTTTCTTGTCTTGAAGAATCATTTACATACTAAATTTATCAATTCTTATTGAAAACATTTTATATAAGTTTAAAAAAACATTAAATGTATAATGTTTCAAGACAATTTCTTCGTTCAAATTCACCATGACCGCGAGTAACTCCGAGTATTTTATCATTCACTGATAACACAACGTTTCGAAAGATCCGATAATCTCGTGAGGTGTTATGAGACAGGACTTATTATCTTCAATTGAGCACAATAACCATTTAATGTTATACTTAAAAAATTAATTGTTAAAGATAATTAAAAAAAATAAAGTTTTAAGATTTTTTTAAATATGTATGTAGAATTAAGAAAATGTATTATTCTAATAGGAAAAACGAATGATTACCGAGAGATCCGGCGACAAAGTCGATCATACCGGCCTTCAAGTGTTTAATACGATCGTTTTCGCACTCCAGACTTTCCATTGTTATATATTTTATATAAAAATTAATTCCTCTTATTGTCCAAATTTATTATCTCGCCTATTGTTATCGCATTTCATGTGTTTACGCACAATTATAGTAAGTTAACAGACACATGCATCAGTCTGTCAGACTAACTAAACCGAGTGTATTCTAGGAACTCGTGGAAATCTCGATATTCAATATGAGATTCACGTTCTCCCGTTTCTTCAGATGTGGTTTAAATCTGGTTAAATTCTTTTTATACAGTTTTGAGATAGGCTGACCAGGGTTTAAACTCCGATCAATGCGTTGGTGGAAACGGGCGTTTGTGGTATACGAGAGAGACCACGAGACTGAAAAGCTTAACAGGCTTGCGCAACACTGACTATCTCATTCACAATCGCGATCTCTATATAATTTCATCCCCACCCTTTTTACTAAACATTTGCGCGTGCGTGTTTTCAGTTTTCACTGAAATGTGATTTTCACGCTGTTGTGTAGTTTTTTTTTCCTCGTTTTTGTCGCTCTTTCTCTCGGTACAGTGATCGACTGTAAGAGTACATAGTACGATGTACAATTAATTATCTCTTTATTCGAGAATACGAGGTGAATCATTATTTCTAGCCTGAAACAACTCCGATCGGAGCATCTATACCAATCTGTAAATATTTATTGTGTGGAAACCCCATACAGTCTTCTCAGTCGCATTGTAAACACAGAATTTGCTGGAGCAATCTATGGCATTTTCCAAGCCTTGTCATTTGCAATGAATTATTCTATATTGAAAAATGTGTTATCTATTACGTATGCATTGACCCTTAGGTAATTCTGCTGTCTATAAGTTCGATAGTTGGTTAGAAACGCGAATAAAAATGAAGTATCATCATATCCGCCATTTTGATGCCTTACATCTGTTGCCTGGCAACCAGAATGTATGAATGCTGTGCCGGTTGTCATGGAAACCCAGTTTAGCCACTCCGACAAAAAAAAAATTACCGCACGACTCTTAAATTATTTCATGATCCTTATTATCGATATCAAAATTGCACGATATAATTGAAGGAGCGTCATTAATTTTTCAGATTCAACGAGAAAGAATAATCCTCCGTTATGTAGAATCAATATTCGTACGTGATTCTCGTGTCACGAATATTCACGGTAGATGGTAGCTCCGAAAAAAAGTTCCTAGACCGACATATTCCGATCGCGTATACGCATGACGTACGCGAGAGACACATCGTGTAGCCCTAAACGAGCAAACTCGTTTTTTTTTTGCAATCGTATAATTAACAATATCTCGTAAATTTGTTCGTTTTAAACGCATCAAACGTTAATTAATCGATTTGTAGCGTCGTACGAGAGGTTTCTCGGGTGACTTCTACGATTCACGGATTTCTTTGAGACAGGAAAAAAAAAAATTCGTACAAGTGTCTGTGTGCGTGTGTCGCGCTCGATCTGCCATGATAGATCGGAACGCGTCTTCTCTCTGTTAGACGAAAAAAGTATTCGAGAAGAAAAATGTGGATGATAGGCTGTGAGGAGCGGCATTTTATGGTGAGTTGTGAGAATTCTTGTGTTACGCGTTTTATTTACGCTCGTTGACGCCATAACAAGACGAACAAACAATTGAATATGGATTTGGGATGTTACAGCTAGGGGTGTTTCGGCGATGTGTGTGTATGTGTATTTGTGTGTGTTTCTCGAGGCCGTCAGCGGCCATTAGCGTTCGAGGGGGCATGGTCGCCCCAGACCTTCTCCTGTGTCAAATTGTCAAAATATTCGTGTCTCGAGGAATGTCAATATAGTTAAAATGTAACGGGGATGGTCACAGCTGTTATCGGGGAAACGCCCGGATCGGCAATTTATCTCAAATCGTTCGATCTATCGAGAAATAATTTTTTTTTTTCTTTACGTTTTTTTTTTCTACTCTTTTTCACTCATTCCCGATGGAGCAAAGTAATCGTGAATCGCGACGAGTTGAACACACATCGCGGTTTCTGACGCGGTGACGCCGAGAAATTTCAGCGTCATCTGCTTTTTTTTTCACAAACACATCGCTAGGTCGCGATTATTGGGAAATTTTGAAATTTTGCGACTCAAACATTTTCATCGAGCTCGATTGTGACACTCCGCGCACATGCGAAGAATTTTCCTATAAAAAAAATAATACACACGCTCAAGTATGCTCAAGTATTTTGGTATTAATTGCAAAAAAAAAAAAATGATTTTAACTATTTTAACTTTTTTTTTTTTTCAAATATGTTTATGTGTACATAAAGGTCGATCCCTTGGATTATCGAAGAGTTTGCGTCCGTCGGCAATTAATGATTTTTCAACGAAGTTCCAACACAGTATGATGCTATAAGAGAAAAAAGACACACGTTGCTGCGTAAACAAAACAGATAGATCGACGATCGGTAAGAAGGTATTGGAATTTCCTCTTGTTGGAAATATAGCATTGTGTATGGTAAAAAAAAAATAAAAAGTTAAATTCTTTCGATTATACGAAAGTTTGACCTGGCTGTTGGCACGATCTCTGACATGATTTATTTATCATGACTCACGATCGTAAAACACTCGAATCAGCTGTTGTTGTTGTAATCGATTGAAGGTCGTTATTGTTTTTAAAAAATTACAACCTTTTTTTCCCCCCCTTTTTTCCCCAAGTAAGTGGAAGGGTTGCAGAATGGTGGTGGATTGCCTGTCGGTCCAGGGGTCGGCAGCTGTAGCGAGGAAGCAGGAGAGGAGAATCGGAGGAGGAGCTGTAGGGGCCAAGATGCAGCCAAATTCAGGCAATGCCAGTGGTGGTGGAGGAGGTGGCATGACACCCAAAGAACTCTGTGACAATGATGATTTGGCTACTTCTCTTGTTCTCGATCCTTACTTGGGTTTTATAACACACAAGATGAATGTCAGGTAATAACATTTTTCATTAACAATTTCATTTTGTCAAATCAATAAATAAGCAATGTAAAAAAAAAACACCATTCTTGTACCCAAGAATTGAGGAAAATAATTCGAAAAAAAAACTTTATTGTATTTTTATCATAATAATTAAAAAAAAAAAATCAATATTTAGGTATCGACCGTTAAAAGCCAACAAGGACGATCTCCGTAAAGTCATCACGGACTTTATACAGTCGCAAAATTACGAAAAAACGTACAAGAAATTGATGGGCGGTGATTGGGGTGCTCGTTTACCTCACACCAAGTCGAAACAGCAGCAGATCAATTTGGAGAAGCACGTGAGTATAGTAACATTTACCTGAAAGCAAATACGGTACTCGACGGTATTTTGCAACAAGAGTAATTGTTGCAAAGTACTAGTATTGTTGTTGTTATTATTATTATTATTATTGCTCCAATACTTTATCGTGTGCAACAGGTTTATCGTTATTTGAGAGTTTTCGACAAGGACTCGGGTTTTGCACTGGAAGCATGCTATAGGTATTCCCTTGAAGGACAAAAAGGTGCAAAAATATGTGCAACACGCAAATGGCTCAAGCACGATAAGATTCCGTGCCTCGTTGGTTGCATCGCAGAACTTAGCGAAAAGGCAAGTATAAGTGGGTGAAAAAGGCAAGGCATGGGTGAAAAAAAAAAAAATTATCACTACAACGACATTTTCATCGTTTTATTGACAGAGAAACAGCCATAAATTGTAATTATTCAACGATTTTTTTTATCTTTTTTTCAGGAGGAAGCGGCACTTTTGCATCCGGGAAAAAATGATTTTTCGGTAATGTTTAGCTGCAGAAAAAATTGCGCTCAGCTCTGGCTTGGTCCAGCTGCTTTCATCAATCATGATTGTCGGGCAAATTGCAAGGTACACTTTTGTTTTCTTTTTTTTTTTTATCACACAAGGTGAAAGATGTGATTATTGTAAATTTCATTTCTTGCAAAACAAAAAAAAAACATTAAATTACCAATGTTTTTAATATTAGGGGAGGATAATTTCATTCATGAGCAAAAGTTTCAAATGTAAAATGCAAATGAGTGAAAAATTGATTTTTTGTTGTTGGTTTCTTAGTAATCAAAGCTTTTATGTTTTCATATTTTCTTCTTGATTATACTAAATGTGCCTCTCTTGAACTCTTTAATGTTTTTCTACAGTTCGTGGCGACTGGTCGTGATACCGCCTGCGTCAAAGTTCTTCGAGACATTGAAGTTGGTGAAGAAATCACGTGTTTCTACGGTGAGGATTTCTTTGGCGATGGAAATTGTTACTGCGAGTGCGAGACTTGCGAGAGGCGAGGAACCGGAGCATTTGCAAGTCAGAAACCAGGCGACGAACTTTCTACGGGTAAAAAAAAACCACAAAAAATAAACGAGTAGCAAAAAAAAAAAAAAATGATCAAATTATATAATTAAAAAATGCTAAATATTAATTGTGATTTAAGGCTATCGTCTGCGTGAAACGGACAATCGTATAAATCGAACAAAGCATCGTCAACAGCCACCAAGCAGTTCAGGCAACAAACAACAGCCCGATGGCACCCTGACCGAGAGAAATTCGGTTCTCGTTGGGAATGCAGCAGTTGCTCCTCAATCCCTCAGTATGAAAGAGCTGCGTCGCAAAGGACTGACAAAGTACGACGCTGAACTTCTCATAGCACAGGGTTGTCGATTTTCCGACATTGCTCAGCAACGACAACAGCAACAATTAGCTGGCCTTGAGGACGGTACAAATTCCTCGGGACAAGCAACATCGCGATCTCATCCTTCCTCAATCGTTGTTTCTGGCTCAACGAGGAGTCTTCGCAATAAACAACAAACTGGCAAAAATGACAATAGCATAAACAACAATAATAACAACAATAATCATCGTAACGTGAAAAATGGTCAAAGCTTGAGAGCATCGAGACTTCAGAAGCGAACTGAAACGAAAAAGACACGAGCGAGTGAGAGTGAAAATGTAACGTCATTGGGTGGTAATTCGGTCGACATCGACGGGGATTTATCGGAAACTAATCATCGCAAGGATGATTCAGACAGAGTCGCGATGGACGAGGACAGCTCGTTTTCGTTGCTCGACAAGCAACGTCCTCAGGATGAGAGTAAGGACGATTCTACGGACGCGACGCAATTCACCGAATCCAGCGCCAATGAGCCGGGTCTTGTTATTTCGAATAAACAGCGTATATGTCAAGTTTTTGTCAAAGAACAACGTGACAATTCGATGGACGTTGACGAAGCTGATGGAGCTGATGATCCATTAAAAATGGAGGGTATCGAAGATTCTGGCACGGAAAAAGTGACCGTACGTCGAGCCATTGCAAGTCATGAACGGGCTTATCATGCCACGAATGTTTGTGCCAATTCTCGATCGACGCCATCAGTGAGATCGAAAAATCACGATGTCAATGTAAAACACACCGAACCTCTTGAACCTCGAGAAATAAATCGCTCCAAAGACATTCACGCCTCGACACTTTGTCTCATTAGCGAAAAGGAAGATTGGACACAAAATTCCGATAAGCTCAATGACGAACGACCCGTTGATTTTGTCACTCTCGCTGCTTCAGCAGCTGGCGAAAAGGAAAATCGCAAATTATTACAGTCTGTTGTTGATTCGCGCGATATCGAGCACAGAAAATCACCCGCGCATGGTGAGACACCTCGGAAATCGAGTTTTCGCGAGGTTGACGGACGTATTGCAACTTCACATACTGAAAAATCTAGCGAATCATTTTTTCGTCTGAGCACCGCAAAACTTCATGCAACTGTGGATAGTCTGGGCAAGGGGATAAGGAGAAAGCTCGAGAGTTCAAAGGGCGAATTGCTCATGGAACCGTTGAACGGTGATAATTATGGAATTGATCATTTGGAGGACGATGATTCGGCAAATGGAAATATTCGTGGAATAAATGAGGAATGTCTGTCACGATATTGTGGCGAGATTAAGCGTGAAGAGGAACGAAATAAATTGTTTGAGCGAGAAACAAACGAAGAATCCGAGATTCCTGAGATCAAGGATGATGAGAGAATAACGCGACATTACGAGATACAATCTGAAGAACAAGAATCGAATTATCCGACTAATAAACTTGTGTATAGCGAAACTTTCGAGATGGAGGAGCCACGAGCGAACACAACGGGAACTGTGACTCACGAAAATACGTTCGATTGTAAGAGTTTGAAAATATCTGAGGATAGTAGAAGTCTCACGCTCAAGAGATCGGACGAATCGAGCGAAAAAAATGTTAATTCGTCGTCAAGATCACGAAGACGAAGGAAGAAAAACACGAGAGAGGGTGGCTCAAAGACGAGACGGAGGAAAGGCATTAGAATTCCGGAAATTAACGATGATGGGACAATTGTCAATAGCAGCTCGCGAACTCATAGCAAAACATCCAAAGGAAATGGAAGACTGACTCGTAGCCAGCGAAGAGGCAGACAAAAGCCGGAGGCAACAACAGCCCCGGTTGTCGTTGGTGTTGCCGATGATGATTCTGGTATTCAGGGTGATATTTATGAATTTAGCGAAAAAGAGAGCAATCTCGAGGATGTTGGCTTGCCAGCGTCGATACGTCGGAACAAGCATGAAAATCGTGACACAGAAAGTGTCGAATCGCGATTGCAAGATACATCGCGTTATGGCGAATTTTCCAAGATCGAACCGCCGATACTTCAACCGGAAGAACCATGGCCAGTTTCAACAAATTGCGAGACTAGAATCAGCGATGTTTCTCATCACCAGTCGCGAGAAAATTTATTCAGCTCGGGTGAAAATCGTGATAGGTTTGTTGACTATTTAATAATTACACTGATAATTATTTATAAAAAAATAATTAATTAAATTAAAAAGAATATAAATAAAAAAAATCTTGACTCAAATTTCAGATCTAACGTAAAGGACGCGAGCAGCTCGAGAAAATCATCATTACCGACTTACCAGTGGCAAACTGCCGAGCCTCAGTGTCAAGTTTGTCCAGCAACCCCAGAACGACCGGGTGGACGATTAAAATTGACTTTGCGTATGAAACGCTCGCCGGTTCTCGATGATGTCGTTGAATCTGGCACAAGCCTCAGCGAGGACAGTTACGAGCCTGAGTACGAGGTACTTAGGGTCGAGGGTGTTGAGTCGGAATCGAGACGTCGTAAAAAGCATAAAACTCGAGATCGTGAAAGACGACATAAGAGACGAGAGCTCAATCTTGATCCACCGCCATTGCCAATGAAAAGGCTACGACTCATATTTGGCAATGAGACACACACGATTGATTTGCCGCATTCTTAACGAATATAATCGTCATGCTTTTACAAATCATGATTAATCCAACGATCAACACTTTCAAATCCAACGTATACGTATATATGTGATATATATATATATATATATTTATATGTGCGTGTAATCGTTGATACGTTGGAAAATCTCGCGAGACACTCGAGAGTGTCTGATGCAACCGGTGGATGAAATAACAAAGTAATAAAAAAATGGTTTAAACGAAATCTCGAGATTTGGCACTCTCGTTTTCGGCCGATTGTTTCCTGCCGTTCTCGTCTACGTGTCGTATGCATCCCGGTGGACACTGACGAAGGAGTCCTTAAGAAAAAATATAAACTGTATTTAAATGAAAAAAAAAACAAAAAAAAAAACAAAAAAACATAAAACAAAAAAAAAAGAAGACTAGAAAAAAAAAACGAAACGATGGAATTAGATAAATACATAGTTAGCACGTATTAATTGTAATATGCAAGTGAGAAGATAACATGAGAACTAGATGTGCGCGTTCACATGATATCACCATTATAGAGAAGGAAACTGAAAGGGAGAATTGTAAATAACGCATGTGTAATAAGTTAAATGAAGAAAAAAAAAACAAAAGAAAGAAAAAAAAATCTCTCAAACGTGTTTCGTATCTCACGATTACGATGCTGTTTCAGGGTGAAGGGAAGATTTTGAACGCAGAGATTCATACGTGTATGCGTACCTCTCAATGACAGAGTTCACTACTCGCAAAAATCCTTCGAGACGATAAGAACGATCAGATGATTTACTATCTAACGGAGAATGAACTTCGCTAAAAAAAAAAAAAAAAATCGTCTATAAATCACAATATTGAACCTCGAAAGTCGAGAGCAATTTTGGCAATCTTAATTACATTGATAAATTCTTCCGTGAGTTATTGTGTGAAATCTTTCAATCGAGAAATTCACCGATGTTTTAATCGTACAAAAAAAAAAAAAAATTAAAATTAATTGATAAAAACATGAATCATCATTATTTCTAAATCTTTCAAAGGTCTCTGCACTACGGGAGCTTGGCAAAAAAAAATATATATATATATATAATGTCTGAGATATATATACTCGCACCTTATTCGGCAATGTAAAATTCGATTTGAATCATCGAAATAATTTCACTATCCACGGGAATCTTCCCTCACCCGTGCAATAGAATAATCATTAACGTATAAAATTATAAATATGAGAACAAAATAATGATAATAATAATAATAATAATAACCCGATAATGTGCGATGTAAAAAGGATCCTAGGACTTAATGCCATTACCTAATAGAACGTAGAATTTTCCTGAGAGTTGGAAAAGCCCATTGAAAGGCACTCCCTAAAAAAAGAACAAAATGGACAAAAAAAAAAAAAAAACAACAAAAAACACCGTTTGTGATATAAACAATACTATACCACGTAATATCTTCGTTTCGTTTGTATAAAGGGAAACGATACAAAACGAAAGAAAAAAAATAATAATGTAGCTACTTCACTTTGCCAAGGATTTTTCGAGAACCGATCGTTGAAACAGAGAGATTATAAAACACGGAAAAAAAAATAAATAAAAAAAAGTAAACATAAATAAATCTCGAGGCGTCACGTACATCACTTCGTGCGATTGCCAAAATAGTTGCTTAGAATTTTCATGCTCGAGACTAGTTACATACTAATGACATCTTCGTGGAGTGAAGAACAAGAGAGAAAGAGAGAGAGATAAGAACTTTCTCTCGCGCGCGCGGCTCTTAGTTTTTTGAAAAATATGCGCCTAGGATCGTAATTTAATATTGTTCTGTCTTGAAGAAGACCCTTGGGTCAAAGCACCCCCTCGCGACGATAGTAATTAATTAACAAAAAGAAGAAGAAGAAGGAACAAGCCTGAAGAGCGCTGAGTTATTCTCGTGTATGAGGAAGAAAAAAATCGGCTGATCACGGAATGAATAATGAAAAAAAAAAAAAAAAAGGAAAGAAAAAAAATAAAACTTGTGATCGAATTACTCCGTCGTTAGAGTATATCACGCTTATTGTTTTTTCATCGGTAGAATTTTCTGTCACTGCCATTAGATGAATTTTAATTGTTAATTGTTCATTCTTCGCGCTTATTAAAAAAAAAGAAAAAAAAAGAAAAAAAAAAGTGTATACCGTCGATTATTTAATAACGAACAAAATGTGCAGCTGAGGTCAATTTCGCGGATGTGCGGATATATAATAATAATAATAATAATAATAATAATAATATATAGCGTATAATCTGCGAAAACCGTCAGCAACACGCGTCATTAAGTACGTTCGCGTATCATTGCGTCTTCGTCGATTTGTCTCGTCTATTTTTAGCTATGCAAGTGTCGCATGCGAGAGAGAGAGAGAGAGAGAATGAAAAATAATTTACGTAATAAACTTGAATTTTTTTTCAGTCGCAACGATTACGACCACTTGAATGCTTACTATCGATGTAATTGTATGTGCGATAGGTGCACTGAAATTTTTTGGGAAGATTTTTATCGTATACCTATATCGCGTTTATGGTTATTCGATTTTTGTGTAATATCGATCAGAAGGTTGAACTTACGCAGGACACATATAGATGAGATACGGTGACCGAGAAGAAAAAAAAAAGAAGAGAAGAAAGGAGAGTACATTGTCATTATTATTTTTTATGAATTAGGATATATCATAATAAACGAAACTCAAATAACTTTATATGCATTTAGTATATGTCTTAATGTGAAACATCATTCTTATCCTCATTTTCCTTAATATACCGAAGGTCTTAAATTTAATTTTTTGTGAGAACAAAAAATTGTGCTTTGAATTCTAACAAATGGAAGAAGATACAGAGAACGATGATAAATACACCGTGAAAAAATAATAAGTAGAACAGAAGAAACTTTTCAAGTTCAGATACGCGAATTTCAAGTTTGATTAAAAACCAAATTACGCGAAATGATTTATCCAATTAATACAACTATTAACGGGCGACTAGTGTTATAAGAATATAGGAGTAAAATAGTCGTTCCTACCCATTTATTGTACAGTATGCATCTTTAATGGTAAGTTGATAGGTTTATAATAACGCAAAGTTAAGGGAGGCGGGATGCACCTTAATATTAGGTGTGAAGAAATAGCGTTCCAGTCGAATCGAATTGGACAAAATCTCGTATTAATCGTAATTTAAGTTTTTTCGAAATGCTTCATTACCTAAAATACCAGCGAGTAATTAGGTCCGATGAGATCTTGAGTACTTGGCGATACGATAAACATCCCAAAAAAAAAATCATATTGAAGGAATTTTAAACAATGAAAGTGCCAAAAAGCTATTAATAAAATTTAAAAAAAATGACAAGAAACTTTTTCTTTTTGAACGAAGTATATTCGCTGATTTTTCCAAATACACGCGAATTTTACAAGAATCTTATTTTACCAAAAAGTTAGAATTTTATAATCCTTCAATTTGTTAACTTTGTGGTATGGATATATCCCATAGATCGGACCTAAAGTACCCTAAAGGACCCCTCGTCTCCCAAACAATTAACATACATCGTTCATTGATACACGACGTAATTGTAAAATTGCAAATGTGGGAATGGTGAAATGAAGGAAATACGATGATGCCATTTGTCTTCATGCAGTCATTTATTCCGGATATTTCGAGACTGCAACGACAATTTGTAAAGGATAATTTATCGCTTAATTAATCCAACATATTTTATCGAGATTAAATTACCTCTTCAATTTACACTGATTTTTCTCCATTTCATGATTCGTTAGTTCGATTAAGTTCATGATTATTAAGGCGGCCCTGCATTGTATAATGCGAATGTAGATGACCACATATTAATGCAGAATAGACCAAAATCCAGCGGCCTATTTCTGAGTCTTTGATAGTATACGATAATTTTACCAAACTGTTATGTGCAGCAGCGCAGCACAAGTTTTGTAGTAAAAACGGATAAATTAAATTGTAAATATGGTCAAAGTCGTACAAATCAATATATATATATACAAGCTTTCTTCTGCTTGTAATTTAAACATGGCAAATGTCTAAAATCAAACACGACTGATAGTTCTCCAATGAAAAAAATTGAAAAAAAAAACGTCTGAATAATAATTGTTCAACGATACTTTGTTGTAATATATTAATATACAATTGGATCACCAGTAGATGCATGGGGAAAGGGTTTGAATGAATTATGTTCAATATTGGCATCGCATAAAATTTGCATATTCCCCGTGGATGAATGTCCAACATCCATATGCGGATTATCGGCGATATTATAAAGAAAGTGTCCCATTGTCGTTTGATTAGTCGTATCAGTGGCCGTTGACGTGATAACGTGTACGGTATTTTGTTCCGATGACGAAGTAATGTTACTCGGTAATTGCAGGGATTTGTAAGATACGAAATCGTCATTCGTAAAAACTGCTCGATTTACAGGAAATATTCCAGTAACGCGAAATCCCGTTAGAGCTTTTAGAGTATCAGCAACTGAGCTATAAACTTTGTTGAAAACTTCAGCCAATTCGTATTGGGTGATATTTTTCAACGATTGACTCGACATGAACATATCGCATTCTTTTTTAAATGCTTTCTTCAACGGACTGAAAAAAGCGACGTTCAACGGTTGCAAACGATGAGAGGTGTGAGGTGGTATGGGAAAAAGTATAATATTATACTTGTTGCAGTAGTCATAAATTTTCATAGAAACGTGACTCAAGTGATTGTCAAGAATAAGAAGACACGGATGTTCTTTGGTGGGTTTTGCGTGATCCTTAAAATGTTGCAACCACATCAGAAACAACATTGAGTTTAAACAACCATCTTTGACGCACTGATATATCGCACCGGTAGGACCTTTGTGCGATAATTGTTGTGACATTCTTTGACGTGGGAAAATAAACATTGGCGGTATGTAAGTTCCCAAGGCGCTCATTCCCAGCACGACGGTTACATTTTTGCCACGATCTTCACCACCTCCTTTGGCCTTTGGTCGCTCTGTAGCTGCACCGGGAATACCAAGAGTACCGAGCTCGAGTACTGTCGTAATAACAGTCTCGTCAACCGCAAAAACTCTGTCTGACTCGAAATACTTTTCTCTCATGAGTGTCTCTAAATTATCGAAGAAAAGCGTCACGTGACCTCGATTGTATGCCGCTATTTTTGCCGTAGCTGTTGCAGGCTCGGGTTTCCGTGTTGTGACTGTTGGATTTCTTTTTAAAAAACCCTCTAGCCAGTCGCGTCCTGCGCATTTTTTTTCTCTGTTAAAATTGTGCAATATACCATGTCGTTCGGCAAATTCGTATGCGACATAACGAATCTGTTGACAATTCAAACCGTAGAAAAGTTGATCCAATAGCTGCACCGATACGACCATTGCCGATTCTTGGGCAGGACTCAGTACCGCCTTGCGACCCATAGACGGTCCCGAAGTCTCTGATTCTCCCTCCATTTTCATTCTCCTCTGAAGCGTTGCAAAAGGTATACCATACTTTTTTGATGCTACGCGCATCGAACATTTCGCTTCCATAATTGATTTTCTCGCATTCTCCAAATCCTCTTTTGTCCATCTGCCTTTGTTTGTTGTTCTCTCTCTGTGGCGAGGCATCTTCATTTAATAAAAAATAAATCAACGAATCAATAAAGTAATTCAATATTTACTACAATGTTCTTTCTAATGTAATCCAACAAATGCATTTTTCCCCATTGATCTCATCGTCAAATTCATACAATCGTAAATTTCATAACTCTTTATCTCGAAATTTTTAACATTTGGCTAGATCATCTAGTAAACTTCATAAGCTAGGAATTTTCGCGAAAAAAAACTTCTGTTTTCATTCAAGAATGTTTCAAATATTCTAAAAACTCGGAACATGTTTATAAAAAATTCTCGTATCTATGATGGAATGAAAAAATTAAAAATTAAATAAAAATTTTAGATTCTTTTTGTTTCAAAACTTTTCGAAAATTTTAAATTATTACAATTCCAAGGATCGAGAATTTCGCAAAATTTTTGGAGTAAATTTGGCAAAAATCAATTGAAAGGATTTAGATGTTGTGGGATTTTGAATTTAACTGAAAATTAGGGACATATTATTGATGCAAATTGAAAGCTGCATATTGTTTCCTTATAATTTTCGATCATTAACAAAGCTTTCTCTCTGAGGAAGCCACTCACCGATAGCGGATGCTTTTTAACTTTTAACAAAATTATGACATGACCAAATTTCAAATAATTATTGAGTTAGAGATTTTTTTTTCAGTTCGTCTGTACACACACACACACATGTTTAAGCTCCGACATGAATGTGTAAAGAAATCCATGAAAACAAAGATTCCCCTAGAGAGAATGAAAACATTCCATTTATGGTACATACAGAAAATAGTAATCAAAAATATACGAGACAGGTTTTTTTTTACGCTACATAAAGGTGATATGGTATACGTAAAATTAATAATTTTGAAACTCTAAAAAGCAAAAGTCACGAATGACATTATCACCATCGTAAAATATTATCCTTCACAGATCTTTGAGTTGAATTGAACATACGTATATATGTAAACACTAACCTTGATGATCTGTTATGTGTCTTCATGAAACTCAGAACGCGCACATCGTGATCCCGAATTTACTGCAAATCATTCAAAATACTGAAATGTTTCATGGAACGAACGCGTGTTAAGTAAAACGTTTATACATTGAATGAAATAAGAGATGAATGAGAGATAAATTCGGCAACAAAGTTAACTGACGCCACTGACCGCCATTGCCCCATCATCCTTTGCGAGCAAGCAAACAAGTAGGCAATAGCTTCAAACGCCATCTGTGGTTATATCTTGTAAAATGTGCTGCCCAATTGGCAAAAAAAAAATACTAGAACCAAGGAGAGACTAGAGTTACCATGCGTCAAACTCTTAAAAAGGTGTGACGTCACATCCTTCATTCACACTTTTTCTTACAAAAGAATTGAAAAGTTGTACTTTTACAATACGTAAACATATACCATTAGCAAGGTCTCTTGTAGCTAATTTGCTGTGCTCATTAGCTTATTCCCGAGAATCGGTTGTAGCCAGAAACAAAAAAATGTTTAGCGGAAATGATCGCGTAAGCGCAACTGCGCCATTATTGGCCAATGCAAGCGTGTAGCGGATGAATGACGTGTAAACGACTAATTTCATCCGGAAATCTATGAATCTTATTGGCCGGAAGACGATGGGGTACCCAAACAGAGAGAGAAAGCGTGCGTGACTTGGTGCGAAACAAAAAATCCTAGAAGTGCCCTAGATATGTCATATGACCGTAATTTTCCAACTAAAAGTGTCAAATTACTGTCATACGTTGTCAAAAATATTTCTAAAACGTGCTCGTTCTTTTTTTTCGTTATTAACTTATATTTACGCTCTGAAAATAAAGTCGTCATTCGATTGGATATTGAAAAAAAAATGCAACTTCTTGTCTACGACGAACTAGTTCACGTGCACTTCAGTCCACAAGATTTCCTTCGGATTTTCTTACAAAACGAGTCCTACTTATCTCTTATCAAACTTTCCGATCATTTATCGTGATCATAGTATAATGACTGATTATTATCTCAAGACAGACGCCTATAAATATCGATTTTGCAACAAACTAAAATAATTCAATTAAAAAAACAATCCCGTTTTACGCTACAACTAGAGAATTCATCGACGCGACAAGTTTCTTTTGGCAATCCTGGTAAATCTTCCCTTTAGTGCTGAAAATACTCGCTGCTGCAATAGAGCAGTAGCGTCGCTAGTTGCTCCCCCTCTCGCGCCCAAGCCGTCCTCCCGACGCGCGACGCGAGTTCGCCAGGGCAAGGGGAGGTGGAGGAGAGGATAAGGAAGGTAAAAAAAAAAGTCAAAAGAGGGGAGCGGAGTGCGCGGTTTCGTCCGGGGCGGCCATTGCGAGTACCCTCTTGTGTGTCCGTGTAAAAGCGCGTACGAAGTTGAACCGGAGAAGTGCCAGTAAAATTCAATCCTTACGGTGCGTATCGCGCTATATCCGTGAAAATCCACGCAAATCAACGGTAATCCGCGAGGTGCTCCGTGTTTGAAGCCCGGGACGGAAAACCCAAAACTTCGGCCCGATGGCTGAATCCGACAAATTAAACATTGACAGCATTATCGGACGGCTCTTGGAAGGTATGATGAAGCTAGTTTTTTTTTTTTTTAATTCATTCTGCGCTTTTATACGCGCGGTGTTAGTGGCTTTTTCTTCCACTTAGAGAACAGAAGGGCGGGCGGATAAAGATGAGCGATTTTTTTTTACGCAGTGATCGTGAAATCGTGCCTCATTCTCGCTTCAATATCGTGTCATCTCCCCCCCCCCCCCCCCCCGCTCTCTTTGTCTCTCTCTCTCGCTCTCTCGCTCTCGCTCTCTCGGCGCGCTCATCGAGATAGGCTTCCACACCAAAATGCCGGAAATCCGTATAGTACGTTGATGCGTCTTGCCAAGACGTTCCGACCAGCGTGACGTCTCGACGCAATAACTTATATATATCTTTTTTTTCTTTCGTTTCGACGTCTATCGAGTGACATGCCTATCCCCCTCCTCTCCCTCGCGGCCCCACCTGCCCTCAACGCCCTCCTCCGCCCTACCACGATTCTATGTATCGATTACGCAACTTTGGGGATTAAATTTAGGAGAATGAGAAAGAGAGAGAGAGAGAGAGAGAGGGATATTGGGATCGAAGGCTTCTTCAGCGCGATGTCGAGGTTTATGATAGTGGGCGAAGTTTTGTTTACGAAAAGCACCGTTGACAACCGAGCAGGTGGACTCTGAAGTCGTTTTGGGGCGAGGTCTTCTTATATATATTGGCCTGAGCGCACTGAACACGCGCGCACTCTCACTATCTCTCGTTTGTGCGCGCTAAATTTAAAATGCCAATAGCCGTAAAGTACGCACTTGATGTTTATGCTCTCTCTTTTTTTAGTGTACGATACAAATTTTGATGATTTTACCAGGATTACCATTAATTTTGAATTTTATAACAAAAATTTAAGTAATTGCCACAAATGTGAATTTTTTCGCGGGAATTTGCGCTTCGACCTCGATATATTAAATTTTGAATTTGTACTCGGAATTCATTTGACAGTCTCTCTGGTGGAGGGAAAAAATTGAGATGGCTAAAATCGAAATTATTATGAATGAATTTTGGACAAAAATCAAGATTTTTAAAGTTTTTTTTTCGTATGTTACGTTTTAGTTCGAGGTGCCAGACCGGGAAAAAATGTCCAGCTAACAGAGATCGAGATACGAGGACTGTGCCTAAAGTCTCGAGAAATTTTTCTTTCCCAGCCAATTCTGCTGGAACTGGAAGCACCACTCAAGATATGCGGTAAGTAGAAACGATACTAGAGAGGATATCAATGAATTATTATGCAACGATCAGGTGCTCGAGAAGAACAAAAAAACAATAAAAATGTACAGTATCACGAGCTGAGAGGAATGGTCGATACTTATTCGACATTGAAGAGACACTATTATGTCAGAATCGAAATAATTTTTTGAAAGTTACGAACTTTTTGCTGCAACTTATTTTCCCGGTGGTTTCATTTTTATGTCTAAGCATTCTGAATTATGAATATCGTATAAAAATAAAAAATAGAGAAAAAATCGTGAATTTTTGATATAGTGTTCATGTGGAATTTGTAGGATAGTTTAATGAAAACTATAAAAATTGCTAAAAACTTTTAAAAACGAAACAATTTAATTTTGGCATAAAAACAATTTAATTTCCGAGGTGCTTTCACCGTTTCTTAATGAAAATAAATTTGTTTTAAAAAATGTGTTTATTAACATATTGAATTGGAATGTACATGCAATATATCCATAAAGATGCTTCCCAAATATATTTTCATTCAAAAGTTTGATTTAACAAAAATCAATTCGAAGCGGCGAATTTTGTATACAATTTTTTACTGGGACGATTTTTTAGAGCAACAAAGTGTGACCTGTACGAGAGCATGTGTTGTTAATGCAAAAAAAAACCATTAATAGCCAATTTGCAAATAGATCCAATGATTCGTGGAAATTACCAAACAGTTACAGTTTCGTTCAGTTTTATCAAATAATAATTGATATTATTGGTCCAATATTCTAATTTCAAAAGCTTATTTGATTTGTTGAAAGATTCTCCGTCAAGTCACTAATATACACTTTTGAAACAAATTTGCTGATGAGAAAATTTAAGGTTTTCTTAAACAGTGAAAATGTTTAAGTTCCACACTAGTAGTAGTAATAGTATTTATTTGTCAGGTTAAACCCTATTACAAATTTGCTAAATAATTAGCCACTCTTGTAATTTTTCGAACAGAATTTGGTTTTGACAAGATTTTTACAAGAGTGAACTCTTAACTATAAACTTATAAGTTACACACTAAAATCAATGTATCTTATAATCGAGGAATGCAATGTTTAATTTAGCATTGGGGCTATGGAAAAAGAGAAGTGGTCCACCAGTCCAATTTTTATTCTTAAAAAAAATAGTACAAAAATACTTTTTCAGAATTTAGCATAAATTCAGTGTAACTGTTTGATCATAAATTCTTTTGAGTATTTTTTTATGTTAAACAGACACGATCTCATATAGAACGCTTCGCATTAACGACGATTATTCTATATGAACTTGTAAAACCCATAAATAAATAAAATACTATTGATTTGCTATTTTGAAGATAATTTTTTTTTCTCTCTCTAAAATCATACTTTCAACATTTTCTTCGATTTTGCGTTCGACAGGTGACATTCACGGGCAATACTACGACTTGCTGCGACTCTTCGAGTACGGTGGTTTTCCACCCGAGAGTAATTATCTCTTCCTAGGCGATTACGTAGACAGAGGAAAACAATCACTCGAGACGATTTGTCTGTTGCTTGCGTACAAGATCAAATATCCAGAGAATTTTTTCCTACTCAGAGGGAATCACGAGTGCGCCTCCATCAACAGGATATATGGATTTTATGACGAGTGTGAGTAGACGAAAAAAATCCTGTTGGCAAATTGACAAGAAAAAAAAAAAGAGAAACACGGGAGAAAGAGAAATTAATATTTTGGGTCTCTTTTGTAGGCAAACGTCGTTACAACATCAAACTATGGAAAACATTTACGGACTGCTTCAACTGTCTGCCAGTCGCTGCGATAGTCGACGAAAAGATATTCTGTTGTCATGGTGGTCTCAGTCCTGATCTACAGAGCATGGAGCAGATTCGACGCATAATGCGACCTACCGACGTGCCCGATCAGGGTCTACTTTGCGATTTATTGTGGTCAGATCCGGACAAGGACACGATGGGCTGGGGCGAGAACGATCGCGGCGTATCATTCACGTTCGGTGCAGAAGTCGTTGCCAAATTTTTACATAAGCACGACTTTGATCTCATATGTCGAGCTCATCAGGTATTATTACAATATTTAATTTCGTAACCTTACGTTATCGACCTTCGACCCAGAAAAGACAATTTTTCAATTCCACTCTTAATTTATCCCATCGTTCATTCAAAAATTACCAAATTTAGTTTGTAGGCTCTATGACGCATGTTGTGCAAGAAGTGACTAATTGAATATTATTTTTTCTTTCAATTTCTATGTACGCTTATTCATCCTTTATTTTCAATTTTCATTTTTTTTTCTAATTAATGATGCTTCATCGCTACATTCCTTACCAAAAATGAGACTTTGAGAATTGTCAGTATCTCGCGATACGATTGAAATTTGCGAAAAATCAAACATTCTAAACATAGTAACATTGATTTTTAACAATAATATCGAAAAGTTATGCACGAATTAATTAAAAAAAAAAAAAAAACAACGTTTGTAACAAATTAAATGTCAACTATTATTTCTTGTACTCACTAAACGTATTCGAAAAAATAAAATTATGGGTTTCCCTCAATTTTCATGGAACGAAACAATTTTTTCCAATATATCCTTAAAACTTTTTTGTTCTGCAATATTTCTATTCGTGTATTTACTATTCTGGGGTTTGGAGTCCCCCCACTTGGTTTTTCCATAATGTTTCCAGTCGAAATGAATATTTTCTTACAATTTTTTTTTCAATTTCATCTATTTTTTCCTAATCCGAAAAATTGATAAAGTTTTTTAAAATGTTTGTAGGTGGTCGAGGATGGTTACGAATTTTTCGCGAAACGACAGCTCGTCACGTTATTCTCAGCGCCAAATTATTGCGGTGAATTCGATAATGCCGGTGCCATGATGTCGGTGGATGACACGCTCATGTGCAGTTTTCAGATTCTCAAACCAGCCGACAAGAGGAAGTTTACATACGGTGGTTTGAACGCCGGCAGGCCGGTCACGCCGCCACGAGGACCGAATAACAAAAACAAAAAGAAGTGAAAATCCCAAACGAGATAATTGTTCGACGTTTTTACGGGAACGCGGAGCTTTAGGACCTTAAGACACCTACTACTATATCCCTCCCCCGAAAAAAAAAAAAAAAAAAAAAAAAAAAAAAAAAAAAAACAACAAGATAAAAAAATATCCACCACGGTCATCCCTTCGCCCCTCTGACCTATCACTTATATGCTATTGTAATTCATTCACGACGAACATCGAGAACCAAGAATAAACGAAACGTTTGAGAAGAAGAAACACAAAGAAAAAGTCCAATCCTGATGAAGAACGAGTGTTCGTCGAAGGACGAAGAAAATTGAAAAATGAAAGAATACAAAAATGCTCCAGCCCAACGAGCAATCAATTCGACGAGAACGAAAAAGACGCTAAAAACTGAAAAGCCGTCAAAGATGCCACAAGGAATCGTCGGTCCATGCACGAGATTTGACGGTTTATTCCCTTTCCTTTCTGCTATTGGAGAGAACAGAAGACGAAAAAAAAAAAAAAAACACTGAAAAAAGCAACCGGAAGTCAAAAAAGATCAAGAATATTGATTTTTTTTGATAAAATGAGACTTTAAGGGACAAAAAAGACACTGGCGAAACTATGAAAAATCGAGAAATAGAGATTGTACAAACGGTGAGACACTCGAAATTTATACTCGTCTCACACAAACGAGAATCAATTATTGTTTTCTCGAAAGTTTTGGTGATCGCGAAATGAGGAAATGACAAAAAGAAGAAAATCACCTCCCCCCACCCCGCGGTCGAGAAAAAGAACGAGTTGATTATATTGCTCTAAACCGATTGTACGAGACTTATCGAATATGTATAGCAAGAGGCAAAAACATTTAGTTATTAAAAATACGAACTTTTGAGCTTACAGCAAAAGAGAGGGAAAATAATGGATTTGTTTTTCAACAATATTTTTGGCGATTTTTTTCTGGACGAAATGAATGCTTCTACACCGAAAAAAATAAAACGGAACTCGCGGATTCGAATAAGATTCACTCATGGTGTTTTCGAGTCACCGCACACCGTGCCACACAGCCGCGTTCGACGGAGGTTCGGCGTATCGCCGTCTCTCATTCTTGCGCGTAAGCATCACCAACTGTAGCCGCTGTAGGCGAATCGAAAACATCATTAAATCGAATGAAATTTAAATTCAAACGAAATTCGTTTGTTGAATTTCGTTCGATTGGAATTTGAAAAAAAAATCAGGTGCGACCTGAATTGATTATATTGGAACGCATCCCTTTTTTTTTTAATTCGGACAAATTTTGTGGGGAAAATCTAAAAATAGATTGGAAACGTGTTGGACCGTTGAGCGCTATTCCAATCTCACCAGCTCGTCAACTCTTGGGAAAAACGATCAGCCTGATCCAAATTAACATGCACATCGTCGCATTATTTTTTTTTTCGTTGTTTTTTTTTCTTTTTTTTTTTTATGGTGACGAAGTCAACGGTTTGAATCTTACCGGCCGTTTTCCGAATTTTTCTGGATAATAAAAAGAAATTAATAAAAAAAAAAAAAACTATTATCGAAGGAAGAACGAAGATATGAGGAAGAGAAAGAGGGGGATAGAAGATGAAAAATTGAAAAAACTCTCGTGATATTTCGGAGACGACAGAATTGTGACTGATCCGATGATTTGTACATTTTTAGTTCATTCTATCACCACTTGCGATTTGCAAAAAATCTACAATGCAAATTGGAGAAAAGTTTTTGAAAAAAAAGAATAATAACAATTTTGGCAAGAATGCTTTTCCCTCGCAAAATTCATAGGAATAATAATGATGAAACGACTCAAAGCTCTATGTCATCTGTCGCTGGAAAAAAAAAGGAATTTACGTAACGAGAGGGAAATAAGAATTTTCATTTTTTTTTTTTTCAATTTTTTGTTCTCAATCGAGCATCATTTCATCGAATTTCATTCTCGTAATCGTTGCGGGTCGTTCATCTATTTTTCCTCACTGCAGCACACACAAACACAGAACGTTCAAATTCTCCGAGAGCGATGAAAAACGCGAGGTAATCTATAAAAAAAAAAAGGGATCGTTGAAAAAAAAAAGCACGATAAAAAAACCCCTAGCAAGTAAAGCGGTTGTTCTCTAATGACACTTGTTGTAAAATGTATACAACGTGAAATGAAGACAAAAGATAAGAAAAAAAAATGGCCGATTTGGTAAATACGTGAATATATCGAGAATTCATTATCACGCTCACCTCTCCAAACCCTTCACCGTCATCCCCTCATATATGTATATTAATCTTTCGTTTTTCTTTTCCTTTTTTTTTTATATATATATATAAAATAAAATCACATAAAACAAATCAGCTTTTTTTTTATCGTACCTAATTTTTTTCTCGACGCGTACGCCAATCGACAGTCCGTTATAGAAATTTTTAGCATCATTTTTTTAATAGCGTTAAAAAATGATCCTTTTTTTAATATGTGAAAACGAGAGCGTATTTATTATCGAAATCATCGTAAGAGGTTGTTTTTTTATATCGACCAATTGGCCTTGAAATATTCGAGTTTTACCGTACCGGAAGCGAGCGGTTCAAATGTGTGATCAGAAATTTCGATTGTCTCTATTTCCGGTCAGCAGAATTACACATATACATATATATACATATATAAACCGTATCGAAATGACTAATTTTCATTGCTCCATCAAAAATTTTACAAGTAAATCACATTCCATGCCAAATAACAATAAAATTGGCCAATTCTACAAAAAAAAAAAAAATGCAGAGAGGACTCGAATTTACTATATATTGTTACGGTTTGATAGCGTTTTTCATTCACCCTGCACCGTCTTACACCGCCTGATATAAGCGAATCGAAAATTCCATGACAAACTCGCGCCTCGGAAAGTAATAAAAACGGGCGGGGGAGGGGTGAGGGAGTGGATAAAATCACGATAATATATTAAAACAAATACCTTTCGACCCACTAAGATATGGAGATACGATTAAAGTACTAATTATAATACTTGTAATGCATAAATTGTACTAATAATGAATTTAATGATTTAAAAAAAACGTGGTGAACGAACGTCCTATAGATGATAAGTAACACTCGACTAAATACGTATTAATGCTGGCAATCAAACTATCACGAGGAATCGGGAAAAAAAATCTAATACATCCGGATCGTTGAAAAGATATATAACATTTTCGCGGCAAATTCAAATTTGTCGCAGTCGCGTGATCGATTGAGAAAACAAAAACATAAATATATAACGGCTCGTTCGATGTACATAAATAGCCTTTATTGCGATATACGATTGACAAAAAGTCGCGAGCTCTTCCGAAAAAAATTTGAAAAAAGAAGGATTAATAATATTAATAATGATAGAATTATGCTTTAGACCATAGAAATGAGATATCTGTGACCGATGGTTATACGATAACGATAATAATAATAATAATAACAATAATAGTGATAACCAGGAAGCATTGAGCCAATCCATTGGAATAAACGTAATAATTGTACGATCATTTATATTGTCTCGTTGATTTTATCGATTAATGTCGCTGATCTATATATATATATATATATATTCACTCGCTGGCGAGTTTTTCAAACAATAAATAATAATAATAATAATAATAATACATATATACCACCATATACGATAGCGTTCTAATTCCCAAGGAAGAATTAGTTTGACTTTAACTAAGTGCTCCACTTTTTTCCTCGATATTCCAGCTATTTTTTTAGAATACTCTTTCATAATATTATAGATTTAATTAAAAGTGTGTATTACAGTTTGATAATGAGGTTTTTGACGTATTTGCAATAATTGCAAGTTGCATACGCTGGAGGAGCATTCTTATGACACTCTCGCAATATTCATTACCACACGGATAAAGTGCTTTTCGACTGTTGGTTTAATCAATTTTATTACGAATTTGATCTGTACCAGACCGTTAGAATCGGCCCCTGAATAATGTAGTGTAATATCTGAATAGCTATATACAGATATATGAGTAAAGGTAAATGCGTCGACGAGCCCCATACAGTTATACATATACGTATAAAACATGCGATATACCGAAAACAGCTGTTGAAATGCACGCCACTTGTCGTTCGTTTTTTGTACCCGACACAAAATCGCTTTTACCGACAAGCCGGGGCATTTCTTGGCACCGTTCATATATTTTTTTTGTCTTGCCGAGAGTTCAGTCGCGAGGAGTGAAAATTAACGAGGATGAAAAAGAAAACAAACGTAATGGCTGTCATTGCCGTCGCGTGTATACTCTGGAATAAGATAAGCGAAGATCTCTGCCAAGATAGGGGAAGGCGTAAGAAGACGTAATCGGAGCGCGGGACACTCATATGGCCTATGTGAGTTATCGCATTACTTCGTGCTAAAAACCTCGTTTTTTTTTTGGACGTCGTGACTATTGTGCAGTGACTGCATATATGCGAGACATATATAAAACTGACCGGCCACTTTAACTATTTAACTTTTTTCTTTGGGGACTCGTTAGGGAATCGTTCGGGAATGATTGGGAGTCTAATTAAAACGTATGGGAGTCAACGGATCTTTTTAAATCGAGAAATCATAATTTGAGTGTGAAGTTAGCCGGACGCAATTTGACTTTTAACCGGTTCGATTGTATGAGGTCTTGATCAACGCGGAATTGTTAAGGGGTGACGAATCATCCAACTAAATCATTAGGGAGTCTTTAGTTTTTCCGTCAGATCGGAAAAACCATTTCCGATCGGCTAGAGAACCAGTCTACGTTAATCTGTCATCTGAATTTATCGAATTTACTTTCATAACAGCTTAAGAGCCGGTGAATGATTTTGGTGAACTCCGGTGGGGTCGGCATAGTAGTGAACGGGGCTCGCGCAACGAGTTACCATCTGTGCTGCGCGCGCCACCGCTAGATGGCACTATACGCCATCGGCGTTTGGACAGACAAACCATTAGCGATCTTCGATTTTATCTTTCTTTACAATGTTTCTGACTTCCCAGAAATATATATTGTAAAAGGCCGGTTGTTCCAACTCTTAAGTAAGATTATCTGCGAGTTATCGCATATAAAAAGTACGAGGTATCTGGCAGATAAACTTTAGCTAGAGGTGGAACAACCCGCCCAAAGAAAGATATGAGATCGCAAATTTGTTTCGTCTACATCGGGCTTAGATTTTTTTTAAATTTATTTTACTTGTGAATAATAAATTTAAAAAAGTAGAAAAAACAGACATGACAGTGAGAAAGAAAAGAGCTTCTCAAAGTAGCGTTTTTTTAGAGCTGTTTAAGCTCGGAAGCATTTTAAGAGCTCCCTGAGTGATTTTTTTTTTTTTTTTCGAAATCTAGAGTCAATTTTATGAAGAAAAGGTCTTATGGCAATAGCATCTAACGGTTAATAGTTTTGGGAATTGCAATTTCTATACATTATTTCGTTGATTAATTTAAAAAAAATCGAAGCTTGTAATACAGATCCCACAAAAAATATGTACGCCCCGGAACAGCATTTTTAAAAGCTCCTGAGTTTTTTTACAGCTTCCTGAGATTTTTTTTTTTTTCAAATCTACAGATAATTTCATGAAGAAAACATCCTATGGCAGTATAACATTTAACAAGATTAATAGTTTAGGGAATTCAAATGTGTAAACATTTCATCCATTAATGTGAAAAAAATCAAAGCTTGTAATACATGAATCGTAACTCCTATAAAAAAATACATCTTCGTACCGAAATAGCATGTTCGAAAGAGCTCCTTGAGATTTTTGATAATTTTTTTAGAGATTTTTCTATGAGGTAGCTAAAATTGGAGGTTTGCTCATAGGCCTTTGTGAATAGGTGGAAACTATAAGGAAGCGATGAGCAAGTTTCAATATCCAGTTCTTTTTTATTTTGTTGATTTTTTTAAATATGAAAAGGAAAAGAATCCTTTAGCTCTGAACTATTTTATAAGAAGTATATATACGTATATACAGAGTTGACGCACTGCGCGTAGCGGGGATCTCGCCGCCTGGACAGATCGTGGCGTTGATACCCGAAACAACCGTCAGATGTCGCACAACTTTTCCGTTCTCATAAACGAATAATATCATTTTTTTCTACATAAACGACGAGCAAATGGAATTCAGTATCGCTTCTCGGCCTATGGCTAAGATCAAAGTGTAGTATCTGTTCTTATCAGCTTAATATCTGATACGCTCTCCATTGGAGAGCCAGAATATTAATCTGATTTTTGTAACTAGTCTGGACCCACGGGCTTGCTCGGGGCGGACACGGGTTGTACCGGCATTGCAGTGCCGCCGGTTTCAGCCCAATAAAAATATTTCAAACATAATATTTAGTATAATAAATAAGTGAGCTTTTCATGTCAGCTGACGAACTTTTTACGAACTTTTGTATTTAGTATTTTTATGACATGAAAAAGCGGCCTTTTTATTTAGAATAAAAAGTTCAAATGAACATAGGTCTGTTCATTGTATGAAGAGGATTATTGAAATGATTCGCAAATTATATACCTCACACTGCGTAATTTTTCGTGTTACATATATGAATGAAGTCCGGAGTCGAATACACGTGCGAAAAAATTGCGCAGCAATATTTGACTGACGTGTGAATACACTCCGGACTTCATATATGTTGCACGAAAAATTACGCGGTGTTATATAATTTGCGAATCTTTTCAATAAGCACTACTCTTCATACAATGACTCCGTCCCCGTCCCGTCTTTGTTAGCATCTATAATATTTAAAAAAAAATCATCCAGCAAAATAAAAATTTCCAAAAAGCTTAAAGTTTTACTCAAAAGTTTTACTCACACATGTGCAATTTGACCAGTCTTTATTACACATGTATACCAATATTTAAAATAAAATATGATTTTTTTTTTTCATATGTCAAATTATAATAAATTCCACAAAAGAAAAAGCTCACTCAAAAGCGTCCCTCAAAAATTGCTTCATAAACGTTAGAACCCCAAAGGATTAAACTGTACGGTTTTAAAAACTTTCAAACCTTGAGAGTTATAACAAGTATATACAAAAGTGCGTGTGAGAATTGGGCTGGAATGCCCCATACGTAAATACAATAACGTATATGAGCATGGGTTCATTCACGAACTACGAACTTGGTACTATTTTAAGCGAGGAACTTCCACGGGTCAAGGCCAATAACTCGCGAGGTCAATAATTATGAGCATTCTGTCGTATGCCTAACATATTTATTATAATATTTCGCCGAAAGGACAATATTAGCTCGATTGCTCTCGATATGTGTGTGTGTGTGGCGAGGGTGAATGGACGACCCACAGTCCCGAATCAGAATACGCGCGTCGTACAAAGTTTGTTCACGACTTTTCACTAGTCAATCGTCACATATATATATATATATGCCCGAGCTTTTCAAGTCTGCTGTTTCATGAGTTCAGGTTATTTTTGTGCTCGTTCAATGACAATGGCGCCAGCACGATTCCATGTTGCCGACTTAATCTCGCTAATGCCCGATTTCACCAAGCACCTTTTTGCTATTTAACAAAATGGGATATATTTTAAAATGATTTTTTCTGTTTGGCCTTTGCCCGATTAGTAAAAATCTTTTTCGTAAAACTCTTTTTAGTTAATCTTTGTAAAACTGATCTTGACTCGATAATTTTGAAAAATCGTAAATTATCTTCGATAAGTGAACGAATTGTAATTTTTTACCATGGAGTTTTTATTCTATCTTTTGGGGTAATTATGCGTCGATCAGAAAAATAGAAGTCTCAAGGTCTGAAACATGCAGTAAAGTGGAAAGTGCATATTAATACATTATAGGCGAAAATGTATTATATACATATATATATATATATACATATATATATGTGTGTGTATATATATATGTATCTCGAGTATAGCGTGATTCTTGAAACTATTGGAAATCGTCGCTCATGCGTCGAAGAAGAGGTGGGGGAAAGTTTGCTTGAACAATTAATTGGATGACGTTTACAATTGGTTTATATATATCGAAGAGTTAACATTTGCGTGAAATTACGTATGTTAGAGCCTCGATTCTTACAACGCAAATTCCGGCAATTGCCATTGTTGGTACTTTTCAATCTCAATAATAGCAACTTCAAATTTACTGACCGATTATCGTAATTTTCGATCGATGATGAACCTGATTATGGAAACTTTGAATGTAGAGTGATTTTATGGTAACTCTGAGTTTAGTAGTCACGAAATGGTACTTTGAATCTAGTGACTTTATGATAACTCTGAGTTTAGTAGTCACGAAATGGTACTTTGAATCTAGTGACTTTATGGTAACTCTGAGTTTAGCAATCACGAAATGGTACTTTGAATTTAGTGACTCAGATTATGGTACTTGAGGATCGATTATGGCAATTTCGAGGGGTTTCAGTCGCAGTTACTATATCCGTAAATCGAACTCGAGTATTAATTAGGTGTAACGTATATAGTATCAGCACCCGAAAGAGAAGAGTGTGTGTGTGTGAGAGAGAGAGGGGGAGAGAGAGAGAGAGAGAGAAAGAGAGAGAGAGAGAGAGAGAGAGAGAGAGAGGCAGCAATATAGAGCAACCCCTTGATCACTCGAAGAAACGGGAGGCTCGTCTTAACGACGCCGCGAGAGTTGTTGCGTTAAAATTAAATCTAGCAAAGGCCGATGAGCGTCGAACGTAGTCATCGTCGTCGTCGACGACGACGTTATCCACGACGGCAACGTCGGGACAAGACTCGCGTCCTCTAGCTCAGTCTCAAGAGCATATTCCGTCAGTACGGTGTGGCTTTTCACAGTCTCGTTTTTTCCCTCTTTGTACAACAACATTTTTTCTTCTTCTTCTTCTCTTCCTCGTCCCGCCTATTCTTACTCTTTCTGCCTTGGGCACCTTGCGTATTCCCTTTGGGATTTTCGAGCTCTTGCACGAATGTTTTGACGTTCGCCTGAAATTGCTCGGAACCCACAATAGGACGAAAAATAATTGAAAAAGAAATCATCGACGACACGCGTGTTTTTCGTGGTTTTTTCGGCAGGTCAAGCAAGTGTGTGATATTTTTTTTTTTGACAATTTTTACATTCACGTTGCTTCGTGCTCGTGGTTTATAGTCCCGTTCTTATTCGAGAATCATTCTAACATCTTCATAGGGCGGTGCACTAAGAGACATTTTTTGAACGAGAGCATCCCCCCGCCCTTCCCCTTGCCGTGTCGCGGTCGTTCCTTGGTTATAGAACGAGTCACGGATCGACGTGAGACCCTCCAACGTCACGAGGTAAACTTTTCATGAACTCTCGAATATTCAAGCTGACGAGTTTGCATTTTTCTTTATTTTTTTTTCGTTGTACGAATTAGTAGAGGACTATTGATTTTTGCGAGAATTAAGTACGTTTTGAGGATAAAATTGAAATGAAAAGTTGACTTCGATCGGAACTAGAATAATAATTGAAAAAATGATTGAGATTAATGAGCCATTTCAGCTTCGTAAAAAAAATATTTTTTCAAATTGCAAATATTGAAGAAGAAAAAAGTACGAAATTTATAACTTTTTTCATAATTGATGATATCATAACTGATGATCTTAGGTGTTAGTGAAAAAAAAAAAACATTATATAATTATGACAATTTTCAAGATCCTCTGAGCAGATTCTTTTTTTGAGGATGCTGTACCGTCAGAAATAAAAATTGAAAGACGCAAACGCTTTGAATGTAAACAATAAAAATTCCGAAAAGTTATGATTAACATAATTTTATAACATTTTTTTTTAACACATTTGGACTTTTGCTCTTCGAAAATATACTCGCTCTTTGCATACAAACGATTATTCAACTTAAAGCTTTTTTTTTTCCTTTATTTTAAAATATATGATTTCGAAAATCTTGAGAAAGTTGTACTCGTGAAACTTGTAGGTCAATGAGATTGAAAGTTCGCAAATGAAAAATTCATCTCTACTACAGAAATATTTTAACAAGTTTCCACTTTCTTCTAATTTTCATTGAATATATTTTTTCGATGAGACTTAAGTTATAATTAAATGAATGATTTTAAATTTCGTACGATAAGAAAATTTGAACGAAATGAATACTTGATCATTAGATTAATATTAATCATGATAGAAATAACAATGACAATAATCGAATAAAGAATTTTAATAACGATCCCTCTATAATCCTCTGTTCTTCCTATTTAAAAAAATAATTGTAGTAAAAATAATTGTAAAGTTGTACATATTTATTTCTTTCGACATTGAAATATTTTTTTACTCGAAACTGTCGTTGTCTCAATGATGAAAAGAATAAGTTTTTGAAAATTTGACCATTATACTTTTCGTTCGGAAAACAAATTTATAAGGGCCAAATTACTTTTTTATATATATATATATATATATAGCGGGAAAAAATTGCGAAATATCCTTTCGAGGATGCTCGCTCATAGACCTCAGGCGCCAGCGAATTCAACCGCTCATGTTTTTCAAAATTATAATCTGCGTAAGAAGCGTTTGACGTTCGACGATATTACATGCATGCAGACATGTGAGAGTGAGGGAGGGGAGGCTTTTAGGAGAGGCGCGTTGAGAGTGATTCCCGTGCCAATTTTATAACGACAAACAAAATTTTGTGGCGATGCTCCACATTTGCGCTCGCTCGTGCGATTCCACTACATTATTTATAAGTATGCACATACGTAGTTGACTCGAGAGTCTCTCACCAACGTGTTTTTGCACATATACGAAAAATAATGCATCAATGGATGAACGCTTTTTACTCGTATGCGCGAAAGATCGCGGACAGTAAACCCAACTCGTGGAATTTCCTCGTAACTTAAACTCTTATGAAAAAGAAGTAGAACAAAAACGAACTATTATATTAAAAAAAGAAAACAAAAAACTTAAACTCGTGTAGATGATATCTAGCGACGCCATTGGTGCTTTTTTAAAATTAATTCATCTGTAATTAAGAGGGCAAAAAGTATCGAAGGATTAACTCATCGTTTACACCAATCGATATATGCTATAAGTGGAGAACGTTAGTGCAATTTTCATTTAACATTTTGGATTATGGTAGATAAAAACTTTGACAATACCGTCGAGATCGAGATTGTCAAGGCGTTTGGTCGATGAGTCACAGACATCGAGATAAAGAGATACAGATGTATAAAGTTCATAGGTATAATTATGGCTCTTAATTATCTATACGTGCTCGTTGCTCGCATCAAGGTCAACCACGAGCGCGGGCTCGTTTCTCTATCGTTGCCCCTGCGAGAGAGACGCCCAACTTTGTTGACGCATGCACGAGATCCCTTGAACTTGAATGATGTTGAATGACAGTAACTGCAGTTGCTTTTACATAATTTTTTTTTTTTTCGCTTCAGAAATCAATCAGAGATGGGCATTATTTATATTATTCAATTGCTCTCACAAACAAATTGACGATTCATTATTTAATGTGAAAAATAAATTTATTGGTGTACGAATGAGACGCCTATTGTTGTGTACAGGGTAGATTTGTCATCTTCAAATGTTCTCAATTAATTACAGCTAATTTTTTATTGAACAGGAAAATAAATTTAATTGTTTATTAGGATAAATGAAGATTACTATAAGAATTAATTGATTAGACTGGATGAATAATTTGAGAAATATTAATTTAATTAAAAATCGATGTAATTCAATAGATTATTGATTTTACTGGATTTTTTATTTATATGCTATTTGACCCTTTAATAATAATTTTGCACTTGTAGTTTATTTTGTATCTGCAGTAATAGACTTTGGCTATTTCACATGCGTTCATTCTTTCTTGAATATAAACATATGCGAAATTTAAATTCTACGTAAATGAATACATTTTTTTTTTTCAATTGAATTTACTTTTATATTGTAATTAGTGCGAGCGCACGCGCTCATCTATCTGGCCGTGCTCGAAAATGAAACATTCATATTGATGAAATGTAAAAAAAAAAAAAAACTTTCATGTACCTATTCGAAACATCTCATGCCAGCTGACGTAGTTGCCGCCATATTGTTAAAGTCAAAGCCAATCGAAATGAGTTATCAGCTGGAGCATTCTCGTCAGCTGCCACACTTTTTTAAAAGAGGATTAAGTCTAATTTAAATAAAAAGTAGTCAATTTTTTACCGACTTAAGAATATTTCATCTATATATGGCACGCTGGTTCTATGGAACTAAAAAAAATATTAGTTCACATTTTACGTAAGTGAAGAAATTTTTCATTCTAATTAAATCGACTGAATGAATAATTTGATAGAAGTATCCATTTTGATAAAAATTTCCATATTAAAGTCAAAGCCAATCGATATGAGTTATCAGCTGGAGCATTCTCGTCAGCTACCACAGTTTTTTAAAAGAGGATTAAGTCTTAACTAAATAAATTGTAGTCAATTTACTTTTAAATAAACAGGAGTCAATTTTTTACCGACATAAAAATATTTTATCTATTTATGGCACGCTGGTTCTCTGTAACTAAAAAAAAAAATAGATGCAATTGAATCGATCCTATATTTATTAATTTCATCGGTTTTTCCATTCAATTTGATAGAAAATCAAATTTTAGTAATCTCTGAAATCGACTCGAAATTTCGTTTTTGTTTTTTGTTTTTTTTTTTTTAAATTGAGTCGAAGCAGCCTTGCCAGTTCGAAGGCTTAGGTCGAGCTTACGAAGGTCTCTCGATGGCTTAATCGGTCAGTTGTGTGTGTACAAATGCACACAACGCAAACAATTTAAACAGCACGAGCTCATATCGTTGTTGGCTTTTACTCTCTCACGACTTCCTCCGTCACACGTTGGCAAGTTTGTCTTAATTGTTGTTAGCATGTGAGTAGAGAGAAGCGGGAAAGAGACTTAAGACTTATAGTACACGATATATATATATAGAGAGAGAAGGAGAGAGAGAAAGAGAGAGAGAGAGAGAGAGAGAGAGAGAGAGAGAGAGGAGACAGTCACCAGGTTACTAGCCTTGATCGCGAGCCAAATACTTGACAGGGAAAGCGTGCATTCAGTCCAGCGTTGCCATGCACTCATTTTATATGCACTCGACCAATCTCCGTCGCTAATATCTCAAAAAAAAAAGGTGTGAGTTATTTTTTCCTTCTTCATGTATAGCATCAAGTCAAAAGTTCACTAGCGATTTGACATCAATTGAAGAAATAATAATAATAATAATAATAATAATAATAATAATAATAATAATAATTCTCGTTTCTCTGGCACTTATCGCTCGTTCATAAGACTGTCAACAATTTTGACAGTGTCAACAACTGGACCTTAATTGTTGTTCGAAATTTCAAAAAAAGTTCACATTTTTTACATGATAAACAGCCCTTATGAATTAAATTCAAAAACTTTTTCAGACCGGGCTAATTTCACATTTGAAATAAATTTTCAATCCATCCAACATAAGGATGGATGGATTTAAAATCCATCCAAAAATGAATCCATTTTGATATTTATTTTGTATCTTTCACCTGTGAACCAGGCTGGAGTCTGCACGAGTGCGATAAATCCAGCCACTTCCGGTTCTTTTCTTGAATTAATATATACATATATATATATGTGTGTGTATTTTTTTTTTAGAACCGGTCACAAAAATGCAACGATTGGATCAGGACGACGAGGACTTCGGTGAGGGTTTCATCGCCGAATCGCATCCTCTCAGGCCGACGCATCTCTCAGTGCCAATGGGAGGCAGAAATGACTCAAGAGCGCAGAGTATCAGCAGCAGCGTGAGCGATCTCGATGTTCCGATTTACACGAGGGAAACTACCGTACCAGTATCAGGGAGACCGGTAAGTGTTCGAAAAAAAAAAAATAATAAATATTTTAAGGCTCAAAAAAAAAAAAATTGATCCCAGCCACAATTCGTTCGATGAAATATCACGTGGAGTTAAACATGAATATTTTGATATTCGTTCGAAAAAATTAGGTCTAGACTCATGTCTAGTTGTAAATCATGTTTAAGTCGTTCTTAAAGAAAACATTTTTTTTCAATATGTACAACGCACTATAATACGCATAATTGTTTAAATTAAATAAAAACCACATGCGGTAAGACAAAATATGCCAAAATGTACACAATATTGTTGCCAGTGTATTATATATATATATATATATATAGAGCGAGGATAAATGAGTAGGCGTAAACACCTCGTTCCAATTTACCTCGGGGAATACTGAAACGAATGTGAGATTAGGTTAGTGATCTCGTGTTTTCTCGACACGTGTCGAAACTATCTACGGTCGTATTTTCTACGTAGCTGACATTGCACCATCGCACGTCTGTTGAAAAACTGTGGCCGAGAGCAAACATTTGATACTAATGATAATATTTTTTTGTTTTTTTTACATACATTTTTCAATACTTCGTTTTTTTTTTAAATTATTTCATTATTTTGGGTGGCTCATTTGATACCGCAATTAGAAATGAGTTAAAATCATAATTTAAAAATTATTGTCGAAGCATAATAATTGAAAGTTTAACAAAAAATATTTATATTCTCAATGGAATAATATTTATTTCGAATTATTCGAAAAAAAAAACGTTTAATTCTTCATTTATAAAAATTTTCGAACAAAATAGTTTACAATTTTTCTATTTTCTTTCTCAATGATAATTTTTTATATTAAATTTGAATGAAAATCAAATATATTATTGTTTTTTTATCATTCGCGAGAAAATTGTTTTCAATCTTTTATATTCGGATGCAGCTCATTTCTGGTTTACAGTCCTTATATGAAAAAAAAAAAAAAAAAAAAAAAAAAAAAAAATATATATATATATATATATGTATATATATATATATATATATATATATATATATATATATATATATATATATATATGTATATATATATATATGTATATATATATATGTATGTATGTAAGCAAAGTAGAAGATGGCTTTGCAGCTCAACCAATTGAATTGTTTGGTCTTCATTTATATCGCAGATCTAGTTCAATCTCGCGACAGACCTTATTTCTCCGTCTCTCTCATTATGCTCAACACACATAATACACATTGTCGCTTTAACCATGAACGATATCGAACCTCCCCTCCCCCCTGCAATGTATTTATCCCGATCTCGTCCACGGACCCAACACTTGACATTGATATTCAATGAAATCGGAGATTGAAGTTAGCCTCGGATCTTCTTCCTCATTGAGTCGACAAAAAAAATAGTTCATCTCAATTGCTGTATCGAATTTGCGGCTTTTT